>VXAL01005889.1:173507-190893 GCA_013399475.1 Chauna torquata | reverse complement strand
GGGGAGATAAAATGCGTAGTTTTTGGCTTGATTTTCTGTCAGTGGGAATATGAGCGTTATGGCTACACTGCACCAAAATGTTGGTGTTGTTTGAAGAGGGTAGGTGACCAGCAGAGAAGGATACACTTGCCACTAGCAGTTAATCAGCAGTTCACAAGACTAAGAGCAGCTGCATGCAACTTACACAAGGGAAGATCAGCCCGAAGAGCAACCTGAAACCATTGCTCCTGTTTCTGCTCAGGATTCAACAGTACCCTTACGGTGTGCCTAACTCAAGGCCCTCTGAAGCCATGAGAAATGTTTCCTACCCACCTGCTTAGACAAATGTTGGTTGTGGATCCATCCCGAAGGACTGAATCTAAGCCATTTTCTTTTCTTCTTCATCTAGCCTGTGGCAGGCCTGTACAAGCTTTTAGTAATACAGTGCTTTTTAAGAGTAATTCTGTCTGATGGAGAAGGGTTATGGTAAAACTGCTTCATGCTCCTAAAATGTTCTTCATTATATTACGCATGCTGTTTAAAATATCTTACTATCTTACCTATTAATTCTTCTGTTCTTTTTTTTTTTTTTTTTTTTNTTTTTTTTTTTTTTTGAGTGTTTGACAGCGCTACCATGGGCTTTTCCTTCTGTAGTGGAAATTAAGAGACAAACCAGCCCTATGCCTTGACAGCCAGCAACTGAGCTATGCCTGAAGTAGGGACTGCTGGAGTGGGAGGCATCAGTCATGCCAAGAGCCACCAGCCAGAAGGCTGCTGTGGGGCAACATCTGGTACCACTGCACAGAGCTAGGGGATAGAAAAGCCAGGGGTTTGTGTGCATTGTCTCTTTCCTTTTATCTTTTTTCTTTTCTTTCAAATTTCATTGTGCAGATGAGGCACCAGAAACAAAGCAAAGAAAAAAATCAATACCAACAACAATACAAAACAAAACAAACAAAAAAAAACAAAAACAAAGTGCTGGAAAACAGTACTCCTAATGGAAAACACATCCCAAAAACTGAGGCTGGGTGGAGATCAATGGTCTGTCTCTCAGAGCTGGAGAGGGGAATGAACAGGTGAGGAGCTCATGTCCTCCGCCCCAGCTCCCCTGCCTGCAGCAATGCAGGGGCAATGAAGGCAGCAAGGACGGGTGCTTTCCCCACAGGGAGGTGGCACTGCGATGGTACCGTAGGAGTCATCAGGGTCCCACAAGTTTCTGTAGGTCAGAGCTGTGCAGCCTTCAGAGCTCTCCTGGGATGCTGAAAGAGTCCTCTCAGCCTGAGCATGCTATGGGGAATCACAGAAGGAAGAAGGTTCGGAGAAGGTGAGAAAGTTCTTGGGGGTAGATGCCACAGAGCACTTGCTGGAGTGCCCAACTCAGGAAACCCCTTTTGTGCTTGTCTGCTAGAAGCTGGAAGAACATTTGAGTGGAAAGATGACTGTTCTGGTCTATATCTAATACACTTTCCATAAGCATTTCCTACAGGGTAGAAGGTGATTACTGGGGTAAATGAGCCTCCAGCCTGATCTGCTTTACTTAATAACTTTTGACAACCATAGAAAATAGCAAGCGATGACATGAAGGTATCCAATCCCTCTCTGACCTGCGAGGCAGATCAGCTCATTTCCATACATCTGTCCCAGGGGCCTTTGATCCTTTCTTCACATCAAGGAGGACAGGTCCCCAAACCAGTCCCCGAGAATAAGCCTCCTCCTTTCTTTGCACAGCAGAAATTAATTCAGGTCTCTGTTATCTTGCATCTTTACTGCAGCCTCCTCTCATCTGCCTTTGACCATATCTGCCTTCATGCAGCTGGATCAGCTAGGTCAATTATCTCCAGCGGGATCTCCACTGTGATTTGTTTTGGCCATCATTTCACCACAGAATCAAACACATGCTTGTCTTTGTCCTAAAGGCCCATCATGGCTTAGTCATCCACTCCTTACTCCTAGCAAACCTACCACGCTGTCCTCCACGCTATCACCTTCATGCGCTTCCTCAGTCAGATAGCCATTAACTTCCCCTATAAGTAGACATGTTTCATCCCACCCCATATCAACTGCAAGGTGAAATGGGATATATCTGGAGGACAAGTATCCCAATCCTTCCTTAAAACATCCTTTACTAAGTTTTCTAGAGAGAACAAGCCGTTGTTACTGGTACTTCTGTGTCATGCCGTCTGCTGAGAAGCTTGTTCAACACATACTGTTATTCTTGCAGGTGAACATTTCTCCTGGTTGCTTTCTGCATTTCATTCACCTACTAGTCTTGCCTGCTTACTGTAGAACATCTCCCCCTTCCAACAGGTCCTCAGGCAAGACAGATTTCAACTTTTTATGCTGTCAAAGACTGCACAACTGTCAAAGTCATGTCACTGTAGGTTGTTTTAAGCCACAAGTTTTTTTACAACATATCTACATAGGTCTTTGAACAAGAGTGGGGCATCTAGATGTCCCTGCTGTCCAGGTGACAGCATACAGTGTGGTGCCAGAAGGAGCAAACTCCAAGGCTGTGTGGGAGAGGAACAGGTAGTAGCAGGGCCTGAATCAACAGGTTCTGCTCTTCTCTCTTCCAGTTCTGCATGTAGCCCTGTAGTGATGCTAAGGGCTATCCTTTCTCAGCCAAGAAGAGTTCACAGCCCGTTGAGAAAAGCTTCTATCAGTAGCTCTGACAGAATTTTCCTAAAAAAAATATAAATATCTTGGCCTGGATTGTCACGGCAGTGCAGGTGAGCAAGCTTTACTGCCTAAACTTTACTGCTCCATTTAAAGCTGTTCTGAGATGAATCTGTGTCTTGGGTGTGAAAAGCAAGGACTGCTCGTACAATGTGTCTCTGGGGAACACAGAGACCAGCAAGAATCGTGGCTCCACTGCTCTCGTTCCCTGTGGAGCTGCAGGAGACGTGTGCCGCTCAGACCTGGCTATTGTTGGCCATCGAGTGCCCCTCCATGGGAAGGCTGTGCTTCGGTACCATTGAAACTGTCTGCAGGAAGGTGTCAATTCTCACAGCGTTTTCAGTGAACGTACAAGTCTTTCCTGCTTATTGAAACATTTGTTTTGACTTTCGTAATACACTACAAAAGCCTTAAAGTTTTGTCTATCAAATTGCCATGCCATAATATTATGACGGGTCATGGCATAATAGTCTTACTGTTTTGACTCTAAAGCGTGCTATGACATGGGTCAAACTGATGAAATCAAAATGAAATTACTGTTTTGTTTCAACAAGATTGTGTTTCTGTTTCATTTGTTTGATAAAGTCAAAACAAAAATGTCGGCTGGATTTGTCCAAAGTGCAATCTCAACATTACATTTTCTCATTCAGGTGTGTGTTTTGAATGGGCACTATAACCTTGTCTTGTGCTCAGATCATAGTGGGAAAGCTGTGCATGGGCGGCACCTCAGAGTAACAGTTCAGTCCTTGATTTGCTGAGGACTTTACCTATCTCTTCATCAGCTTTAGCAAAGAGCTTTTTGCAAAAGTACAGTCTTGACCTGTGGGGCTAGCATCGTACTTTGAGCTGTGCCACCTTCTGCTGTTGCAGTTCCCAGTCACCCATCCCTTCTGTTTAGCCAGCTGGAACGCACTCCAGAAACAGGCTGAGAAGAAAGAGCTCCTGAAAAACTGGGCTTTGTGACCTGCTGGGTCCAGAAACATCTAAAATATGGAATAAAGCTGTCCTTGAACCATAGGGCCTCCGTAAGAGGCCAGAGGTGCAGACGTCCTCTGTGTGGCAGCCAGTCTCGTCCACCCCTCATTCATGTGGCATCCGGAACTGACAATTCCTGAATCTATTCCTAGCCCTTGCTGCTCCCCCGTGGTGTTAGGAGAGCGTCCGTTCCTGCTTTCTGTTCCCCAGCTTTGACCAGCTGGACTGAAGTGTCTCCCAAGCTGAGAGCGCGGCTTGCTTACTTTGTGTGCAAAGCACCTGGAGCATCGTGGGGGTCTTGATCTCTGCTTCTAGTAACTGGTAATGTATCGTTCCTATTGTGGAGTTTTCTACTCTGAACATTGCCTTTCATGGTAATATATTTATATGCTTTTTTTATTCCATCTCTCTCTCTCTTTTTTTTTTTTTTCCCAGAGTTTCCCTTTATTTGCCTGGTCTTGCTCTGATGCACAGGTATTTATCTAAGTGGGGTGTGCTGTGTTTGTACCAGCCCAGGTGGCATGTAAGATGCAAACATCAGACACCTCTTTACACATCCCCAGGTTTCCTGGATGATTGATTAATAGCTTTCTCCTTTATCAGCTTTTCTTTCTCATAACTGGGGGTCAGCTTGCATGGGCTAACACCTTCAGTGAGGCCCTGCTTCCTACATACATCAGCTTTACTGACTTCTTATTATCTCAGCCCTATCTGAACCTTTGTTCAATTCAAGAGGTAATTAAACTCAAAGCCAAAGCAAATGTCAGGGTGATAATGAGACAGATAAGATTAAAAAAAAACTTTTTTTTTTTTAAAGACCTGACACATACCTGAAGTGCCTGTTGGCCCACAGCCAGTGGAAAGTTTCCTTTTTCACCTGGATGTAGTCAGAGAAGTGGCCGTGTAAAAAATGGCACCACCTCCCGCCGGGTGTGTGCGGCCGAGAACAGCACCTACCTGGCAAAGCACTTGAGCGTGTAAGTATTTGTCCTGAGATTGTTTGCTCATGCGCTTAAATTTAAGCACGTGCTTAAGTGTTTTGTTCAACCAGGGTCTCAGCCCGGCGCAGCTGGAGTGGGTGTAATGCAGCGGGTGCAATTCCACTCATTTCAGCAATGCCAGTGGGAGCGCTGGCCCGCAGCGGCTCCGGGCTGCACCCGCTGCCCTGGCTGGGCTGCTCCTGCCCAAAGTCCAAGGCGAGTGCCGCAGCCTTGCCCCGCTGCCCAGCTTGCAGTCAGAGCCTGGAGAGCTCAGAAATTAAGCTCAGAAATTTGGAGGGGATGATGGTAGGGACGTCGCAGGCTCTCTCTGCATCACGGGCTGTCCACGTTCCGTTTTCCCTTTCTGGATTGAAAAGTTTACAATCCGAAGCAGGCCTATGGTGTAATCATCAGGGGCTGGGGTGGAGAAGCCACTAATCAAAAAGAACTGGAGATTTCCTAGGGAGCTTCAAAGCTCTCCGCAAGCAGGAGAGCCTGTGAAGGATACACATGTTGCTGGCTAGGCAGCCCCTGGTAGTTAAACTTTTACTTAAGCCCATGTGTTTTTCCACTGGATATTTTTATCCTCTGAAGTCTACTGCGCTTGGCTGTGCACAGTAAACACATCCCTGTTGCTCTCTCACGCGTGTTTACTTCGCAGCTGGGGGAGCACAGCTCACCATGCTGGCTGTTGCCTGCTGGCTGAATGAAGCTAAGCCCAAGCGCCAGAGCACCCCAGAAGCCCGAGTGTTTCCTGCTCCTCCTTGCTGGCACATCTCCTCTCGTGGCCTTCCTGCCCTTGATCCTGCTCACTGCCACTCTCCCAGGGCAGCGGGTGGACATGCCTGAGACCCATGCTCTCCTCAGCACCCGTTGTGCAGTGCAGTCTCCATTCTGCTCTGTAACCTCACCGGCAGCATTCACCTCTTCCCCCCTACTCCCAAACCTGCCGAGAAAGAGCAGGTGTCCTGACAAGCCTCCTGTGGGATGGGTGAGAAGCAGATTTTTTATCTCACATCTGAGTGATGAGGAGCAAAAGTAGGGAGAGAAGCATCTTCTTGCTGAGATGCTGCAAGGAGCCCGTGATGAAGTCAGGAGCTGAAGACAGGTGTCCTGCGTGTCAGTGCAGGACTCGCACGTGGCCCTGCAGCAGCAGTTCCACCTTCATAGCTTAGTGGTGGGTGCTAGCCACCAACATGGTGATTCCACAGGGCTCTGCAATGAAAAGGAAGACACTGAAAATGATAACACCAAGGTCATGTAATTCGGTAAGCAGCAGAATATTTTAGGCTTTCTCCTATGGCTCTGTTAACTGTGGACAATTTGATACTTAATAATATGCCCAAGCTTCTCCCAGAAACTTTCCTCTGAGAAAGAAGGACTATTTCATTGTGTCTCCCTTACCCAGATGCCAATTTTTACAAAACTGGTAGAAATTTAAGATCTCTTGAAGATCCCATTCCTTTGCTGATAGGTTCAAAAGCTGGGAGGGAGTGGGGTTGCTGGACACCGTAATTGCAGGAACCTTGTTCCATCAGGATACCAGGCAAAAAAAATTATTTTCACAAAGCTCTGAAAGTAAACAAATGACTAGCAAGCAAGAGATGGAGCTGGCTGGGAGAAGTCAAGTTCAGCACGAATTTAAGTGCTGTCACTGCAGCCACACTTCACCCTGTGAGCAGGCTTGGTGCATTGGATGAGGCTTTGGTCTGACTAAATAACTGGCTGTGTCCCTCCCACATTTATGTCTGGTGAATTTTTGACTGGAAATCAGTGTGTTACCGTTGTAGATGCTTCTCTCTTGCCTTAATAAGAATTATAATAATATCTAAAATGCTCTAAAAATAATACTTTATGCCTTCAGCCATTCATTATTTATTGACTGTCTAGATCTGGAAAAGAGATGGAAGAGAAAAGCAAAGTATAATATTAAGACAAGAAAAAAGATCAATGTCATTTTGAATGCACATTGCAAATGCATATTTGATTGTATTAGGTTATACATATTACGTTGAATACATAAAGGTTATATAAAGCACCTATCAGAAAGGGCACAGATCCCAGACTTAAGTCTTTTGACACTGTTATCACATATTTATTATTCATAAGGATAAGCTTTTTTTAAACAGTTTTAAAAAAGAAATGTGGTCAAATAAAAAAAGAATCATCCCTCCAAATAAACATATTAAGCCCACACATTTAGCAGGTGTGGTTTTCATCATGTCTGGAACAATATTAGAGAAGCAATACAAAATCTGCCCCGAATCTGCTGGCCCAAACTTTCTCCCTGCACGTGGGATGAAAGGCAAGCAGGCATCACCCGTAAAGGTGGGAAAGCCCTTCAAGTTCCTGTTGCCACTGCCCTCTTTGGACAGGCTGACCACAGGATTTCTTGTCTCTCACGGGTGTGCTGGTAGGTGGCGTGTGGTCAATGGTCTCCTGACCCGCCCACGCTGCTCGCCCAGCGAGCGTGACAGCTCCCCTTGGCCAGGCACGGTCCTGAGCCTGATGCCGTTGTGATTTCATGCTTGAAGGAAGTCCCCTGTGTAGAGAAGAAGATGAGGGGGTCTTTCCCTGTTCCCACCCTTCCCATTGCCCCACTGGTAGCAGAGCCTCGAGCTCCTGAGGTCAGGGCACAAACCACAGCCTCCCTGGAGCAGCGGTGACTCACTGCGAGAAACTGCGTGCTGGCAGACAAAGCCAACAAATGCCACCCTGGGAAAGGCACAGGGGTGTGTGGTCAGGGACAGAAAACAAGCAGGCCATCTCCCTCTGGAGGCAAGAGCGGTGGTGTGGGGCGGCTGCGGCGCTTCCAGCACTGCAAGCACGTTTGGATGGCGCCAAGGGCAAAGGTGCCCACTCGCTACCATAACCATCTCTGCAGTGATGGGTGGAACATCTCACTGGGGTCAGGACTCGCCTTTCGCCAAATATGAATGCCTGGACAGAAAAAATTCACTGCTCTTCCATGAACTAGTTTCAGCGTTCCTACTGCAGCTGGAAAGTTCCTGATCCTGACGTTCCTGAGTTCCTAATGAGTGAGTGCATTACCACAAAGCTCTCCTCCTTCTAGCTTCATGTTTTATTCTGTTCCCAGCCTCTGTGCAATGGGACTGCAAAACAATAAAACAGCCTGACTTCATGTCCGTTAGGTTCGTTCCCTTGGTCCGAGACCCTGTCCAGCGCCGTGCCAAGAGGGTGCCCCCCAGGATGGCTGGTCTGAATTTATTCTTGGCACCACAGAGCCACACATGAGGTCTACCTGGCCCAAGCCAGCGACAGCCCCCAGTGCAGGCTGTCAAAAGCGGGGAGCCGAAGGCTGTGGAGAAGAACTGAGTAACGTGGCCAAAAAGTAAAACTCACTGTAACTTCTCCTCACGGTTGCTGCTTTTCACAGTCACGTAAACTCAGCAGGGGGTATTTAAAATGCCAGTCATGTAATTACTTGTTCAGTTTCTGATGCTTGATATAAGATTTCATCAGAGTAATGGGATCCAGCTCACATGGCTGCAGTGTGTGTACACAGCTCAGGGAAAGGGAATTGCACCTCTATTCATAAAAGATCCCATCAGGACACTCCAACCAAGATGAGCTGGCAAGGTCTTGCAAACATGGGTGACTGTTCCACGGCAGTCCTTGCACAGAGGCCACAGAAGTACAAGAAATGATTTCTGTGCTGAGGAATCAGGAGCTGAAGACAGACAACCAGCTGCTTGCACCTGGCACTGCAAAATCAGAGGTAGTAGACTGCTGCTGGGTTTTATGGAGTACCTCCTGGCCAGGTACACAGCCTTTTCAGCACGGGACCACCTGTCTCTAAGTGAGGACGAGGCAGTGAGGACCTGTGAAAGATGCCCTTGACTTCCTTGAAATTTGTGTGTATACACAGAGGATGTTATTTGCAAGCACCAGGAGATCAGGTCATGCAGCTGCTGATACACGGAGGCAAAAATGCAGATGTAAACTTCTGCAGCAGTAGAAATGGTGGGATCAATGTGTAGCTGAAAAACTGAGACAGGCAGCATGCTTGTGACATCCATGGTTTGGAAGTAATAAGCAGAATGAGACGCTGCATGGAATCTGCCATTCACCTGATGTGCTGCCAAAAATGGTACTAAAAAAATAGCATAGGCTCAAACATGCTATGGGCCTTGGGATCAGATTTTCTAGGTTCTCGTGGAAAATCAAACCAGCATTAGTTTGATTTTCCAGCCCATCTAGGGTTTGGTTAAGGAAGCATTTTCCGTGGCTCTGTTCTCTGGCCAGGAGCAGAACGACAGATGTGTAAAGCTGCAGAGCGGCTTCCAAGGTATCTCCCGAACACAGCATCCTGCTGTCAGCTCTTAGCGGAGACATTGCTTCATTTCCCTCCTGTTGCTGGACTCTGGAAGGAGTCTCATTTCCCTCCAGGCCTCTTTCTAGGACAGCAGAAAAGAGCTCAGGTGAAGAAGTAGGCAGTGCATAAATCCCTACATTTTACTTTCTGTGGGTGCATTGGGCCAAACCTCAGCTTTTCAGAAATAAAAGGTGGTCCCTTACGGTGGAAAGGGCAGGGTATGTGCAGAAGGAGCATAGAGAAAAGTCTTATCTAAGGGAATGGAAGAAATTTTTAAAGCCCTTCTTTCCTCAACTTGCTTTGAAGCTGTAATTTTTCTTGTAAAGGGACACATCTCTTGCCCAGTTTCCAGTGCTCCAAAGTCTGGCATGCCATCTACATGCTGCTCTCATTTTAACAGAGGGCACTTAGCAACTGCTCTCTGATGTTTCAGTTTCACTTCTCTTTGGTCTGTCAGCCCCTTTCACTAAGATCTTTTATTTATGATCACTCTGTCAAAGAGACAGAAAATAGAAATCTATTTCAATAACTGCAGAGAACCTTCCTTCCCAAGAGCTCTCAGCCTGGAAACTTGAGGGCAGTCGCACTGACAGAAGTCTTCTCTAAAAGAAGTGCTTTGGAGTCAGCTGCTGTTGCTTATGGCTTTGGGGAGAGGAAACACCAACTCATCTTTCTGTAGCTCTGTAATCTTGCAGCTGGCTTGGTTTTTGCGTTTTTAACAGACATAAAAGCTATGTTTTTAACAGACAAAAAAGCTCTTAGGCTGAATGAGTAGGATTAGTTCATTTGTGCTTTCAGTGCCGTAAGAAAGCCAGCAGAGACATTAGGCTTGGCCCTTGGGAATGCCTCTCTGTGGCAGCAAGAAAGAGCTCAGAGATGTGGAAGAGCCCATGGCAGAGCAACGGTGTTGTCCCATGTGCCAGGGTGTCATAAACAGGGACCAGGAAGCCCCAGGACTGCCAGAGAGATGTATGTGGAGGGAAGTTCCTCAGTCTCCTTTAACCTGGTGTGTGAAGGGAGACTGGAAACCCGAGAATTATTTCCTCCTTTAAAATCATACTGAGATCTACTGTTCTGTCTTCATACACTATCTGTGTGCTGGTCCCTGTTGCTATCCAAGACAGTTCTCTGCAAAGGAAGCAAAGGGGAAGAAACGTGCTACTCAGTGAGCAAACCCAAGGCATAAACTAAGCCTCAGAGTCACTTCCATCTGAGATCTCTTTAGCCAGCCACCTCCCGTTTTTTTCTCTCTTGTTCCTGTGCCATTTTTTTTCATGTAGGGAGACATTTTTCCAACCACTGATTCCAATAGATGACTGAAGTCTTGGTCTTAAACCCCTGGGGGTGAACTAGGCAGCCAGACTCTTCCTGGACAATGGACTTGGATCTGCTTGTAGTAAGTACAGCCTCAGGACCCATCTCACTCTGTGCCAAAGGATGTCAGTTCCGGCTCAGGCCTGCGGGGATATTGCTGAAGCCAGCGTTATCCTGCCAGATTTTTTTTCTTTTGTTTGTTGTTTTCCCCAATAACAAGAAACTTTTGAGGAAAGGTTTCTTTCTTTTCCGCTCCTTGGGAGTTTGGTAACTAGTCAAACTGCCAAGTCAGCAACCATATTTGCAAAGCTTAACCAGAATCACTGAGAGGCCAAACACATTTGAAGAGGGAACTGACATCTGTTCCTAGGATCCTCTCTGCAAGACATGTAGGAGTGACCCTCCTGGCCAGACCCATGGTTCTGCCAGTTCAACATCCCAATAGAGACCAATACAGATGTTTTACAGGAAGGAATGATTTTCTTCAGCAATCCCATCAGGAAGACTTTAGCTTGAGCTCTGAAGGTTTTATATCCTTTCTTTGCCTCTTAGATGCCTATGTTCTTTGTCTAACAGATATAGTGGTGAATCCTGGGGAGAGGTAAACAGAAGAGATAAAGTCTCTGAAGCCCAGAGCTTATTTGTCTGGTGTCTGTTTAAATGCCACACAACAAAGCTTTATTAGCACAAAGCAGCTAGGTCTGCATGTGGCCAGAAGTCTCTCCTGCCTGTTGTCTCTGCATAGTCCATGTACTCACTCCTTATCCCTGGTTTATACAGCTGGTCTGAAGACCACCCCAGGTAACAAAGAAAACAACAGCTCTTGAAAGATCTGCTGGGAATAGAAAGATGTCGTATTATTTACCCGGTTGGATTTATGCATGTGTGTGTGTGTTTAACAAGGAGCCCGGTGCCTGCTGGACTCCTGTGGCTGGAATTTATACAGGCCAGCATTTGGCTGCTGCAGTTTATCTTGAATGCAAGAATAATAAACTCAGCTGACAGGATGATGTATGCAAAGCATCTTCTCCTCCCACGGCGTGTGGTAGAGGTGTCTGGTTTGCAGGGAGTCCTATTATTAAGTGATTAGCCTTGCAACATTATCGATATCAGATTGCTTAAGGGCTTTGGGGGATCAGCAATACAGTAGGACTTGATGTCCATCCATCATGATGACAGTCAGAAACAGACGGTGGTGCGAGAGCATTACCTGTGTAGGTGAAATAGATGTGTCGGTTTGCCACGTGAAGACTCTCAGAAATTTTTGCAGAAGAAATCAAAACTGCACCTTTGTTATTGTTAGTTCCATTATGAGATAACTTCTGCTGCATTGTTTTAATGTTCTTCTTTGTTTCTTCCTTACTTGTCCTATTATTGGCTCTCATTCAGAAAGAACAAAAATAAAAAAAATCCCAAGCACCACTGAATATGGTATTTTCTTGACTTTTCAGGCAAGGCTGATTTATTCACCCCTAATTAAGCTTTGGCATCCAGGCAGCTTCAATCTCCTCTGTGCTTCTGCCAGTTCAGATGGCAGCTCTGGGTTCTCAAGAAACCCAGGTCTTTGGATCCTTTTTCATAAGCTAAAAGGATGCTGAACAGACCATAAAAAACATCACCTTGCTGTACTGGATGTGTTTCACCCTGAATAACCTTCAAGACCCACATCTTCAAAGGCAGATCAAGTACTTCAGAGGACCTGACTGCAAGTATTTAAATTGCATCCTGCTCACATCATAAATAATGCCTACCCATTTTATAATGCAGTAACCTCTTCACGGCCACACCTCACTGTACATGTTTCCTCTTGTTGATACCTTTTATCTTACCCTAGCTGTGACACCAAAACCCCCTAGGTAAGGGCCTGCTATTGTAGTTAGTTACGTAAGTTTACAGTGCCGTATACATGAGTGGTGCAGTGGATTGTATATCTGTGGGAATTATACCTCACTGAAGCACAACTGTTCCCCAGACACAGGATGACACTCCGAACAGGAAACACTAGGCCAAGTACAACCAGGCTCATGCTTGTAAGACAATTCGGGTCTAATCATGGCCACATGAAATGGGCTGGAGTCTTGTTTCTAAAGCTTTTCTAACCTCCTACCTCCTGGTAAGCTTTATGTCTTCAGCATCCTGAGGGACTGAGTAAGACTTGATCATATATTCCTGGGAGGTAGAGCTTTTAACCCTGCGATTTGGACATCTAAGCAGACACTTCCCCAATCCCACCCATCTCAAAAGGGAAGAGAGGAACGGTCACAGAGAATACAGGCCCCTCCTGACTAAGATGCTTATGCATTATCCATGCGGCTATGCTCCGCAGGAGAGCTAAAGGTCAAGTCTCTTGCTCCAGTTATTGCTTTGGGACCTGAAGCAGCGTGTCAGATGCTTGAAGAAATTCATACAGCAGTCGTGCAGGGAGAAAAATAGAGTGAACACTGGGGAGACCACAGCCTTACAGAAACTCCTGTAGTAGAGTAAGGCTTGAAAGCCTGAACACTGACCCTCCTTCACAAGGGCAGTTGCACCTGAACAGTGACAGTGGCTTTCTTCCAGCTGGTATCTGACACTCCTCTAAATGGACATGTTGGTTTGCTCCTTTGTGTGGAACATCCATGACTGTCCCTGTAAATTCAGTGCACTGCTTTGGCTTTTCCAGGGCTTCGTTATCCATAGGTACTCTTTGGGTATGGTAACTTTGCTGCAGCTACAAGAAGACGCTGCTCTCTAACGTGGAATATTATATTGCCCGGCAAACTAGAAGGTCAGTTCATGTGTCTGAAATCTGTTGCTCACTGTGTTGCTTCCCATTCCTCGAACATGTGATAGTTCCTACAGCATCAGCTTGTCTCTAGCTAGGAGGACGTATTTTGGGGGAAACAGGACCTGGCTCACTGAGGTCAGTGGAAAGTCACCCATCAGTTCTAAAAGGCTCTGAAGTGGGTCCAGGAGGGGCATCGCACCACTCAGTGATGTTTCCCAGACCCCTCATTTGCATTTTGTCCTGTCCTCTGTTTCCTGTTATCTGTTTTCTCTCCTGAGTGTGGAGACAGATTTATCCTAGCAATTTACAAAACATCTTCTGCTCCTCTTTTGTGAAATCACTTGTATTATTTCTCCATCCCCTGACTTCCTTTGCACAAAAACCACCCTCGCTTTTACTTCAGCAAGTTTCCCCCTAAGCCACCCAAGTTTCAAACCATCCTTTTTCAAACAACCAGCTCCACAAGCAAGTCACAATGTTGTTTTTTCCATGATAAACTCAGAGGAGCAGAAGTTGGTTGACGGGGCAGGGTCAGTACCACTTCCCTGCTGATCTGGGTTTTGTGCCATCACATATCAAGCTCCAGCAGTCCAGGGGTCACGCACCCCACACTGCACCCCACAGATGGAGCTGAACTCCCGGCAGCAAGGTTTTATCTGAGCTTTCAAATCATCTTTGCACTGTGGGCGGCTTTGAGCAGATTGGATCCTAATGGACTGTTAGGCCAATCTGGGCTTGCTAACTGCCTTAGTAAGGATAAGAAATGAGCTGGGACAGAGAGGAGCAAAATGCTTCGGCGTATATACTGAATTGTCCCCTAGTGCTTCTGTGGAAGAGCCAAAACGGATATCGCTGTCACTCAAATTTTCCTACTGTCGTTTACTTTATCGTCCCTGCCACACAAGGCAGGAGGAGATGCAGCGAGCATGCAGGCGTGCTGCTCCGCTGACCTGGTGGACACCCACCAGCGTGCACACAGAGGCGCTGGGGGCCCCTGCTTTTCCATGGGTGCGCATCCCTCCTGGCAGCTGGGAATTCGGCCTGATGTTGTTGGCTTCATGCAGGGAAGAGGAGACAGTTCACAGAGCCAGCAGGAGTTGTTGGAAAGCAAGCTGCTAGAGCAAGCGGTACCTGTGGGCAAGCACAGCAGAGACCATGTCCGTGGCAGGGTGGCTGAAGGAGGGTGGCAGATATGAAGCTTTGCTCTTTGTGCCAACATGAAATAGCCTATGTGAACACAGAGGAGGGTGCTGGGATCGAAATACAAATGTTTTGCTCTCAAAACACAGGGCTATGACCACCGAATGAAAGTTTCACTGGAGGATTAGTCAGCTGAAGGGACCTCACGCTATCAGGAGCCCACATCCGGCAGCACATGGTCACCCAAGGGAAAAGGCAGTGGCAGCAGCCAAAAAGTGGAGAAAAGTGCGATGTGTGCAGAGGGAAAAGAAGGGATGTGAAAGCTACAGGAGCTCTGTGAAGCAGGGGCGATAGCTGTATTGCATAGGACCTAGATGGAGCAGCTAGGTCGAGAAGGAGGAGGAAGGTAATGTGGAGTTCTGACCTGAAAAAGGCCTCTCGCTGCTGCTTGTCTATTCTGTTTTGACTCTGGCATTGCAGTCAGGCATTGTGACCTTCCATTGCAGAGGGCCGTGATGTGCCCAGGTTATGAGGCAGTGTATTTGTTCTCTTCTGAGTCGTGCCCACCCCCCTCCCCTTTTTCCTCCATGACTTTTTCCGCATCTTGATCACCATGCTGTATTCAGTGCAAGTGGGACCATGCACATCCAGAAGCGTATTACCTCCTGGCAGCAGGCTGAAGGGCTCCCCTGCTCAGGGAAATGGGGCAGGCTGGGTGCAGAAGAGTGCTCATGGCTTCAGGGGTCAGTCTGGCTGGTCATGAGGTGAGAAACTGCAGCAAGAGCACAGGACTAGCATCCTCATTTGCCAGCATTACCCATTCCAATTGTTCTGAACTGAGAAAGAGGGTTAAGAAAAAAAAACCCGGTAGCTTCCTGTTTCTCCTACCCTAGTGGTTTGATCTTGCACATTTGGAAATACTTTCCCCTCTTGGAGCTGGTTCAGAGTGCTGGACTGCTTCTTTCTTAGTGCCAACACAGGGTGGGGAGAAACAGGTAAGCACAAAGGAATGGAAAGATGTTGTTTTGTCTCCTAGTTGGACACTAATTCTCCCTTGGCCTAGGCATAAAGCCTGCTTGGTAGCATCAAGGTTTTGGAGATCTCTGGAAACCCAGTAGGAGAGATACAGGATTGCTTTACCCAGACTGATCCCCATCCAAATAACCTGGGGAGTGTTAAAAACATATTGGAAGAAGCTATTCTGGGCCCTTTTGATGCATTCAATAGCTCCAGAGTATATTTGTAGTGTTATGGAGTCATGGAAATAACATTCTTTCCTTAAGTTTTTGGGTGTGCTGGATATTCCGGGTCCATGCTGTGCAGACAGCACGGATGGATGGTGCTACATATGCCGTTGATCTCCATGGAGTGCCAGTGGCAACCAGCTGCACAATCAGTCAGGTGGAGGATAAGCAACTGATGGGCTCCAGTCATTTCTGTTAGTCTGAGGGTGCCTGATGGGTGCCTAGCAGAAACTCAGGGCAGAAACCACCTCTTGATGCCCATCATGCTCTTCCAAGGACAGGTCACTCGAACAGATGCTTTCCCATCTCCATCATTAGTGAGACACTGGAAGAATTGCACTTACCTTGCTAGAAGAACGGAATATTGGTAATGAGCAGTGGTACTGTGCTTGTCATATTTCACACGGGGAGATGTAGGTAGGCAGCCTACTGCTGAAAATCCTGACCGTTGTCTTGGATTCTGTTCTCCACCTGCCATCTCTCCCTTCTTCACAATAACTATTTAATGCAAAACATACTCCCAGTGATGGAGCAAAGGACGGGGCCCAGGGCTTTCCTTCTTCCAGGCCTAGTCTCCTGTCTAACAGGCAGACTAGCCTGTGGCTCAGCAGCTAGGTTCTCCTCCAGGCTCTGGAAGACATGGGCTTGAACCTTCCTGTGGTGGGTAGACTACCAAATACAGGTCTCTCCCTTGCACCTGTAATTGTTATAAACGTCAGGTTATAATATGGGAAGCCTTCCCCCTGCTGTTGTTCTTTTGAAGGAACTGGCTGTGGCATTTGTGTTTTGTACAGGAGTGAATGGCAAGTGATTGGGTCTGTCTCCTAGGCTGGGACATTAAGAGTCCTTCCTCAGGTGAGTGAATGCAAAAGCTTGCTGATCCCTGACCCACTGTCTTGCCTGAAACCTGGCATGCAGGGCAGTGCCACCAAGTCAGTGTCTCGCTGCCTCTTGCTCTGGGTGAATCAGTGGCTGGATGCCTTCTCAGCAACCTTTTGAAGAGGGACTCTGTCTGCAAAACCACCAGAAGTGTCTCTTTTCTCAGGGAGAGGAAAATGAGTCAGCTGAGGATCCCAAGGAGAAGCTACTCATCTCCTGTCCAATCCCAACTGTGCTCCCTAATCTCTGCGGCTTTTCCACATGGCTCCATGCTCTTGCTTAGCGTAAGAGGTTTCCTGTACATGCAGGGTGGCTGGGGTGAGCTTATTACCCACTTCCCTTCCTTGGGCAAGAGACTCCTGTTGCTTCCAGCTGTGTGCAATGCTGTAGGTGATAGGATGCCTCCAGCGCATTTTCTTTGTGCAAGCGTGCAGCTCCCACCCTTTTGGAGGCAAGCAAGGGAAGTCACACAGTCGGAGTGTGAACATTTGAAAAACATTCATAGAAAAGAGAGGCAAAAGCAAGTTAGTATTAATAAATTACAGAAAGATAGAACATCTGCACTAAATTATTGCAAACTCAAGTGAGAGTGGAAAGCTAAATAAATAAAGGAGAAATAATGTTAAGGAAGAAAATGAGTAATAGAAAAATTCTCCTTCAAAGTGCCACCAGTTAACCTTTTTGTACAGCACTATATACAAACAAACCTAATGGAGATATAACAGGGGTCAGAAAGCTTGATGCAGCTGTTTAACAGCTGTCTGCCCTATTTATTCTGCTCCCTTCACCATCTTATGGCTTGGCTAGTGCAGTGCGAGGAGAGGGACCCTGAAGTATGGGGTTCCCTTGCACCATCAAGGTGGCCAGGACGTGGAGTAGCTGAAGGCAGAGGTCCTGTACAGGCAAGGATAATGAGATAGGTACCTGCACACAGCAGGGGATTAGTGCTGGTCTTGGAGAAGCCACGTGGCCATGCTCAGCAGCTATGAAAATGCCACTTTATCTTTCTTTTTCTTTTTCTTTTTCTTTTTCTTTTTCTTTTTCTTTTTCTTTTTCTTTTTCTTTTTCTTTTTCTTTTTCTTTTTCTTTTTCTTTT
>VXAL01005889.1:133448-173228 GCA_013399475.1 Chauna torquata | reverse complement strand
TTTCTTTCTTTCTTTCTCTCTTTCTTTCTTTCTCTTTTTCTTTCTCTCTTTCTTTCTCTCTTTCTTCTAGTTCTGTTGCTATATCTCCTCCCAGCTGGAGGTGATGGGGCACAGAGTGGGAGCAGGTGACTTTCAAGGGTCCTTCCCAGGCATGTGACTCTGTGATGTCTCATACATTGCCTTTATGCAAGGATGTGCCAGCACAAGAGGTTCCAGTTGGCTTAGGTACACGTGGGAAGAGATTTCAAAGCGTGATAGAGTGCTTCTCTCTGTCCTAAAGCGTGACCAGCCATACCATTCCTGATAGATATATCTGTTAATTGGTCCTAAAGATCTGCTGGAGTGGATATCCCATGTCTTCCTCGAGCAACTTGTTCATATACTTGCCACTGGAAAACATTTTCAAATGCCTAAATTGCCTTTCTTGTATCAACGGAAAACCATAGCTTTGCTAGATCTGTGCAATTAGAAGAGTAGATCCCCTTTTACTTTGCAACAGCCATCTACATGTTGAAAGTATGTTACTGCTTCTCCTTCAGTCTTTTCTCCCTTAAAAAATCTTTATTCTTTAGTCTTTCTTCATAGACTGCATGTCCTACATTTCTGGCAGTTCTTGTTCTTCATATATGCGGAAGAGTGTGCCTTAAGCTTAAGGAATATTTCGGTGAAAGACTTCCCAGTACAGTGCAAATATCACTTTTCATGATGCGCAGGCTTGAATTCCTGTTTGTACATTTTCACTTGATATTTGCCTTTTCCACACCAGCAAGATATTGCTGTTTCAGGTTCAGCTAGTCCATGGATCCTTTTCCCAGAGACTTCTTTCTAACCAAAATGTCTTTCTGCATTTTTAGCATCATAAAATTTACTACCTGTGCAAGAGTAATCTATTTACTACCTGAACTTCAGTCCTTGATCTTGCTTTGTCTTCCTGTCCACCTTTTTTCAGGCTATTTCTTCAACTTCTTAACATCATTCTGGAATCAGTTTTGCTAAGTTGTATGGTAACACAACAGCTTTTCCTCTGTGTGTAGAGTCTCACTTTCCTACATACACTCAAGGTTGTTCTCTTCCTACCCTAGACTTAAATCTTGCCTCTTTTTCATTGGTATTAGTTGTACTAATTGCATCCTTATATTCGACCTTTTTAGATGAAAAAAAAAAGATATTGAACACTTTGAACACTTTGGTCTTCTCAATGTGATCTCTCCTTTTCTTTTCCATTCACAGAGAAGTGAGCTAACATTTTCCTCCATTCTCCTTTTAGAGAAAGATTGATTTCTTTTACCTTTAGTGTCTCTTTCTAATTTAATTTTAATGTTCCTGACCTTACTTTATATGGCTGTGTTTATACTCATCCTTAGATATCTGATTATGTTTCTGCTTGCCATTGTGGTTCCTTTTTCTCTTTGAGGTCAATGAAGAGAAGCCAGTGTCTTTTCCATTTCTGGTCTTTCTTCTGCATCTGCACCTCTGCCTTTAGCACTGTTTCTTTGGGGAACTACTAACTCTACGTCCTTTTTTCTTTGGTTGTTTCTCACAAGGTATTATGTGTCAGTTCTTTACGTTTATTGAAGTCTGCCTTTCTGAAGCACATTGAGGTTTGTCTTTCTTCTCTTCTTCTGCCTTGCCTCTCCAAGAATCAAGAAATTTACCTTTTCATGGTAACTCCCATCCACATTGCCTTCCAATTTCCCATTTTTAGACTGCTCCTTCTTCAGTGCTCCCGTTCTTGAGTGCTGAGACTCAAACCCAGAAGAACTTTTCCTTTACTTCCTGTCTAGGTCTTCTGAATCCAAACAGAAATTGTGACAAGCCTGTGCCATCAAGGTTCTGGAGTGTTTTATGCTGGTGAATTCTTTTTTCAAAAAAAGTCTCTAAATGTAGCTAAAATCTTCCATTCCCAGCAAGACTTATGCTTCAGAGGTCTTTGTTATTCCCAGAGCTTCATAGGTCTTATCTGCATGGGTGGATGGCCTTTAATAGATTCCAATAAACTCTTTGCACCTCTGTGGACCTTCAGCAAGGTTAACTCCATCCATCTTCTGGATTTCAGAGTGAGTTTATACAAACTAGGCACACAAAGCGATACTCTTTTCTCTTTCTGCTATCAGTTCTTCTTGAACAGGCAGTATCCTTTTCTTAGCATTCCAGCCATATGAGTGATCCAACCATGTTTCTACTATTTCAACGAAGCTGAAATCTTGATCCTGTGTTAGAATATTGGGAGTGTTTATTAAATGCTGATTTCATCATACTTCTTTCATTAGTATGCCAGCATCTGAGACTGATGCACTCTGCTTGTGTTTCTTCTGAGGTGTTGTGACGCACAGCCTTATGCTTCATAGTTTTAAGGCCTTCCTCTAGTTTACTCTGGTGTATGGGTGAGCACATACTGAACATGTGGTTTTTACTCCCTGCACACCATCCTCATCCTGAAACATCATCTCATAGGTAAGAAAGCTTTTTGTGAGGTTCAAACTGTGTGTGTGTGTGTGTGTGTGTGTGTGTACCACTGCATGGCACACTACTCTGAAGTCTTTCAACCCACCATTTGCTCAGAGAAATCAGTAGTGACTTTTCCTCTAAACTACATGTAACAGCCTTAAAAATAGATTTCTCTCAGCTCAAGAATGATGTTTTAATAATGGGATGAATTGAAGACATAGAAATGCTATTAAGAGTAAGTGAAGATGAGGGAGTAAAGTGCCTATCTGACTAAGCAGAATTTAATCTATTTCCTTCAGGTTAGGAAGACATACAGCTCTTTCAAGTCCTTAAGCAGGAAAGAGAAGCAGCATGCCATGCCAGCAGGAATGCTCACTTCATCTACATGCAAGAGTTTTCCCTAACCTTGGTGACCACACAGCCCAGACCCAAAGTTCTCAGCAATATCACGAATGGAGGGAATTGTCAGTCATGGAAAGGTTTCAACACTTTCTGCGTTGCCCAGAAATGTAAGAGACCATCTGGAATTAGTGTTGAGTATTTTTGCTAATGACCTCATGATAGAATATTGAGTGTTTATTAAATTTACAGATGACACCAGGCAGGAATGACTTGTGAGTCTGATAGAGGACAGGATTAGAATTCAGAATGATCCTGCCAAACTGGATGAATACTCTGAAAAAGAAACAGAATGCAATTCAACAGGGACACACGCAAGGCGTACACTTAGGCAGGAATAATCATCAGCATAAACCCATAATGAGGAACAATTTGTAGAAAATTTGCAAAAAAGAACAGGAGAGAACTCTGGTGGATCACAGAAGGAGTTGTCAAATGAGCCAACTGTGTCATACTTTTGTGAAAATGTCAACTATTATCCTGGGATATATGAGTAGGAATAGATCTTGGACAACGCCTTCTACTCAGCACTAGGGGGGTCTCAAGGGGAACACTTGGTCCAGTTTTGGGCACTGCACTTCTGAAAAGATGCAGAGTTTTGGAGAAAGTCTGGATAAGAGGAACAATAGTACAGAGGGCTGGCAGAAGGTAAATTGCAAAAGAAGTTTGCATGGAGTCTGTCTAACAGTGAAAGAGGCATGAAATAACCTTAGAGTAAAAAAAGTCAGATAAGAATGACCTGCTATCCTAGCCTGCAAATTAACACATATAACTACAGCAGGATAGAAGCACACCAGACATCCCTAGGAAAACCTTCCTGGTGGTAATGAGAGAGGCACATTGGAAGGGATTTTCTGGGAAAGAGGTCTCCACCCTGGAAAACATTTAAGAACAATTTAGACTTGCGTCTTCCTTTAGGCTGAATTGCAGGTACAGACAGATTTGGGCAGCCTCTCCAAAAGGTCTGGCTAGCTGAATGCACAACTCTAGCATATGAACCACAGAGATGAAGCCAATATTTAAAACATAGCAGCCTAAGGGAGTTACCCACCTGCATCTTGACTTGAATTTAAGCAACCTTTGGACCTTTGGGCATGCCCCTTCTTTAAAATACCCAGAAATGGTTCCTAGGTGCTCAGAATGGGTATTCCCACTGCACCAGAAGTCTGTTGTTCTCTTTCACTTGGGGATGTTTGACGATGTCTTGCTTGACAGCTCCTGAAAGCCTCAGGTATGCCTGGGTGGAAGACACCCACTGGGCTGCAGATGACCAGGGCAGACCACAGCTTTCCCTTCTCTCCCTGAAATGCTGATGTGAGCAGGGAGTACAGCAGGTATGAGACGCAGGGCAGGGGATCAGCAGCAGCTTCCACCTTTGTGTGCCCCTCGTTTCACCCTCCTGCCACCTTACTGTCTCCAGGTGGACTGAGTAAGCAGCAACAGCCAAGAGTGTTCCCCCGTGCTGATGGAAAGTCTTTTCTACATCTTACCCAGCATGGAAGGAAACAAAGGTGGGTAATGTGATCCTGTCAGCCAGGCACATCACAGGAAAGGTTGTGGTCTTTTGTGTTCTTGGAAAGCAAGGGACAAAGCAGTAGCCTGATTACTTTCAATTGGGTAAGTCCCAGATTTAGGGCACTGGTGATGAAGAGATGGTGCCTTCAGATGGTGCCTTCCCAAAGGGAGTTTAGATTTGCGTTTCTTCCATTTATTAGAAGTTATCACCTCTGCATTGGTTCTGTTTTGCTCTTAACGATGTTCCAAGTAAGTAATTTTAAACTCCTATGATTCACAAGATCCCTGACTAATGGTGCCCACAATGGAAAATTCTAGGAGTTTTGTGATGAAAAACATATTTAGTGTTAGTAGTATCCATATATAGTAGTGACTGACGGGAATAAAGCAACAAAAAGCAATACACTGGTAAAGATAGGAAATGAAGCCTCTAGAGTGAGAATTTTTATATGACATTTAAAGGATGTGCTTGAAATATTTTGGTGGGGGATCAAATATCACAGTTCTCCACATTTAGGTTTGATGTTTGATCTTTCTTCTCATTCAGGTGCCAGGGAAAAAAGGCAAAAAGACAAAAAATCTTCTGTTCATCTCCTGGTTTTGTACTTGGTCTCCTCATCCCCTTTCAGCTCCAGCCCCTCCCAAGTTCCACATCAAGATGGGGTTATTAATCAGTTGTGATATCCACATGACCTCCAGTTTCAGCTCTCTTTGGTCCCTCTACTCCACTAGCTGAACTATTTCTAATTGGCTAATCAGCTTATCCGGTTTGGCCCTTGATGCAAACCAGGTCTAGACATGATCTATTCCTGGGAGGCCCCTGGGTTCAAGGGGCCAATCTCACACTCTGTCTATCACTATTGTCAGCACGGTACCCTATCTCAAAGACATGCCAATGAACATTAGTGAGAGATTAAAATGACAGCCTTGGTTTTCTTACATGCCTTTTAATCATCGTAACATGCAGTCTAATGTTTCACTCTGTCTTCTCTCCCCTGCAAGAGCATGTTCTCAAGGAAGAAACCAGGAGGGACGAGAGCGGGTCAAAGACCACAGCAGGGTGAAAGCAGTGGAAAGGAATTGAAATGGAGGGCGGAGGAGGAGGAGGAGGAGGCAAGAGACAAAAACTAAGTCAGAATCTGGCAGCCAGACGCAGAGCGACAAGGCTAGAATTTCAATTCCTTCCTGTGGCTCCTGCTGGCTGACATCTTATAGGTACTGCTCACCACCACACCGGCATGCCACCAACATTTGCCAACGGTAGTGCCTGCAGAGGGCTGCCCAAGATCCACAGCCACACACCGGAAAGGCAATTTTCACAAATTCTGCTCACCTCTAATTGTCCTGGGAAGAGCTGGGGGGTTTGGCTACTTTGAAAATCGAGCTGTCTTTATTGAAGTGGCTGCATATGGATTTAGCAGCTGACTTTTAGACCTTTGGGATTCTGAAAAAGCCTTAACCTGGTCACTTAGCTGTGACTGTAGGCAATTATTGGCCATTTAGACAAATGACAATCAGAGGGCTCCATGCAATAGGATCATGTCTGAATTCCTTCGTGGTCTCTCCGGCAGTGAATAGTCAGTGGCTCTTCTTAAACAAAGCCCCTTTCTCTGCAAAGATGTGTCAGTGTTAAAGGCGGATGCTCCTGTATGAATATCTGCTCCACAGGCAGACATAAAGAAGGTCTCCCTGTGCCCCAGTTGGAGAGCTGTGTGGCGGTGTTAACAGCATGCACAACCAAAGTGAATGACCTCACTTGTCCAAGACTTCCTTGTGCTCGGCCAACTCTGAATGCAGACAGAGCAAGTTCACACCTGCCTGCAAAATGCCATATGGACATAATCTGTAACAAACTTGCTCAGATGGTTCCTTTCTAAGGGGCATTCAAACTTTTCCTAGATGTATGCGTATTTTTCCTCTCACAGTCATGCATTTACCAAAAATTTTAGCTAATGTAATATCAGCTCCTTAGCTTTTAAACTCCTTGGTCCAAAACTATTTGGCTGGTGGGATGTGTGAATTCCTTTAGCCAACCAGTGGAGCATGTAATTAGCTCTATATGCACGAATGAATTACGCATATGTTTTGCTATGTGGCTTCAGCTGGTAGCTAAGCATGAGAAGTTTCCAGCTAGAAAAGGAAACTGCTGAGAAAGTTAGGAAAGGCTCTGAAGCAGGCAGTGTGCAGGAAGTCTCTAGTTTTCCTTTCTCCCTTTCTGCCTAATTTTGCCTGCATTCCCATTTTTTGTGCTGTGCTTTCCATGGGATGCATATTCCTCAGCTGATGCTGGGAGCATACTGCAGGTCATGTTCTCTTTACTGTGCCTCGCGTTCCGCTCTCACACAGTGCCAAGCCTGGGTGACATTTCCCAATCCAGTAAGGATTAAATTTTCCCAGTTGCAGAGGTTAGCACAAGCCCTGCTCACCCCTCCCAACCAACCTAAGCTGGAGATGGAAGCAGAGCTTCGCAATCGCACCCGGCCAGCTTGTTGAAGTTACTGTCTCTCAGCTGAGATGAGGTATCCGACTGTGTGCGTGTGTGCTGCAGAGGCTGTTACAACATACGGTCAAATGTGCTTGCTTAAACCACCTCACAGTCCAACCGCATTACATGCTCGCAGATACAGTTTACTGCAAGGGCAGCTGTCTTATTGAACAGTTGTGAATTTGCTCCTTTTTGTCATCTATGTAGCTTTTTTTTTTTTTTTTTTTTTTTTTTTAAGGATGTGAGCCTAAAAGCAGGTCAGAGTTGAGAGGAGTTTCATATTTGGCAGACTTTTCTCAGCCTTTTTAAGAGTGCAGAAATCGGCTCATTTTGAGTTGGCCTTCTCTGAACAAGGGGAATGTAACCCTGCTGGTAGCACCATAATATTATTTATATAGCAAGTTAAAGTTACAGAGTTCAGACTTTTTTTTGCATTTCTGGGTGGAAAAAAATGATTAGAATGTTTTGCATAAGCAGAATTTACCCTGTCCATTTCAATACTCAATTTTTGTAACACACCCTGGCATGTCAGAGCTATTATTTCTTAATATAAATAATACTCTAGGACACAGACTTTCCTCCTGTGAAAATCCATCCTGCTCTTTAAAACAATATCATGCCCAGATGGAGTAGGATGGTTAGAAAGCAATAAAAGAGTGACTCTTTTAACAGACTATCAGATCTCACCCAATTTTGTGGTGAGAGTAGACCAGAAGTGGATTCAATGTAAATGCTGTCGTCTTTCAACAGTGCTTCCAAATGAGATGCTTTGTACCAAACTGCGGCATCAAAGACCCGAACCAATGCTGCCTAAAGTCAGCAGAAGTCTTTGGGCCACCTCTGCAGTCCTCAGGCGTCCAAATGAACGCAATCCAACTAGGCAGCACGGTCATCGTCTCTCCCTCGACCTCTGCTATTCCAGACAAGGCCACACATTCTGCAGACAGGGAAATGCTGAATAGCAAGCATTTCGGCCTCTTACAGATGTGGTTAAATTATCTTAATGTATTTAAACAAAGTGCAATGTCAAAGTAGCGTAAATACCATATTTCAGCAAAATGGCTGCTTCTCCAGCGTTCTGCTTGTCGATGCCAAATGAAATACTTCTCACTGTTTATTCACAAAATTCTTTCTTACCCACTGAATTTTCATGTTGCTGGGCTGGGCCAAATAATCAGTTTCCTTTTAAAATAGAAAAACCATTAGTGCATTCCAACAGGCTTTTCATGTTAAGTTAGAAACCCTTGGGAGTGCAGTGTGATTAGCCTATTTTGTTTTTAATTATTCCTGATTGGAGCCTACCTGGGGGGAAACTCTGAAAGGCAGACAAACTGCCAACCCTGATACGTTTCCAGAGAAGCTGAAGGAGGAAGCTTGAAGTGTATGGTAGCCATTCGGTATATTAGTAGCATTTCCAACCTTTTTAAACAGGATGCCCTTTGTGTTAAGAAACACACCTGCACCACTTCAGAGATTAATGGGCTATTCCTTGGCAGCACTTGTGGACATTTCAGTTGTCCATTAGGATGATATAAGACCAGAGGAGAGGTTTTTTGATCGGCTTTAATTGAACAGTAATCTCTTCTCAAAGTAACCTCAGTTTGTTGGGAAACTTGTAAGCCTCCTTGAATGTCAGGACAAGGAGTAAAGAAATGACAGAGGCCCCCAAAAGTATAAATCCTCCTCCATTAGTCAGGTCTCTTCTGTGAATGAGTTAACTTAAAAAAAAGCATATTACTAAGTATTTTATCAAAGCAAACATTTAATCAAAGTGAAAGGAAGAGATACTAGTCCCCTTCTGGAATGGGATGGAGACTGCCAAGATGTGTTTTAATTGCTTAAGAAAACAAACTATGTCAAACACTGGGTTTTAAGCAAGCAGATGCTCATTTATCATTCGTTTTGTCTGTGCGTGCGCTTGGGATCCTGCCGAACATGAGTTTTCTGAAATGGAAATGACCATATGGCCAATACCTTAAAAATGAATTCAGCATGCCCTGCCTGTCGTGTGAAATGATTTCTTTTAAAGGTGCTTTTTTTGTTTGTTTGTTTGTTTTTGTTTTTGTTTTGCAGTATTGGACAACAGAAACAGAGCAACCGTCTTTGCGGGAGGCCGGTTCGCTGCAGAGGCAGCCTATGACCAGTGCTGTATGCTAGGGACAGAGTCTGGACACTTTGTAAAGGCTGCACTTTCCTAGCTCCACTTCTTTTAGAGGTTATCACACCAGAAAAAAAAAACCTTTGCTACTGTTTTAACCCTAGTCTTCCTGCAGACTGCCCAAGTGGGCTGGCGGACGACGCCAGAAGGCCCTCAGGAAGCGGCCTGCAGCTGCCCCAGAGCTGTGCTGGAGCGTTCAGGGCTGAGAGCTGGGTACTGGGTGTGCGAGAGATGTTCAGGGATGCCAGCAGTTCACTGGTCCCCAGATGTCTGCGGGTGGGTGGCTGGCGGAGTCCTGAGGAGCCAGCAGCACTGGGCTGTGCTGTACAGTGACAGAAGAAGAGTCTCTGCCCAGTAAGTCTGCTGCCCAAAAGAGAGCACGTTTGACTTGCTGTGACACATGGAAACAAAGGGGACGCCTGTTTTATCCTCTTCTCTCAGCAGTGCTTCCACTGAGCTTGGACACTTCCTCAGCAAGTGTTGTGCATACCCCTCATACACCACAAAACAGCTGAAGCTTGCTGAGTGGAGAGCAAGAGAAACAGAGTTCTATAAGTCCACATTTTTCTAGTTTGCCCATATGATTGCCGCAGTTGCTGGACATGTACATGGTAAAGGCCACTTCAGACTGGTTGTTTGAGAGCAAAATTACTTCAAGTGTAGTCCTGATGCAGAAAAACGGCATATCCAGATGAGCTCAACCAATAGCCACGTGTGCATCTCGAGACTGTAGTTCTCACCTTCCTCATAAAGACACAGGTGCAGTCAAGAATCCTGCAAACTTAGCCCAGGGGCATCATTTATAGATATCCGCCTTGTCTTAGCTGGTGCCGTTCTGCCGTACAGGGCTGGAGATGAATCCGGAGGAACAGCGTGACCTCTCGTGAAACAGGTCGTGCGTATCCCTGCAGTTTTGCAGAAACACAAAGTAACCTTGGCTCTGTTTGGGTTGCACGCGGAATGCTCCCACTCAGCAGCCCTCTGCCCCCAGCTGTACACGGAGTGCCAGAACTGAGCCTCAAACCTTCCGCAGGACACGATTTGGGGGTGTGGGGCTTGCAGATGTTTTGTTCAAAGGATGTGAAAGTGAGCAGTGTGAGGCAAAGGCAGCAAATTCCTGGCTGCGAGAGCTGTTCAGCAGGCTAGCATCTTCACAGCCCCGGTGCCCCCTAAGGTAACAGAAGCCAAAGGCAACAAAGAACGGCCTCTTCCAGGCTGAGGAATTAACTGTGCTTTTTCCAGAGGGGCCACCGAGCAGGGCATTCTTCAAATCCATATTGCTGCAACGATCCCATCTTTGTATAAATATTCATCTTGGTTGTGTTTCCTGTGTCAGCAGAGCACGAGTGGTTTGCTCGTCTGCCTGCTGGTATACCTTGTCCTGCCCCCTCTGCTGGCTTGTTCCTCTGCCTCCCCCCTGCTCGTGTCACTGCTCACCCACGTGTCAGCAAAGAGCAGCCCTAGAGCTCCGCAAGCAAGAAGTGACGCCGGCAGGCATTAGGCCTGAGCGCTGTCACCGTGGTGTACTATATAGCACTGCAGCGACTGGCGTCTTTGACACCCTGTAAAGCTGTACTTGAAACTGTGGCATCCCAGAAGGATTTTTTGCTGACCTACGCTGATGCAAACAGCAACGGCAAAGACCCGTGAAGTCTGCGTACATGGCTAGCAGCTGTAATGCTTGTTATTATCGGATGCCACGATCGTAGGAGGTATAAATACCGTGCACTCTGCATGTGACACAGCTGCTCACCTGGGCTCGAGCCCTAGGGTAAGGCGGCAGGGAGGACAGCAAGCAGAAGGCAGCAGCAGCTGTGTTTCAGAGCTCCCCTCACCTGCTTCCATAGGGGGTAAGCCTCAGTTTCTGCATATTCAAGTGTTTGAAAAAATATTTGCTGCTTGGAAGACCCCTGGACCAGGAAAGTAACTGGTCATGCTCTAAACAGCACCAGAAACCTCCACTGTGGGTGCCCATGAGGCAATTGGTCATATCGCTTCAGGTTCATTAGTGTAGCCTGAGAGTGTCATCTGCAAATAAAGGCTTACTGTTACTCAGTACGTTACTCTGATTTTCTTGTTCTTTCTCCTTTTTTTTTTCTTTTTTTCTTTTTTTTTTCACTGTGAGTCTTATATTTGATTAACCACCAAAACTTTGGAAAGTAATTCATTTAGGTGTTGCCACATGTCACATCTCAACAGATACCTTTTGAACTGTGACCTTCTCCAAGAAAATTAGTTTTTTGCTTTGAATTATCTGCAAATTATGATCTTATATCTGATCTTTTATTTCTGGTGATATCATCTTAGTGTCAGCACTCAGGAAGGTTAGCTGATGGATAGGAATGGAAAGTGCAGCCCACCATTAAAAACAGGCTGTGTTTGGTGCCAATATCCAGGAAACTGTTGCTAATGCCTTCAGCTCTGTCTGGGGTCCATTGCCTTCTCCTGCTTTCTTTAAGAGTTACTCTATTGGGTAACCATCTACTCTATTCCTCAGAAAGGACTTCTTTTTTTCAGGCAAGAGAGGGTAGACCTGGGAAATAGAGGGTGACTATGTCAAAACTGACAGCCAATTCTCACTGACACTTGTAGGAGAAAATCTAGATCTACCCAAGGAACAGCTCATGTGCAAAAGAACCAAGATGGATTTGTGGAGAAATATTTTAAAATTTATTAGTAAATAATTGTTGTATTCAGTAATATAAAGACACTACATGAAAACAGGTGCCCCTGCTAACAAGGGCTGGCATATGAACCTTGCTTTTCTATTTCAGATTCAGGGCTCAGACTTACTGTTTTGGTGAACTAAGTAAAGTACTGAAGAGGAAATGTCTTCCTCTGAGAATTCTGACCTGAGTCAGTGCGAAACATCCACACTTTATTGTTCCCAGGAGGGTTTATTGTTCAGGCTGTTGTTCAAATGTGTATGGGCTCCCTGTATGACTCCTGTGATCCAGTGCTGCTGAACCACTGCCAGAGACCCAGACCGGGAGTAGCAGAGCTCTCAGAGCTCCCTACCTGGAAACAAGCTGGGGGCCAACAAGCTTTCCACTGACATGATGCACTGGTACAAGGAGTTTGTAAAGGTCAGAGGCATCCCTTTGCTGGTGGAGCAGCACACCTGTTTTGGGAACTTCAGTGCCCCTGCACGGGACAGAATGTCCCTCAAGTGCGCTCGAGCACTTGACATCTGATGATCTCAAAGCGCTTTGCAAAAGCAAGTGAGTTGATCTTTCACATTGCCTAAATATGGAGCTGATCCATGGAGTGTCCTATTCAATGTGTCCATGAGTCAGTGACAGAGCTGAGAATAGGGTCCAGGTCTCCTACTGGCTTCCTATCATCTTCTGTGCATGCCAGACCACACGCTCCCCCTTGGCAGCTTGCCTTTTCTCTCTCAAGAAAGAGGTGACTCCTAAATGCGCTCCTTTACATAAACAAGTTACTGGACTCCACTGCTAAGGGGACACCTATAGGATCACGTTACCTCCAGCCTCAAGATCACACTCCTCTGATTGCCTTCATTTCTCCCTAGACTGAGCCCACTGGTCTGCAGGCCAGGGACATACAGGCACAAGGAGAGAAGTGACTAGGACCTGGATTCTGCCCGCATGGGCAATGTGGGTCCTAGCAGGCTGAGCCATGCTGTGCTGTGAGCAGGAGACGTTCTAGCCCAGCAGTAAGTCATGGGCTGAGATTCGACACAAGGATTCAGAGGAGACCCAGGAACGGAACCTGGCTTCCCAATTAATTTGTGAAAATTTGGCCATCTTTTGCTGTCATGCTTGGGATTATTTCCTCAGGAAATTTTATTTTTTCCTTATCTTATGATTTTGTGTTTGTTTGTTTAAGGTTTTTGAAGCACAGTCCAAGAGAGTTGAACCTTGTGACTTGTGGCTGACTGAATATTGCTTTGCAAACAAATGTGCCATGACCACAAACTGAAAACAGTGGGCTTCAGTCCCAGGGAGGTCTCCTTTTGCTCTCCAGGCAGGCTGAGTGGCTTTCTTAGTTGAGTCTGTGTCTGCACACATCCAAAGACCTCAGCTGGAGAGCCAAGATGACCTTCCATCTGACACCACAACTGCTTGCTAACTGCCTAACTTTCGCAACCACAACATCATCACTGCAACAAGAACCCTTTCCCTTGCCTGTGGCTCAGCTGAAAAGACAAGCACGAAGAACATGGAAGGATTTACTACTCTATTTTAGTTGTTCCTTCTGGGAGCTGGTGGCATTCCCATCATATCCCCCTGAAAGTCCTGATTGTTCTTGTCAGACTTCTTCTGTGTTGGGAATTCTGCGTAACAGGAGCACCTGTTAGCCCATTCTCCTCCAGTTTGGTTGCTTTGGGCTTGTGCAGTGGTCACCTCTTGCCCCTGCCTCTCGTTCTGCCTCATGGGGAGGGCATGGTTGGATGTCTCTGCTGGTTGGAGAGCACATTCAGCACAATAGCTTGGGCTACCGTCTCTCGTGTGCTCCATTCCCTGAGCCCTTTCTGTGGCTGCATTTTGGCTATTTGATCTCTGAGTACAGCCCATGACATTTTCAAAGCCTGGAGTCTCCCTCTGCTGAAGGGCTGTCTCCAGCTGCGATAAGCCAGGTAGATTGTATAAGTCAGATGGCCAGGGAGACCAGGGCTGGTCTCTTTCAGAGACCTTCCTTCAGAGGCTCTCTGTGCTGCACTGCTCTTGTGGTGACCTCTGCCATCAGTGCCTCTGCTCAGGAAGGCCTGTGGACCTTCCCAGCTGTACCACAGTGACATGAGGTCTGCCTTGCTGCTCTCCTCACTATTACAGTCCTTATCTTTGGTTGTTTGGGTCCTGCTCTAAGACTTTTCTTTCTAGAGATATAGGAGAGTGAGCGGATAAGTCAGGAAGATCAGGAACCAGCAGCTTGAACCTGTCCCATCTCCTGAGTTTATCCATCTTTTAAAAGGAAATGTCTATTGTGGAAGCCTTATTTATCTCATTTTCCCCTCCTGAATCAGCCAGCAATAATTCTCTCCATCTCAACAAGCTATATGGGTGAATATAAATATGTTTGTGCCTCCCAATGTGCATGACCTGTCGATGCTGTAACAAGACCCTGTGTGCATCTCCTGAGTTGCAGTTATGCTGTAGTAGGAGCAATGGTGAGTGAATGAACCTGAGCTGATTACTTCACAGCTGAAAACATCTTACCCCCAAGGATGTTAACACCTTGACAAATCAACAGTGGTAAAGATGCTCCATGTGCACTTGGCTTCATAAGGTTACAGGCACGTCACTGTTCTTGGAACAGATGATGAGACCCATTTATATGTACACATTTATTTGTAATACATTATATATATATATATACTCAATATAAATGAATCAGTATTATTCCTTTCCTAAGACCTCTATCAGCATATTTTGTAGAAATCCTCTGGGATTTCTAAGGTTTGCTTCTCAGACGCAACTGTATGAGGCATGTTCCCTAAAGTGGGGGAATCTAAATCATCAGCCCCACAAGGGCTGCAAACTAAATGCTTCAGACAGCCCAGAGGTCTTTTGCTCTAACATTCACTGTGACATTAAGTGTTGATTGTCCTTTGAAAGGGTTATGTGGGGTTACCTTGCTCCCGGCTGATTCATGTTCTCACCTGCAGAAGGGACGTCTAGGGGCAAATGTCTGGGGGATTTGCAGTTTCTCAGCTGAAAGGGAACTTGATGGTCTCTTGCATCACGCAGTTTGATGGTTTGGGAAGCTGGTCTTCGCACAGACTACAGGCCCTGATTAATGTGATGTTGTTGCTATGGTCATTGCCTTATCACGCGATGTTTTCTGTTTCTGCCTGTGCTGACAAGGCCTCCAGCACCAGTCTAAGGGCAACGAGTAATAACAGAGACGAACAGAGTCATAATGACCGTCCTCTGGGCAAACAATTGATATGCTAATGACGTCGGTGGGAACGTAGCTCATATCTACAAAGAGAGGGACTGGAGAATGGAAATAGGACAGGGCAAAGAACAGAAGGGATTAAAAAAATTATTTGAAGAAGACTCTCATGGGATTTTTCCAAGGACCTAGAATCAGTTCCGGGGAGGAGAAGGAAGAATTCAGTGTGATTTTTGTACTGTGAGCAAGTCTGGTTTATCAGCTGAGCTAGCCAAGGAACTGACCCAAACTTTAAATTACCCCAGCATAGAGATGACATTGAGAGAAAGAAATCTGTGCAGAGCCTTTTTATCTGTATTTCATCTTCTGTGCACTTCAGGTACTGAGAAAAGAGCTAAGCTGTTCCCAAATCCCATCTCAACCAAAAGGCACACTACAATTTCAAACTATCAACTACATGCTCTAAAAACTTCCAGAGGAGCACCAGAACTTCGTGTTACCCATGGTCCTGAAGAATGGGGTACTTTAAAAGAGATGGCTCTTTTAAAAAAGCAGTTTTATTTGACGCTCCACCTCTACTCAGAGCAGGCATCCTAGACACGTTTCGAGACGGGTCATGGAGAAAAGGGAGCTGCAGTCTACTGATGTAGACAATGCAATGTGTTGAGGCCCAAGGAATAGTTATGTGAGTGCCTAAAGAGGAGATCTACTCCAGCCAAGTCACAGGCAGTAGCTTTTCATGTATTCAATCTATTTTTTATTTGGCCCCACAAATAATCTGTGATTGAGCCAGCCCTATTTTTTAGAAAAAAGCTGGTGTCAGCCAAAGACTCCAAATAATGGAAAATGTGGAAGTCTCGTGGGAATCTACTACAGTGCTAACACCTGCACTATTAAAGGCTTATTTCTACTCTTAATTTTTTGCACTTCAGTTTCCACGTTTCAGAGTAAAGAACCTCTCTTTCTAGATACTCTCTTGTGCAGACACTTTTTAACCCCAATCAAGTTGTCTCTTAGCTGTCTCTTTGATCAACTAAATAGATAGAGTTCCTTAAATCTCTCTCTGCAGGGTGCAATTTTCTCACCAAGAACAGTTTTCATGCAATCTAGGATCTGAGCTAAACAAAGCTGAGGGAAGAACTTTGGCCAGACCGTGTCTTGAGAAAAGGCTTAGGAGATGGACTTTGTTATCTCATTACATTTGGTGTTAATAAAAACTTGATTATACAGCTATAAATTCTGCACTTTTTCTTGTTTTGCAGTGACAAAAACCTGAGTCATCCACTGCACTTCTCTGTGAATATCTTCGCTTTGAAATGATTATAACAAACATGATTATATTACATCGATATAAATCAACAGTGAAGTCCTGTCCTGGTCACAATATATTGACGCTTTATTCACGACATCATGAGTTTCATGAGTTAGACATTTTCAAAAGTATAAATCTCCCTTTCAGGGAACTCAGTAGCAAAATTAGCATTTGCTTTTTGTCCCTGTGCTCACAATTTTTTCATGGTTGTCAGTCCCAGTATTTGGCCTTCAGAGCTGTCTGACGGGAAGCATAAATCAGGTATATAAAATCCAGTATATAAAAATGCAGATTCACTCTTGTGCAAGAAAAGTTTGCTTTTTGCAGGTGCAAAAGTGGAAAGTGGAAGTGAATCTCTGTTTAAAACAGTGGACACTGCTTTTTCTTTTCAGAAAACTTTGCAGCATCATGTCATTGCAGTGAGAAAATTGTTACTTGTCAGCTAAAGGCCAGTAAATCGCAACATGCTACTGAATCTCCCATGGAAGAAATCATGATCTCATAATGGAAAAGTTCACTGGGGTATATTATTACCGGACATGTCCTCTAAGAATAAGGGCAGAAGCTTGTAACGGGTATGGTGCCAACACAACGGCACATGAGTGTACTCTGCAATCCACATGTCTCTGCACCGTTTCTCCTCCCACAGAAAGGTCAATGACAGAGAGGCAAGAGGATATGCTGATTTATATACCCACCACCCTACTAAGAAATGCTTTTAACTAGGTTGGGCCTGGGCTGTAAACAGCCCTGCTTCTTTCGGCGAAACATTATTAAGGTCATAAAATGTCTCAAGATTCATGCAAACTTCATGCCAACTTGGCTGCAGCCCAGGTGCATCTGCTGTAAGAGTCTCCTGAGAACAGTTGGAGAAATGATGACGGCAGGTGGCATGCTGAGCTGGAGCCTGAAAGGGGTTTCATTCGGAGGTTTTGTGTCTGATTTCGGCATTCCAGCTTTCCGTGGGACAAAAGTACTGGAAAAAGCAAACCCTGCAAAAAACGGTATCCTCACCTCTTGGGTCCCTCTGTGCCTTCGAGTGCCATCTCCAAGTCTACGGTTGGGGCATCCTAGGTGGTGTTTGAGATCATCTGGAAGTGTAGGGGTGCTGCTTTGGAAAGCAATGGAGACTGTGGTGTTGCTTCAGAGGTCGGGGCAGGGCGCGTTTCGTGGTGCTGCTGGCTTCCATGTTCCAGTGTCCAAAGTTGGCCCAGCAATTCTCCAAAGTGATTTACTGCGCAGGCGTTCTTTTGAGGGCAGTGGCCTTTCACGCTCAGGAAGGTAGCAGCTTGTTCCCTCCCTTCACAAGAGTGCAAAATGCCCACTTAAGCAGTAGCAAGGCTCAGTGCTCACCCTCAGCTCCCCCTGCCCGTGGCAGGGCATGGCTATGGGGGGAGGCTCGATGATGCAGCCCCGAAGCTGGGGCAAGGACCAGGCGGTGGGATGGGGACAGGGACAGGCTGCTGGCTGGCAGGGGGACCCAGCCCCACTGCAAGGCACGCAGGGGATACCAGCTGGGATGGGGCTGGAGGCTGAGGGCTGCTGGAGGCAGGGGTCCTGGAGAGCCCCTCTGCACCGCTGGGGACGTCCATGAAAGGGCTGTGCTGTTGTGATGGGAGGGCAATCGGACCGCAGCAGCTGGGTGCTGTCAGTGACATGACGACATGCTTCCAGTGCCAGGAGACACCTTCCCTAAAGAGATTTCATATGCTAATCCCCTCTGTCCCATCAGCCAGGCCTGCGGCTGCCGAGCCGCCAAGCCCCCGGCAGGAATAACCTCTGGTGAGCTGATAAGAAGGGATAAAAGCCCCCTTCCCCAGTGCAGGCTGTCCCTAGAGCCCCCCGCAGCCAGCCGCATGGCAGATGCTGCTTCCATCTCTGGGAAGGTGACACAGGGGCTTGGTGAGGATGGTGGCCAGGTCCAAGCTCACCGCTGGGGAGCAGTGAGAGTGTCCCCAGCCTGCTGCCCCCGTCCTGGTGACTCTGGTCCCACGAAATAGCATCCGTCCTCTCTGTTGTGCTGGCCAGCTTGTGAAGTGAAACTGGGCATGCTGGTGATCAGTGAAGCTCTTCTCCAAGGGCCTATAGCTGCATGAACTTCAGGCAACTCTCTGCTCCAAAGCTCGATGCGCAGGAGAAGGTCTGGTCTCCCCCCCACACAATGACCTCTGAAGTTACCTTTGCACTGCCTGCAACCCCTGGGGCTGGTACAGATATACGCACTGGTCAGAGTGGCATCAGGGTTTGCTCAGCCATGCCACAAAAGCCTCTTCGGGCATCCAGGAGTAGCTGGAGTACACCATGGGTCTGGCTGTGTACATTTGTCCAAACTCTCTGCAAAAGAGACTTTAAGAGCTCTTGTGTTGGTATCCCTGTCCCATGGGGAATTCATCAGTGGCCCAAGACTCAGGCATATGAGCTCCTCTGCCCTACTCAAATGAAGATTTGAAATACAGTGAAGTTTCAGGCCCCTTTATTTTGATTGGCTTTGCTGTCATCTCTTACGAGACAAACCCTTTAAATTGCATGGCACCACCCAAGCAGTGTCCTGTGTAACAAAAAAAAAGACTTGTTGCAGCAAAATGTGCTTTGACTAACTCCACTCTCCTAGCAGGTTTGTCTCTCCTGAAGGAGGAAGCTATTTTAAGAAGATGAGTTTGGTTTGCACACAAATCATGTCTTTGTTTAGTCGCTCTCTTCTCTAATCAGTTCAGGTAAGTGCCCAGAGACTAGTTATGGGGGTCATATAAATACCTCCATAGATAGAGGCGTCAAGAGATAAAATGTAAAGATATTTATTATTTTATGAGGCTCATTCCTTCCTCCAGGATCTAAGGAGAAGTGCTTCATTGAATGTCAGTAAACTGTCTTTGATCCAGTGAAAAATCTATTATTTTTGATACGTTTGATCTTTCAAAAAACAATAATACATTGAAAAATTGTGTATAGTGCTGGTGACCTTTAATGTCGTTACTGAGTCACAAGCGGCCATACATGGCTGTGATACAGCAAGGGCTGTACGTGGCTTACGGAGTCCCATAACACCAGAGCTCTCCAAAAGTATTATGTGTCCAGCACCAAGTCAAGGCACGGTGTACATGCCATACGTGTTTCATACCCAGGCGCTTTCTGCCATTTAGCTTTTTGGTGGTTGATTGGTCTTTTTGTAGGTACCAGGCATACTTTCTGAGCTTAGTGGCTGCGGGAGAGATCACTGCCTATTTCAGAAGGCGTACGTAACTCGGCACTCAAGCCCTTTGGGCTGCTGAGACAGACAATGCTAATGCACGGAGCAGATGACAATTGCGTTTGCCAGGGCTGCCCTGAGAGCGGGCAGCCACCCAAGTTTTCACAGACTCGGTGTTGTCCTCAGAGTTGTAGGTGAGGGGGTAGCCCCAGCTGCTTATTTTAGGTGGCACACAGATGGTTGCTTTCAGAAAGGCAGATAGGCAGCTGTAGAACAACAATCCGTCCTGCTTGCACATCGGTTTATGAATGGTAGAACCAAAGGATCGTGCTGAGTTTATGAATGGCAAAACCAAAGGATAGTGCTGAAAGCACTCGGGAGGGGACTCGCTTGCAGGGGATCTGGCTGAGGGAGATCTTTGGTTCAGATAGGCAGTAATGTTCCCCCGACAGCCCCTTCTGCAAGGAGTGACAAGGAGGTGGCAAAATATGCAATCTCCTCACCACTGCTTGCGAATGAAAACGTGCAGAGAAAGTTTGTTCTTTCTTCTTGGGTTTTTAATCAAGGTTCGTGAAAAGGTCTTAAAGGGGATAGCATGACATTTTACTGTGAGTGTTATACTCCGGTTATAATGTCTTGCTCTGGACCCTTTTGTCAGTTCAGGGTCATTGGCTACCATTTAGTACTTGGGATTTCTGTAGGAATAGAAATAGTTAATGTGGTTTTGAGGCTCTTGCCTTTTGGTGGACGGCATATCAGAAGGTCAGCAACTGGGTATGAGACATGATGTGTTAGAAGTTTATTTCGGTCCTGATCTTCACCCTCCTGCCTATCCCTGGATTAAAGAAAATGCTGATTTATTTCATTGTGTCTGTTTCAGTTGCTGATTGCTGTTAATGACTGCAAAGCCCCACCCTTTCTATTAACGGGTCAGTGCACAAAACATACCCACTGTTAGTCACATCTACATAGTTAAACAGGTGCTCTTTCTAACGCGAGAAATATGAGCCGACTTTTTAAAGTCAAGCTGTCCTGCTCACAGCGTAGGAGCAGGTCTCGCTTTTGCGAATACTCTCAATGGCTGTGAATTTAAGTTATGCAAATCCCAGCAACTAGTATTTGGGAGGTGGTGGTCCCTGGCTGACTCTGAAACAGCTGCTTCTGATGAATGGTCCAGTAAACTCTCAGCTGATAAAGCTACCTGAATTTCAAGCAGCTAGTAGGCAGGGAAATAAATGACTGTGCTGCCATTGCACAACGCAATAGGCAAAAGGATTTTCGACAGCAATCCTTTACCCTAAGGCTATATTTATAGTGGGAGAGGGGAATAGAGCACTCAGTTACACTGCCCAGTGTGGAACGCACCTTCTGGGACTGTGGCAGGTGAGCACCAGTCCCACTTGCACTCCTGCTGAAGGTTGTGGGTGAAATGTGTTCAGTGAGCTCCAGGAACATGGTAAGCGTCTGATCTTCATGTTCGCACACCACCAAGAGAAGGAGGGAGGTGTGGCACTCAAGGGGCTGGAGGAGGATTCGGAAGGTCCACCTTCCTTGGAGGAAGCCTGCTGGCCTCCCTTGGAAACTGACAGAGTCCCTAGCCCCCAGGGACATTGCATAGGCCAATGGGAAGAGAGATGACTTTCAGAGCTAAGGGCATGGAGCACAGGAACAAGATACGAGATACGTGTCATTAGGTGACATACACCTCATCCCCAGCCAGGGCCAAAATCTGTCACTGCTCTCCAAGATAAAACACCTTTGCTCTTTTTACTCACACTGGTGGAGGAGAAGCCACAGCCAGTGTCTCCCAGCTGTTACCCCAAGAACTTTTTCATGGTGGTTTTGTTATCTAGATGCCATCAAAGTTGTGGGTGGAGGGACTGTGTGCCATGGCACACCCACAAGTCTTTTAGATTACTTATGCCATCCTGCCAAAAGTAGCACAAAACTCCCCCAAAGAAGAAAGACCAGCACTCTGCCCCTTTGGGGCTGCCCCCACATCAAGAGCTGTTTGCCCTGGCACTTGGACAACCCATTGAGAGGAATCAGGCATTTTGTAGGGGATTGGGTGAGGGTAGAAAGAGGTCCGTGATGGCCCATGCATCTCCAAGCTGTGTTACGGGATGCTCTTCAGCTCAGGCTAGCATACGCTCCCCCCAGGAATGGCAGGGATGGGGGCCTGTGATCCTTTGCAGGGTCTTTTCCCCTTTGTGGCCTTCAAGCCCCGGGATACATGGCGAGGAGAGGCTGGAGAAGAGACTGGCGTGGGGCTTGTGTGGACCAGCGAGCACAAAAGGACGGCTCCCCCATGGTCCTAACAAAGATGGCATGACCAGACCAGCGCTGCTGAGGACCGGAATGGCACCAGGTACACACACCTGCACAGCATGTGGCCAGTGACTCTGGTGCAGCCAGTTTCTACGTAGGCTTGTGCCAGCTGGCAGAACCTGGTCTGGCAGTGCCCATGCAGGGGAGCCTGGCAAGAGGTCTGAGGCAAGAAGGAGTTAAGACAGGAGATTTCTAACTCAGCTAGCAGACCCTTTGATAATATTTGCCAGCTTAGGTCTACCCATGAGGCGGATGTGCAAGGGAAGCCAGACCGGCAAGTAAGCAAAGAGGGGAAGCAGCACGACAAAGTGTCGCGCAGCAGCTGGGCGCACAAGGACTGCTTTGGGGATTACAGAGGGAGTGGGGCATTTTCCAGAATTCATATTCCATGTGCTTAGCTTAATCCACTGTCTTGCTCTGTGCTCTCTTAAGCACCACATCCCACCAGATATGACGGCTTTTCAAAGCCCTTTTTGGTGTGAGTTCTTTGCCTTTTTTTTTTTTTCTTTTTTTCCAAAATACTGTTGAGGCAATGTAACATGGCCCAGCCCTGCGTACGTGCTGCCACATTCTGGAAGATGGAAAACAAAAGCTAAAAGAGGATGGTTAACCTTTTCTAATTGTCGCAGTACACAACTAGTTGCCAGGAGGAGCTTGAGTGCTAATCCTACTTTACTCACCATGTGACCTTTGGGTAAGTTACCTAATTACCTTGTCCTTCAGTCAACGGAGCCTGTAAAGAGCAGGTGTTTCAATGCAACCCACGACTGCTGAGCCAACGTGTGTCCTTAGGAAATAACCAGAGAATAAAAGTCGACGCAATTTTTTAAAGGCGGATTTAATGCACAGAGGTAAAATGTCCTGCAGTAGGTTTAATCCTGCCCTCTAATCTTTTGATGGGGCACAGGATTGAGCCCAGACTATTTAATTGCATGAAAGATCATTCTGGAGGGCATTTGGTGTTTGTGGAAGAGTGATACAGAGCGATCTGGTCAAATTATACCTGAGTCAGTTCTGTTTTGCTGGAATTAATTTCCTCCAGCTGGACTAAGCGGACCCTGCGTTTCCCTGGCCACCCCGCGCTGTTGCTGCCGGAACGCCTGCCAGGTCCCACAGCAGCTCCCTCTAGGAGGAGGTGGGATTACTCCTCTGTACACTTACATGTGGAAGGAGCTTTCAGGCTGAAATAAAAACACGTGGCACAAAGACATATAGTTACCCCTTGATTCCAAGCTTTTTCCCCTTCAGTTTCTTCCCCTTCCTGGGTACGTCTTTTTTATTGACTCACTTTAGCAATAATCTCTTTTCTTCGTGAAATTATGTGGCATTAGGCACATACACGCTTCTCCTTTTTGCCAGATTCTTCATGCTGATGTGAAATGAAAAGATAGGAACAACCATCCCCAGAGAGCATCCTCTCGCTGGAGAAAGATCTTTCACCCTATGTTGGAAAAAAGCACTTTACAGAACTAATGAGTCCCTCTTCAGCATTTGATGTCAAAGAAAATGCCACTGTATCTCTGTTTTGGATTACAAACACATCGTTTATTATTATCGGGCACTCAGGAGGCAAGCCTGCTCCTGGGGTAGGTACTGCTTATTTATCTAGTTTGTTCTCTCTTTCATTTAAAGAGGGAGATTTTCAGGGAGGTGCATTGCAAAGAGTCAATCTACACTGTTTTCCTCTTTCCAGCAAGTTTCATCCTCACAGTCTTTTGCTACAGTATAGAGTGTATTTAAACGTTCCCTTTTTATAATATACTGTGGATTGGGAAGCTGAAATGCAGCCTTGGTTTGGATGAACACATTTTGCAACCAGATTTCCAGAGTCAGGTTTTGATCCCTTCTTATTCAAAAGTACCCATAACCATGAATGGTCTAATTGAAACTGTAGGCACTTGCTGTGGACTAAGGAACAATTCAATGGGATTAAGGCAATGTAGAATGTGGGCTGTTGTGATTAAATTTTGCAAATATTAACTGAAAAATCTTGGCACAAATCCTATCCAATATGTACTGAAGCAGTTCCCCAGAAGAGAGTGGAGCTGAGCCTTGCCTGAGGTGTAGCAGCATAGCTGTTTTAACACGTCCTTCTATTGTCTTCTCTTGACAGGAGCTAAGGATTTTGGCTCTTGAAGTACAGGCTCTTTGAGGGGTATTAAGGTTAGAGTTTGGAAAGAGCAATTTCCAGGGAAGAAGTCTGCAAAATGACAATGAAACCAGACAGCAGAAATCCTGCTGCCTGAAAACTGACTCTAGGAGTGAGAACCTTTCCCACAACCCAGTGAGCTCCTTAGGGCACGTCTACACCATGCGATGAAGCGCTACAAAGATCCCAGTGCTGGCCACAGAGCTAGTGGCAGGATCAGGAACCCACAAGCTGTGTCAGTGTGGTCCAGTGACCAAGCCCATCCTCCCTGCTCAGAGGCCAGTGTGCCATGATTTCAAAAGCAAGCGCACTTCCCTCCAGGCTTTGCACTGTGCTGAATGCACAGACCAGTCTTTGTGGGCCTTGCTTTGGACTTTTTGCCAGTGCAGTATACACATACTGGCATATTCCCTCAACTGAAGAATAAGCTTTGGGACATAAAAAAGAAGAAGTTCCTGTTCTGTGACAACAGGACAATGCCATTTGTCCCTAATACTTTGCTAACAGATTACCGAGAGGAAGCTTAGTTCTTTATATGCCCTTCAGAGCTTTTTTTTTTTTTTTTTTTTTTTTTTGTCTACAGCTGCCTGTTAGGTTCCAGGATGAATCCAAGGTGCTGATATTCATCTATGAATGTACCACTTCTCAGGGAGACTGCCAGTGTGACCCAGGCCCAAATTTTACAGAGGTGCCACAGCTGGAGCGAGTAGGTTATTCGCAGGGAGGATGCCCCAGCTTTGAAATTACTCCTCGCTGTCCTTTGGCCTGAAATAACCTATTGAATCAATCTGTGTCCACTTGTGAGCATCAGCCTCCAAAAAGGATGTTGACCAACTGGAGAGAGTCCAGCAGGCAAGAACAAGAGTGATCAGAGGGCTAGAAAACATGAGCTATGAGGAAAGACTGAAAGAGTTGGGTTTGTTTAGTCTAGGGAGCTGAAGACGGGTAGACATGATAACACCCTTCAAGTATGTGAAAGGCTACTGCAAATAGGAAGGATAAGCTGCTTTTCATGTCTGCTGGGGGCAGGAAAGGAAGTAATGGGCTTAAAGTGCAACAAAGGAAATTCAGGTGAGATGTTAAGAGACGTTTTCCAGTACTGTGACTCATGAACTACTGGGATGGTTAGCTCTGTGAAAACACTGCCGTAGGAAGTTTTTAGCAATGGCTGAGATAACTATCTCAACTCCAGCACCTTCAGCACAGCTGAGCCTGTCTGGAGGCTGGTGGAAGGGTAAGATGACCTTCAAAAGTTTCTTCCAGCTCTTTTTTTTGTGTGTTTGTGTGTATGATTTTTGTTATCAAAGCAGAAAGTTACAAAGCTGGTTCTTAATTCTCTGGGGGGTCTTTTGCTACTGGGCAACTATGTGGTTTTATGGATTGTTGTCTGATGAGAGGAGGGACTTAGGGAAATTGTCCATCCTGAGATCATCCAGAAGAAAACCCCCCTTTACAGAAGAAACATCAGTGAATCCCCTTTAAGGGAGTTACAAATCCAAACAAAAGTGAATGGCAGGTTTCTCAACTGATGTAAAAAATAAGGCTCCTCGGTGGACCAGCTGCCTTCGTCAGCATCCTAAACCACACTTCCAGTGGTGGCCAGCACAGTGGTCTTTGCACTGAGTGCAACATGACACCAGCAGACAGTAGCAAATGGACACCCGAGCACTCAGGAGCAGCCAGGAGTTGCTGGGCTTCTTTATGTAACTCAATAAAAAGGAGAGAAACAAAACAAAAGCAAAACCTGACACACACAACAATCCCTCCTTCTCCAGTTTCATGGGGAAGCAAGTTCCAACACTGTCAAGTCAAAGATTAAATAAAAAGAAAAAGCCAAGGGCATGCTGCCATGCATTTATTAGACCTGTGTAAAACAGCGGTGCGCACACCCTCACAGATATAAACACTGCGAGGTGAGCAGGGGTTTAAGACCCAGCTGCCTTCTTAGTAGGTTCATTGGGCCTGTATTTTCAGCCCTTCCTTTTTTTAATCCTGTCCATTTTTAATGATGGAGCATTAAGCAACTGATGTTTGCCCGGAGGACTGCCCCGCCATGGGTCAGCGCGGGAGGAGGTGTTGCTGGAGGGACACAGTGGCCTGGGGGGGCATGGGGCTGGGGCTCCCCAGGATGTGGCCACCGCGATGCTGCTCCCCAGGGAGGTCAGAGCTCAGCTAAGCTGGTGCAAACATCAGGCTGGTTAAGAATAAAAAGGCATTTCATACAGCCCCACAGAAAGCAGCTCTCCCCTGTTCCCAAGCTCAGCTCCTTTCTGTTGCTCTTCTGTGTCCTTTTGTCCTCTTTTTATGACTCTTTTGGAATTTAGCTTTGAGAAACACGCACCATCCAAGGACCAACGAGCTCCTTCGACCTTCCACTTCGTCTGTGGCAGACTCATTTTTAACTGGGAATAATGATAAATGCTGATGAGGTGCGAGTTTTGACATTCATCTGGGAGTGCAGAGGCTTGCGATTTCTAATTTCACCAAAATCCAGAAATGGGTGGATATTTTTTTCTTTCATCTGCAAAGTTTTGAAGGTCAACAATGCATTTGAATTTTTGTAGTTTTCAAAGGGACTTATTTGTCATTGATTTGCTAGTTGTGTAGATCTTTAAATCTCTTTCTCTTTTTGAGAAAATAGGAATGAGAAATTCTTAATTTCAAATTAAACATTTTCTCTCAATATAAGGTTTTTTTTTATTATTACTACTTTTGGAAAACTCACCATGCTGTTATGCTGACCAAGGGAAATGGCAATTAAATGAATAAATGCTAGAAATGAAGACTGGAAAAAATGGAAATATTTTCAAAAATACTTTCAGAGGAACAGCTATGTCCTTCTTTAATTATTTGAAAAATATTATCCAGCTTAATGTATAATGATGCACATCTTTCGTTCTGTCACTGCACCTGAAGGTAAATTTCCCCCAAGGAGAAAGTTTCCATTGCAGAGGGAGGGTCCTTGGGTTTCTTTACTGGCCCTCTTGGAAATTATGAAATCAGGAAATCAAACATACATCATTTTCAAACAATGCACACAAATCCCTGTATACCTTCCTTTCGCATGTCTGCAAACATACAGGTCAGATAGAACAACATCCCCAGGATGGCAGGTCCTGGGGAGTTTTTTCACTCGCCATTCTCCTCCCAGGCAACTGGAGGGGGTCCTGTGCTAGCAGGACTTGTGCTCGGTGCTCTCAATCAGTAGACCAACACTTGGGATACACATGGGACTGCTAAACTGATCTACTGACGTGCACCGAGGGAGGATAAAGTTTTCCTTCTGACTCGTCTAGTACTGGCACCAAAGCAGTGCTTGAGAACAGTGCCACTAGATGCTTCAGAAATACTCAGCGGGTCAGAGAGATGCATACCCTGGGCTGCAGATCACAGCCTTCATGTGCTGGCCAATGAAATACCTGAAGTGAAATAACTCACCTGACCATATCCAGTGTTTAGTTTTCTTTTGGGGTTGTGGTTTTTTTGGCTAAAGCATTTGGTTATTTTGATTTTTGGGAGTATTCCTTCCAGCGAGACCCAGACATCTAACTCCATTGTGCTCTCTCATGAGTGCAACTGATGTGAACACAGGTCAACACCCAGATAACATGTTGAGTGCCCACCTTGAACCTGGGAGCACTGATCACCTGGATCCCAGATGGCCTTGTCCCACGCATGTGGAGCAGGGCCAGGGTCGGCACTGGTTACATCTGGTGCACGCTGTGTTCAGGCACTGCATAAACGCCTGGTTGTTCCTCCTGCCCTCTTCCCATCGCTGCTTGGGGCTACGGTTACCGAGTTCAGCTTCGCCCTCTGTTCTGCACATGCAGAATGTTCAGATGCTTTAAAATGCAGTTGAATGAAAGGTGTTTTTTGAATATAGGGTATTAAGCCTTTTTACAAACCTGCGACTGGAGTGTTTATTTTGGGTTCTGAACACCCAACCCAAGTTACTGAAGCAAGTAATCTCCTGATGCCTGTTGCCGCACGCACCACAAAGAGCTACCCACGCAGCTGCCTGTTGAATCCACCTCAGGATTGTAGCCTCACTGTAGAGCCATCATTCAGATGCCAGTCAGAGGGACCTCTTCCTCTCTTGTACAACTGTGTTTGGGTAGCCTTCGTGGTCTGGAGAAAATCCCACAGGGCAGTCCTGAGCTTACTCTTTCTCTGTCTGCCACTCCTGCCTGCTCTTGCTCAGGTAGAACATCTTTTAAGATCAATGAGGAATTCTGCCTGAATGAATGTCACTAAATCTTCCCTGGGAGAGTGATGGGGGGCTGTAGGTTTAGTGCACTACAAGCAGACTATGAGGTTAGCATGCACTAGGGCTGACACAAGACGAAGCATTCTGGCTGCTCTCATATCCCACCAGGACCAGTCAAACCGGAATACCCCAGCACAGAGCCCTTGACTTTGGCTAAATGACAGGGCTGCAGTCTTCCAGGTGACTGAACTGTTATGTGCCTCCAGCAGAGGTCAAGAGAAAGCGAAGCCAGCTCAAACTGCACTATCTAAGACACCTGCAATGGAAGAAAACATGATTAAACTGATCAAATGAGTCACGCCTATGTGATCCCATGCTGCAGGGGTAGGCAGAAAAGCCCACTCCCACCAGGCTGAGCTGCAGACAGCAGCATCAGGCAAAAGACTCCTTATTGTAGGTACAAGATGATGGTAGCTGTGCTTTTTCCGAGAGAAACAGTGGCATTCTTGATTCACTGAAATATGACAAAGCAAGAACGGTTATTGTTTGGCCTGCACCCAAGTGTCAGGGTGCCTTATAACTGCCATGCATGCAAAGAGTGCATTTTCCAGAAACTTCTGAAATGGAGGAAGAATGAGAAAACCAGCAGGATAAGGCCAGTAGGCATGTACTTCATTTGTGCATATTTCCGCATGCAAGACTTACATCACTAATGCAGTTCCTTTCAGAGCAGTCACGGCAGGACTGGACAGTAACAGAAGGTGTCTCTGTTTTTCTCCCCTGATGACAAATGGGTCACCATTTCCAGCACGGTCACCTTTTCAGCTGACAGAGGGACAGGGACATCTCCCAAAGACTGATCCAGGGGTTTCCTCTCCCTAAGACTGCTTCAAGGGATACTAAGTCTGTGTTCATCACCAGGTCTTATGTCACTTTTCTAAATATCTCAGAGAAGGCTGCCTCTTTGGGAGCAAGAGGGCGTTAAGGCAGGAGACCGCTCTCTCAGCTGGCAGACAGTTTTCTGATATTTACCAGCTTACATCTGCCTACAAGGCAGATGGGCAAGGAAAGCCAGGCTTACTTCCTGACCAGCTTCCCTCAGGCCACGACTTTGCTGAATTCCCCCAGAAAGGAGACTGCAGCCCTGAGAGGTCCAGCTCTCCCTGGCAAGCTAGTGCGTACTAGGGTACGCATGTGCCATGAACCTAGGTGAAGTCCCCTGAGTATAAATAGGCAGCCCAGGACATCTATGAGGACTCCAACCCGCTAGATAACTATCTCAGGTATGTCTGCCCACGTTGCCCTTGCATTTCCCAGCTGCAGCCTACATAGCCAGAGAGCTAACGCAGACAGAGAATCCGGCTCCCTCACTCCCAAGTGTCCAAGGAATGACCCAGCCATCTGCAGGAATCATTACCATCCTCCGTGAGAGGGGACAAGGTCAAACCAATTGAATGTTGTCTAAAGAGGATCTTGGGGAGGGAATGTTTTCATTACAACAGTTCATCTTTCTTTTCACAGTTCATCAAAAGCAGGCCTTCTGCATACACACGCAAGACAAATAGGACTGAGGGGTGATGACGGATACTGTAGGCCCGCGGTGATTGGGATGACCCTCCACTCACACAGTTGATCAAAGGCAAGTAAAACAATCAGCCAGCCATCAGCAACGATGTAATATTAAACTCCCCAAACACCTCATTTAATTAAGTCGTTATGATCAAAATCTCCATACCAGATCTTTTAAGTTATACACTCATAGACCTTGCCCTAAGATAGCAGAAAAGAACTTCCGGAGGGAAAGCTGCTGTAAAAAATTATTAATATAATAATGTCTCTTCCCTCTATCCCCCAGATCAATTGCTCTCTGGAAGGATACACTTCTGTCCAATTTCCCCAGGCAGAGCTCAGAAAGCTGGGTGCTTTGTGCCTAGCATTTTGCCCCTGCTTAGCCTGCTGCAGACAGCAGTCAGGGCAGAGCAAAGCTGGTGTTTATGATGTCAGCTTCTTCTGGGGCCGATCGCTATGAAGTCACACACCCTACCCTTGTGAACCTGCTGCTAGCCTAACGAGCCTGATCCAAAGCACACTGAAGAAAATGTTTGGCCCCTTGCAGGTGCAGTCCCAGCACAGGAGGGGAGGAGAATTGACGGGGAACCGTCTTACAGTGGGAATACATGGATGTGGAGAGTGCTTGCGCTGTTCAGTCTGGTTCCTACAGAGTAGAGATTTCTGAGCCAGACTCCAGGCGAGAACAACATGGGATACGAAATGCAGATATCCCGGAGATGGAGTTTGAATTGCCTCTACAGTCAAGAGCATCTTCAGAGGATGGCTTAGCCCCCTTAAACACCCATGTCTGGATGAGATGCATCCTCCTCTGGAAGCTTCTCTCTCCATTAACTGAAGGGATCTGAGGAACTAGCTTAAACTAGCTGGATAAATGAGCAGAGATGAGTCCCATCCTTTAGGTTCATAGTAATTATTATAAAGACATCAGACAGTGTAATGATGACAAATGGACAGACTTTTAATTCCTAGATGAAAAAGATATTTTTTTTTGTCTCTGCTTTCATCGTTGGCTTAAGGCAATCTAATTCAGTACTACATCTGAAAGTGGTGACTCAGCCCTATGTCATGCATTCCCACTCCATCACCTGTGTGCCTTAGAGATCGTGCAGCTGAGCAGTCAGACAAATCAGGGGACTCAGATGAGGGAACTCTTCCCTTTTTTTCCTGTTTTCTGCTGGGTGGAAGGTTTAGCTGGATCAGCCTGATGTGCTCAATCTCCCAGATGTGTGAGCCCTACAGCTGGCACGGGAGAAGGGAATAGAACTCATGAGCAGGAGCAGGAGAGCAATGCTACACATTTTGGCAAAAGCCTGACTAAGATTGGCTCAAGCTGGTCATGAAAACACACCTAACTCACATGTGATCTGGTAACCCAGTGGTGAGAGATTTTCCTTCTCATTACTGGCTTCCTGAGTCATCTGAGCAATGGTAATTGCCCTACTATTCTTTTTCCCTTCATTATTGAAAGGCATGACAATTAAGCAGAGTAAAGCTTGCCATGTGTTTTAAGCCAGCAGTGAGTTCATCAAGCACCTTGAAATGAAAATTGTCAAGATGCTGCTTGGCATTAAGCAGCCGACTTCAGCACGTCTAGTAGCACAATTGCGTTAGCCAGCACTAGGCAAGGAAGAAGGCTGCAGGGCAAGGAACAAGGATCTTTACCCTGGACTGTTTGAGACAGAGGAGAACTGGAATTCCTGGAGCAGACTGCAGCTAGCGTTAAAGGAGCAATGTCGCAGAGCTGATATAAAGAAGACCTACCAGACAGGCTAAGGATGTGATCCTGTCCCTTCTAATCGTGTACCTTGGCAAATAGGCTGCATCCAGGACTGTACAATTTGCTCATCCTGGAAGCAGAACCTTTAATTCTGTGAAAACAATATGGGAGTATTGACCCAAATATCAAACCCCGAATGATGGCATCCTTAGAAAATACAGATGCATTTTCGGAGTGTCAGAATTAAAGGAAAAAAAAAAAAGGGAAGGGAAGAGGAACCCCCAAACCTGTTGCTATGTTTTACTCCATCAAAACATATTAGTTAAATTTTCCAGGGCTGAGTTCCAAATCCATCACATCATGTTCGGTGAAAGTAACAATAATCTAAAACCTGGGTCCCTAAATATAAGCCACCCTTATCATTTCCAGGTGACTTAACTGCTTTGACAGGTTTGTACAGTTATGCCACTCCTAAAACTAGTTTCTTTATGCACTGTGCAGCACTATTTTTTTGCTTTCCAGCTTCCCTGAATTGCTATACTAAGCACAGATCTGCTGCCTTTCGCAATGCACACTGTAGGCATAGACCCTTGCAAGCAGATCAGCTGTACCTGGAGGTTTTTTAAGGTATATATTACCAAGGAGGCCAAGTCATGCGTAAATACCAAAGGCAGAATTGCTTATATCTAGAATGGGACTCACCTTACTTACAAGACAGAGCTAAAACTTAAGGAAGCAACTACATCTGATGGTCCATGAACAAATCCCCCAGATGTCAATGGAAGCACTTTTTCTCATGAGTAAGGCATACAGCTGTTTGCTAGGGATCTGTCGCCGCGAAGTTCAGGATGGATTCAGTGACCAACCTGGCTGTGTTCCCTGCCTTTGCACTGACCACCCTAATATCAGTCAAGAGGAAAGCAGTGTGGGGAGGAAGTGCTGAAAGTCAAAAGAAAAGAGTCCTCTAAACCTTATCATTAAGTCTTCCTCAGGGACTTGGGTTTCAAGCAGACTCTCTGAGGGTTGCGTAAATAAGACCAAAGCAACTCGGGACTGTGCATGCAAAAATAACACAATGAAAGCCTGAAGGCAGACAGTGGAATGGAGAACACAAATCATCCTCCATCAGCTTCTGGAGTGGTGAAACTTTTCCTGTGAATAGCTCATTGCTGAGGAGATGGGCTGTCCTAGAGGATCAGGTAACAGTGAACTGGGGTCTCCTGCTCGTCAAATAGCCAGAGAGCTAAAGGGTATCCAAGATGGCATTTCTCCTTTACCTCTTGTTGGAGCAGTTCAAGATTTTTCTAAAATCCTAACTCGCTATTTTCTAGCTTGGGGGCTAGAACATGCCTGGAAGGTGGCAGTCACCTGAAGTATAAGCTTTGCTCCAGGGAGGAGTTCATCATTTTTGCAAAGTGGAAGCAAAATCAGCAGAAGCCCTAGAGTACCACTCACCTCTGGGGTGAGTGCGTGGGGATGTGAGCCCAGATCTGGGAGGTGGCCAAAATGTCGGCTTAAGATGGCTCTCACTCACCGCCACGCTGTGTTTTCAGTTGACTTAAAGCTTTCCGGTGACTGGAGTAAATTTTAAAAAAAGTTTCAGCAACAAAACAAAGAAGCCAAAGAAGAGACTTATTTTGCTTCTAACTAAACCAAAACATTTGGTGACGATTTTTTCTTTCATTTTGTTTGGCTGTTGGACCAGTAACTTCTGCAATATTAAAGGCAATGAACTATGCCACCTGTGGTAGTAAGTCATCCCCTCTCTCCCTTTGGGTTACAAGGGTTCAGGGAGGACATCAATGACTCTGACTCCATAGTTCTGCAGAAACCAATGCTGAAGTTCTCCAGAACAGCTACTGAGTGCACTACCTTGCGCTTGGCTTGGTTTTGTCTGAGGTTGCTTGGGCTGTGCCCTACTTCCTGAAAAATCTCACTTATAGAAGCTAGGTATCTGTGGACACTTTTCAGATCAAAAAAGCTGATAGATGAGTCAAAGTTATGGTAAAGGGAAAGATGTCCTCTCTCTGTGGACAGGGCTAAATGAGGATGCTGGCAGCAAGGGACGTGTTCAGCTACCTGCCTTCTCCTGATTGCTGAGGCACAGTCTCCAGAAGGATTGTGCATTTTTATTCATTCACTCTTCTGTGTTCCATCTTGTCTCATTTGTGGGACAGATAAGCATGAAAAGACCTAAACTCAGTGCTCAGTCCTCAATAAAAACATTATTAACATCATTCACCTTCCACAGATCAGCTCCAGCTGCTCCACACCATATCCTTTATTAGATACTTATATGAATAATAATATCCGCAGTTAGACTAGCTAGGATTGCAGCAGAAAAGGAAATTAACCCTCTTGCTTCAGGGCACAAACTGATTCAGAGAGGGCAGGTTTGCCAGCCCTGGGGGAGAGAGTTCATACAGCTTTCTCTGCAGCATCCAGCACCACCAGCACCCCTTCCCTCTGGGACCTTCCTTCTTCCCGTCCTTTAGGATTTCGCTGCAGCCAGCTTTTGCCCCCACTTTGAGAGGCAGGCTGCTCACCCTGTTCCTCTACCCTGTATGTGCCCTTTCCCCACCTGCAGCTAGTTTCAGCTCTCCCTTGTTCATCTTATTTTTTTTGTCAGTTCTCCCTTGCTACCATTTGACTCTCCCGCCTCTTCTCTGCTGTTCCCGTCTCCCTTTCCTCAGCCCTCCTCACTGTCCTCTCCACCTTTTCTGCTCCGTTTCTCCCTCTTCCCTGACCATGGGGTTTAGAGGCCAGGAGAGGCCTAACTGCAGAAATGGGCGGTTTCCAGTCCTGGTGAGCACGTGGAGTCAGGGCTGCAGCTGCTGGAGCTGAGCCACCTCCACCCAGTGGCACTCGCTGCCTGCAGGAAGGATTTGGGGATGTCCCCATGCACCTCAGGCTCCTCTTCTTTTGCCCTGCGAGGGACGAGCGTGACACGGAGGCTCACCCGACCCCATGGTCCCACCAACAAGACCGCGCAGGGCCTTCTCCCTGCCCACGGCGCCATGCTGAGGTGCGGCCCGCTGCACTGATATCGCTTCCCTTGTTATCAGGGCTGCCCCCTTCCCGCCTACTGAGGCCGGGTTATGAAACGTGTCCCTGTTTGGCTCAGAACACCGAGTAACAGAGGTGTGAAGATTTCTGCAGCATGCCCACCTCTGTTTTTTCATTGGTGCATGGTAAGATTGGCAGGGAAAATGTTCCTTATTACCTCCTTCAGATCAGTCATACAACCCCCCACTTTGCCTACAGGAAGCTGGATAATGATGAGAGCTACCATTTAGAGTGCTGGCCAAAACAGTCTCATTTTTTACACATTTTCCCCAAATCACCTCCTTTTATTTATTTATGGATTGTAATTTGCCTGAAGCTGGGTCCATTCTGTTTGTATAGCACCAGGCACAAGGATCTTGCTGGGTTAGTAGATCATTAGGCTCTACCCAGATACCGGCGATACTGTCCTCACTGGCTTGTTAGATCAGAGCACATCAGTGAACCACGGCTGGAAGGGGAGTGACAGAACAGCCTGTCGCCCAGTCCTCCAAGCTGGGACACTTTACCTGTCCCTCCTCCTCCCTGTTGCTGTAGAAAGCGTAATGTTATCTGCTGTGGGAGTTTCGCTGAAGGAAGTTTGCACAACCTAATTCTGCTGGTACATATGCTGTGCAGAAGAACTGAGAGTAGACGCCCTCTCAGGACTTGCTGTTCCCTTTTCGAGGCAGGAGACACAATAATAATTACTAAACAAAGAAAATAGACTCACCTAGTGCATCTCAATGCAGACAACAGACTTCAAGCCACAGGACTAGGTGCCTCCCACCAGATGTCTCGTAGCCTGCTCTCACCTTGCCCTTTTTTGTTTTTCTTTCTCTCTAATCTCTCCCTTATCATAGGCAGGAAAATATAGCAAAGCAAAAGATGGACTCCTTCCATCTCCTGTCCCTTCTAACTGCCTGCTTTCATTCTGTGTTTTAATTTTCCTCTCTCCCATTGGCATGATTTACCCACAGCCAGAAAATGCAGCAGGTCCACATGGAAGCCTATTACAGACCATGGTTTGCCATGCAAGTTGCAATAGGCCTGGAAGAGTGTGGTCACATGTCCTAGAGGTGAGGAGTTTATAATGGCCTGATCCAAAGCCCTGTAAGGTAAATGGCATCCTTTCCATTGGCTTCAAGGGGCTTTGGATCATGCTGTAAATAGTCCAGGCAGATACTGTACATGGATATGACAACTATTTATAGGACTTATGATAGATAAGATGTGTACTCACCATCTAAATCTAGCCACTGTGTCATCTGGGAAGAGACCAAATCAGGACTGATGCTTAGTGGAATGAGAGATATCAATGATGATGAGGGACCATTGACTGACGTGTCACCTGCTTTGCTTCCCTGGAGCAGAAGCACCTGAGATCCTTCACTGTTTACTGCAAGTGCCCTTCATAACAGACAGTTTTGTTCAAAAGGAAAGATGTCAGATATAGTGAAGTGACAATCTCAGATTTATGAAGCTTTTCTGCAGCATATGCTCTTAGATCTTGTCAAGGTAATCCCAGCCCTCTCAGAGCCCTGTAGTTGTATCTTCCTTTGACTGGCTCTCTGCAACTATGGCCAATGAACCCAGAATTAGCTAAAGCCAATGTTTGGTTTTGTCTGTGCAAGTTAACGTGGATGACCTTGGTACCCAGGATTACATGTGTAACACAGGCTTGATTGATATCATCAGTACCCAAGGTTACCAGATCTGACAACATCGGAATACAGTTATCTGCATGGCACAGCCTGTTCATATTCACATCTGTGAGCGAGCTCCTCACCTGCATCCATAAACATGTTTCTCCCTCTGAGCAGAACACAGTGTGCAGATACTATCATGTGAATTAATTTTTTTTTCCGACAAAGATGCTCTAACTTCTGATGCTGGAGGTGGGTGCCGTTTCACTTTATAGAGGGATTGCCAGCAGCAGTCTGATACTTTGCAAACCTTCATGTCAGAGCATGGATGGGAGCAGGTAGTTCAGTCTGTTGTCATTAGATTTGTTACAGTGGTGCCTAATGATAAACCAAGAATAGCCCCATTGTCTTCAGCACAGTATAAACATACAGGCAAAAGCAGACAATCCCTAACTCAAAGTGTTTACAGTACAAACAAAAAAAAAGCCTTGGATTGGTTGAAATGCTAAAGGTTTTAGCACAAAAATCTTGGAAGTGATACAGATAGTCAGAAGTGCTCATGAATAGGTGGAGAGACCAACAGTAAAATCCTTGATGGATCATAAGTCTACAGTCCCGTTTCTCTATCATGAGGGAGGAGAGTGTAGGGGAAGGAAGAGGTGGTGAGAGAGAGGATGGGGAGTAGGACTATGAATAGCTGGTGTTAGTTTTATTCCCTCAGAAATGACACTGGCAGACGTTCACTTTGATTACAACCCGCATAGATTTTGAAGTCTATTTCCACATACAGAACTCTAGAACCTTGCTTAAGAGAGATCCCATACAGTAACAACAAAAGAAGAAAAGTAAATCCTGCTTCTTCAAGTTTTAGCATTGATCCCAAAATGCAGGAATAGCATGGCTATTATGCTAGTCTTTGAAGAGAGGCACGTGTAATTCCTCAGCCTCTGGCACAGCAACAAGCAACATCTGTAGGGTGTGGAAGAGCATCTCCTTTCTTTGAAATCCCAAATGGAATTCGTGAGGTGCAGTCAGTGCTTAAAAAGATCTGCCACCCTACTCATCTGCTTGGCAGGCAAGCAGTGCTGGCTGTCATGCCTCAGGAAAGACAACAGGAAGCAAATTCCAGGTATCAACCTACTTACCCCGGGGGTACACGTCACTGTGGATCCATTTTATTGCTGACCGCAGGCTCAGTTCTGCAAAGCACCTTCTTAATTTCAGGGATCTGCTTACATCCACTGGTGTTCATGAAAATACTGGAGGGCGTACTTATTTTTAAGCTTCTGTAGGACTCATATAGAAGTGGCCTGCTGAATAGAATTTCTGGTGCCTGGACAACACAGAGAGCCATGCTGGGGACTGTAGAAAAGGAAGGTGTACAGAAGTCAGCTGTCTTACATTGATGATTGCAGTGGCATACATGCATTTGGGGTTCTTACATCCTGAGGAATGCAGTAAGTCACTATTGCCTATGTATGCACTGTCATGGAGTGGTAGGATAGATTTGTTTATTCATTTTATCCTTGATCCTTTGAGACTTTCTAGTCATTCCGAGCTTGTATTTTTTTCTGTTGACCTAGTTGTATAAACTTCCTCTAATAGGAGAATAAGCATGTTTCTTGTGCTGTAACCCTGAGATCCTCTGCAAGGGATTCTGCATTGACTGCAAATGATCTCAGACATCATGACCCTGTAGTGACCACCCAATTACAGTTGTCTGAAGAGCTCTTGAACCTTGAGAGCAGCCTTATGACTTGCAACCTGAACTGGTCATTGTTTCTGCAAGTTTAGTCTGGCAAAGTTTATACTGAAGCTTTTACTTAAAAGTTTTCCNATATATATTTGTTTGACATAATCCCCCAAAGTCTAACATGTATTTCCTATGGAAATATTAGTGCTGCCCACCAAAATGTGCCAGGTTTTGGTATCTTTTTTTGTTGTTATTTAAGTAAAATCCTGGACAAGCTTTACTCACTATTTTTTGATGTTTCTTCCTCTAGCCAAGTTTCTTCTGTTTTTTTTTGCAGTTAAAATGCATACATCCAGACAGTTTCTGANCTGATACTTTGCAAACCTTCATGTCAGAGCATGGATGGGAGCAGGTAGTTCAGTCTGTTGTCATTAGATTTGTTACAGTGGTGCCTAATGATAAACCAAGAATAGCCCCATTGTCTTAAGCACAGTATAAACATACAGGCAAAAGCAGACAATCCCTAACTCAAAGTGTTTACAGTACAAACAAAAAAAAAGCCTTGGATTGGTTGAAATGCTAAAGGTTTTAGCACAAAAATCTTGGAAGTGATACAGATAGTCAGAAGTGCTCATGAATAGGTGGAGAGACCAACAGTAAAATCCTTGATGGATCATAAGTCTACAGTCCCGTTTCTCTATCATGAGGGAGGAGAGTGTAGGGGAAGGAAGAGGTGGTGAGAGAGAGGATGGGGAGTAGGACTATGAATAGCTGGTGTTAGTTTTATTCCCTCAGAAATGACACCGGCAGACGTTCACTTTGATTACAACCCGCATAGATTTTGAAGTCTATTTCCACATGCAAAACTCTAGAACCTTGCTTAAGAGAGATCCCATACAGTAACAACAAAAGAAGAAAAGTAAATCCTGCTTCTTCAAGTTTTAGCATTGATCCCAAAATGCAGGAATAGCATGGCTATTATGCTAGTCTTTGAAGAGAGGCACGTGTAATTCCTCAGCCTCTGGCACAGCAACAAGCAACATCTGTAGGGTGTGGAAGAGCATCTCCTTTCTTTGAAATCCCAAATGGAATTCATGAGGTGCAGTCAGTGCTTAAAAAGATCTGCCACCCTACTCATCTGCTTGGCAGGCAAGCAGTGCTGGCTGTCATGCCTCAGGAAAGACAACAGGAAGCAAATTCCAGGTATCAACCTACTTACCCCGGGGGTACACGTCACTGTGGATCCATTTTATTGCTGACCGCAGGCTCAGTTCTGCAAAGCACCTTCTTAATTTCAGGGATCTGCTTACATCCACTGGTGTTCATGAAAATACTGGAGGGCGTACTTATTTTTAAGCTTCTGTAGGACTCATATAGAAGTGGCCTGCTGAATAGAATTTCTGGTGCCTGGACAACACAGAGAGCCATGCTGGGGACTGTAGAAAAGGAAGGTGTACAGAAGTCAGCTGTCTTACATTGATGATTGCAGTGGCATACATGCATTTTGGGTTCTTACATCCTGAGGAATGCAGTAAGTCACTATTGCCTATGTATGCACTGTCATGGAGTGGTAGGATAGATTTGTTTATTCATTTTATCCTTGATCCTTTGAGACTTTCTAGTCATTCCGAGCTTGTATTTTTTTCTGTTGACCTAGTTGTATAAACTTCCTCTAATAGGAGAATAAGCATGTTTCTTGTGCTGTAACCCTGAGATCCTCTGCAAGGGATTCTGCATTGACTGCAAATGATCTCAGACATCATGACCCTGTAGTGACCACCCAATTACAGTTGTCTGAAGAGCTCTTGAACCTTGAGAGCAGCCTTATGACTTGCAACCTGAACTGGTCATTGTTTCTGCAAGTTTAGTCTGGCAAAGTTTATACTGAAGCTTTTACTTAAAAGTTTTGCAGGGTTTTGTTGGGGAGCATGATAACAAACTACTCTGATTGCAAAGCCAAAATTTTCAAGGTTTGGGTTGCAATTTTCAGTGTCTAGCTCCTAAAAACATAATTAATTACATTTGGATTTCAACAACTGGAAACCAAAAAAGATATATAT
>VXAL01005889.1:67297-133394 GCA_013399475.1 Chauna torquata | reverse complement strand
TTTTTTTTTGCAGTTAAAATGCATACATCCAGACAGTTTCTGAACTCCTCTGCAGTGGCTGACCATGTAGCAGAACCAAGTGTGCTCTTCTCCACTTGTGGGACAAGAGATCCCTTCTACTCCTATCACCTGTGCAGATACTGTGCCTTTCATTTCTTCCAGTGGGTAGAAATTATTCACAGTTTCAAAAGTTTCTGTAATGAATAGCTGATTGTGAATGCTCATGTTCCACGTGCGTTTACGAGAGGGAGTGTTCTCATGTTGAGTTCCCATGTGTCTTTTTCACAATGAAACCAAGAGCATTAATCTATTTGGGTAGTTTGTTAGAAAAATATCATATGCCACCACTGCATCTGGTTTAAATATTGACTTAACACCAAGCTGGAAAATGACAGCATATGATTTGTACCTCCCAAACACGTAATATTGGTGACACGTATTTGTAGTTGGTTGCACTCTTTTTATTGATGAATTTGCTGTTGGTCAATTAGAAACCATCCAGTAACCCGAGCATGTTTGAAATGCTGAGCCAGTGTGGATTTTCTGTCAGTGTCATTCCCTTCTAAGTTGTAAGAATTTCAGGTTATGGTGGCCTGAGGTTGGGACACTTCCAAAACCTAAAAACAAAAACAGGCCAAGCAAGTTCTGAACTTCTGGAGCTGTTTTCCAGCCTGTGAGTCGCGCCTTCCTTGGCTGTAGATAAATTCTTCTGTCTCATCTGCTTTCTAGAAACTTTCCCCGACATGAAAACCATGGAGTATTGGTGAACACTGATTTATGGTACATTAGCACAGGCAGCATATGTTTCTCTAAGTTCAGAGAAAGGCTGGCTCTGCAGTGCTTGGAAATGCTCTTTAAAAAAACAACATAGAGTGTTGCACACATCAGTGTGTGTTCTCTGTGGTTGAAATTCAGCTCTCTATAGTGAGATACCACAACGCTGAGGTAGTTGTTAAATTCCGTTCAAATGCCAGGATGCATTTCATCCTGTAGTCTTTACTGATGTATTAGAAGGGAAATCAGAATCAGGTACCTTGGCATTGATTTGGTATTGGGACTAAATCAACATCAGCTTTGATTTCTCCATATCACTCTGTATATTACCCTGCCACAAATGCTCTGCCAGAGGATTAATCACCTACAACAAAGAGTCAACTACATGTCAAACTTATAAAGGAGGGGTTTTAAGAAGCCACCTCTTTATCCGTCTTTATGAAAACAAAGCAATGCGCAATGGGAGATGTACAAATAATCAGAACTCCCGTGGGGGGAGGAGAGGTGGAGAACAAGCTTCTAGTAAGAAAACTAGCCACTAAAGTTACCTTAAAAGCTTTTTGATGATGGAGCTCGCTGTGTTTATGAAGGATGTGACATGACATGCCTGCCTGTAATAGCAGGGCATTGGAATTGTCAATTGGAGATGGCCATTCCAGCCCTTTTCCTATCATGAGCTGGCTGAGATGCTGTAATTAAACTCAGCACAACAGCCGCAAGTAGGGAGAGCTGTAAAAATACAGTCAGGTGCAAGTGTGTGGATGAATTCTGTCAATTAAATAACAACAGCAGCCAGTGTAGCGTACAGAAAGCAGGAAGCAGAATAGAGAACTGCTGCACAATAAGAGAGAGGAAGCCAGCAGGACAGTTTCTGGACACAGACCAGTATCTTGTGATGCATTGTGTTCAGAAATCAATAGTTTCATGAAGCTTAATTCTTGTGTTGAAGAAAAAGATCATTTTCAGTTCAAACGTCTGTCATCTCAGCTTAGGTTTGCAATTCCTTTCCTGGAGCTGAAATGATCTAGCTGAAAGAGCTGATCTATGTACAAGATCAAATAAAAGGTAAAAAGCCAGTCTCCAGTGAAAGGTCAGTGAAATTTGTCACACAATTAAAACTATTTTATTTCTTTAAAAAATCCTCCAAAACAAGTCCCTGTAAGTCCATGTTATTTCCAGCCTGCTAATTGCCACCTCTTTATACTGCAAGAATGACCCTCCTACCTTCCAGATTTATCTTCGCTGAAGTTGAAGTTTGCATCCTTCTAATTAAATGCTGCATCATGCAGCTTTTAGCGCTTTAAAAAAAAAAGAAAAGAAAAGCCCATCTAGGTTTTTTTCTTCTCAATGAGATGTGTCCTTCCAGGAAGATAACACGTCTATGTCATGAAGGATGGGGTCAGGCAGTAAATCCCAACCATGATGAAAGCCATGTTCTGTATTTCCCCTTTTTTTTTCTTGATAATTGCTGTACACACACTTATCTTTCATTACTCTCCCATCCTGGGCACTTTCCAGACATTAGAAACATCGGGGTCAGGACTGAAGACATTTTTCTGGAGTTTGATTGATGGCAAATTTGTGGGGATGGAACCTGCTAATTCTCCAAGTGACTAGCCTGTCACTGCCACTGAGGACATCAAGTGTTGCCTTCCCTGTGGTCCTTTCCCACCATTTGTCTTTTGCTCCTGAGGTCTCAATGCAAATGAAGCCAATAGAGGGGCTGGGCTCTGGTCGTCTCCTGGTTTTCAAGCCTCACCTGCTGCTGTGTCAATGTCGCTAAACGCTGGAAGCAGTGGCTGCTTTCTTCTAATTCCTTGACTTTTCACCACTGGCTTCATAGTGCAAGCTTCACCTGGAACAGCTCAGCAGAAGATGGAGTGGTGTGAAACAGGCTCCTGAGGCCACCATCGCTGGCAGATCTGGGCCAATGGTTCAGCATGGTAAGACAGAGATCTCCAGCTTGGAGTCAGGTTTAGGGGAAGCCTGCCCCTGCGTCAAGCAGTGGCAGGGGTGACAGGGAGCAGAGTTTGCTGAATGTCCCTTTTAATAGCTAGATGGGGATCTGGCTGATTCTGCAGAGCCACCTCCAGCAAGGTTTGTCCAGGGCAGACTGCAGGCAGCTAATAATTCTCAAGACCTTCTAGGGCAAGAGCAAGAGCAGGGTAGCTCCCTGCTGCCCAGTGAAGTAACACAGCCAGTGCTTGGGTAATGCAGCCAGGGTTTCCCCCGTGCGCACAAAAGCACGAGGGAGAGGCCAGATGATCTGCAAGTGACCTGGATAATGGGAATAAAATATCAAGGAATGGGGATGGGTCTAGAGCAGACAACCAGATCTGTGTTACAGACTTTCCATTTAAAGAGATGCATCTCTGATGTGGATGATCAACACTCATGGACTAAGCAGGGGAATTCACTTGCCGGTAGGTTCAAAGAGCACTCCTCAAGAACCTAAGATGAAAGAGAGGTCTTGCACATACAGCCCATGGGCCCATGATCTATCCATCAGGCTGACTTCACTTCTGACCAGGTCAGGGGAGAAGGCTTTTTGTTCTCTCTGCTTTGTCCTCTGCTAGCATTTGATTTAGGTTCTTGTCAAAACAAGACCAGCCTCTTGAAGTGCAGCACACGCTCTGTCCTGTTTAGTTTTGCAATGTTTTGTTTGGCTGCTAGCAACTTGTTCATCAGAAGAAATAATACTTCCTTGGTCAATGCTCTAAGAAATCCTCTCCTGTAATGGCACTGGTCTTACAAAGCCCACTCTGCCCACCAGACACACGTGGAAAGAAAACAGCCAGACACAACACCCTTCTGAAAAAAGGTCTTCAGAAATCCACCTGTGAGAAGCTGTGCAGGAAGTTCCTGGGGAAAAAGAGGCAGAAAAGGTCTGCTGTGTTACAAAAAAGTAATTGTCCACGTGGTCCATTATCCAATCTACAGTTAGCAATACTGGATGTTGGACTTGATGGTCTTGAAGGTTTTTTCAACCTAGATGATTCTTTGTTTGAAAGAAAGGTGTAAAACCCTTCCTAATTCACCTAAATACCATGCCAGCAGGGATATTTTACCCTGCTCCTTTCATGGCTGATTATCTTCTTCCTTGAAGCTGGGCATTGATAGTGCTTGTGATTTCATCCCGGCTGGCCTGGGCTTTGAAGACACAAGTATTGCTAGTGTTATGTATTGTAACTGCAGACGCTATTATTCATGCTTTATTAAGACACGGTCTGTTCCCCAAGTTACAGCAAGGGTAAATTTAATCCCATGTCTATCATACTTTCAGTCTGGACTGTTTGCCTCAATAGCATTCTGCAACGTACAGCCCCCTACAAGTACATTATGCAATGCCAGAAAAAGTGTATGTTTTATCCTTTCAAATCTATCTTCTAATAGAGTGTTTTGGTCTTGCTTTATAGAAAAAGGAAGCAGGAATGCTGGTTGGCATCACCTGCATCACTGTGTACTCCTGATCCCCTCCTCATGCTCTCATCCAAGTTTAATTGCCCTGACAATATTTCCTCCTTATTTCAAAGCTTTCTTTCCTTTCACACCTCCTGCATTTTAGTGGCTCTCTGAATAGACATATTCCATTACTACAACTCAGTTGTCTTAGGAGCAAGGTGATTTGTGAGTCAGACACACCCAGGCTTGTCATCCTGGAGGCCATCTGAGGTCCCTGCACTTACTTAGCTGCTTCCTTGTATCCCATCACGAACTGCCTGCTCATCTCTCTGCCACCTGCTGCAGCTGGTTCTAACTTTGCTAGGGAGCTCTTTGAGGACAGAGCCTGTACTTTAACAGGCACGTGTCCTGCCCTTTGCCCCACGGAGCACAGCACGGGGCCCACAGCACAGGCCAAGTGGGTTCCCTCTAACAATATAACACAGGCAAAGGAAGTTCTATAACAGGCAGTACATCTTCTTTGCATAAGCAAAACCACTGGCAAATACAATAGAATCAGGAAGAAGCTTGTTGAATCATGTTGCATTTTACTTAATATCAATGATACTGGCACCAATGTGAATAACATTTTCTTCATTAAGTTCTAAGCACTTCCAATTGAGTCTCATCCTATTTTCCTGGTCCTTTTTTTTTTTTTTTTTTTTTTATAACCAACAATTGCTCTATTTCAAAAGAGAGAGATTGAAATGGTTCCTTCCCAGATATATGGAACTAATTCTGCAAGTATCTGTTCATGAATAGACCTGAACAATCATTATTTTTCCAGAGAATAATACTGTAATACAGTCTCTGGAAATGTGGTTTTAGTTGTCCTAAAACTATTCACACATTAGTACTGCATTTCCTGAATGATGCTAGCTGGGGAAAAAAAATAATGGGATTAGCTTCACAAATCTGCAAGAGGAGGTAGTGCTGCTCAGGTTGTATTATTACATCCAGTCTCGAGAGTATAGGACACCCAGGTTAAACCCCCACCCAGCATGGGAAAGTGCAGCCCTGCCTCTCCACTGCCTGGAGCGTGGCTATAGGTAGCAGGTCACAGAGGAACCCCACCCAGGACGTGAGAGTGGCTCTCATTTTCCCCTCTCCTTTGGGATTCTTCTGATCTGAAGCACATAGTCCCTCCCACAGGGAAGGGAATGTGAGCACCCCAAATCCTGGAACAATACCCTAACCCAGCAGGCTGGTGAGGGATGTTTTCTGGGCCAATAATTATTTAAATGAGAATATCTTCGGCAGGAAAGGTGGAGAGGTACAGAGCCTGGCCCAGGACCCCTTAAGAGGCTGAGACTCCCGAGCAAGGAGGAGTCAGAGCCCCATGCTCGGGTCAGCTGCTTGATTGCAGGCAGAGACCTCAACCTAACCAAGCCTTGCACCAGGCTGCAGGGCCTTTGGAGGTGGGTTTCTCTTATTGCTCCCTTCATAAGAGATAAAAGGCAGGGATGGCAATAACTGCTCCTTCTGCCTGCAGTTGCATAACCCACCCCCTCTTTGCTTTTGTTTGCGTGTGTCCACAGCTAAGCATTTAATTTTGGATCTCGTGGAACATTTTGTGTCAACTGAAAACAATGAGACTGATTTGCCTGTCCCCGTGTGAGTTAAATCCCCAAAAATTTACATTTGTTTTCCTCTGAATCTAAGTTATTTTCCAGTGAGGCTGCCAAGATAGAAATAATTTCTTTGTGCAGCTCCAGAGATGAAACAAATGCATCCTCTCCTGTATCTACCTGATTCCCAGTGAGAAATAGGGCAAGAGACCCTCAAAACAGCACAGCCTGGTCTAGCAGGAAAAGCAGTGTCTGTTGTCTGCACAATAGGCATGAAGCAGAATTTCGGGTAGCTGGAACAAATAATGTGTAGCCTTTTGAAGCAAGATTTTGCTGCAGAATCCAAGGCTCCTGTCTGATCTCACCGTCAGTACAGTTGGGAAGATGGAGATGGTCTGGTACTAGATGGAAAAACGAGGATTTACAGGAAGGGCAGCACCTCTTTCCTCTTGCTCGGCTGAACTGCAGTAGGAGATCCCTGTGCCACCTACACTTTCTTCCTCCACCACAGTGACATAAGATCCATCAAGAAACATCTCTGAATGTAGTTCATTAAGTTTACTCCACAGTTCTTTTGATCAGGCATGCAAGGGATGCTGCACCTCTCCTTAAAGACGTTGGCCTATGCCAGCCTGAGGTTTTTATTTTACCTTTTGGCTAAGAGATAAAATCTTTGAAACCAGAAGCCGTTTTTACTTTTCAGAGCAGCACTGCACTTTGCAGAGGAGGAGGAAGGACTGTGAAAGCAAGGCATTAAACCGGCTGAAGGGATGAATAATACTGTAAACCAAAGGGCAGCTGCAATTACTTTCTCTGTTCTAATCAACACCCCCCTACGTGGGACATCAAAGCAGGGCAAATCGAGCACAGAATTTAAGACGTCCCTGAACTCAAGGCTGCATGACAGGGACAGCATAGAAATGTCCTGATTATATTTCACAAGCTGGCAAATCTCAGACCCGCCCTCAGAGGAAGACTGGCCCTGAGGGCAGGAAGATGTAGTGGGACACGCTGTTCTGCGTGACTCCAATGGAGTCAGTGATATTCCTGCTTTCATGTGGCACACTCTTTTTTGAAAAATGGAGTGGATATGATAAAATCCTGAAGAGCAGGACACAGCTTCTTTTGGTGGGCATCCCTTGGGCTAAGCCAAAATCTGATGTCAAGATGCACTGGGCAGTGAGGATGAGTGGGAATGCTCTTCCTTGCCAGTGCTGGTGGAGCTCTGACCCTGCCACTGAACGGGAGAGCCTGGAAATAAGCTTGTTCCATTGACATGGCTCAGAGGGATTATCTCCTCCTTGACCTTACAACCCTATGGCTGATGAGCTTACCAGGTGCTTTTATCTAGCCCCAGCTGACACCGCCGAGGGGTTTTGTCAGATCTGCCGCAGTTGAGCAGAATACCATCGGATGGATTCTCCATGCCCATTCTGTTTTATAAATGACCTGGACAATGAGGCTTTCACACCAGGCAACGGGGCTTTCAGTCTGAGAGTCAGGGGAGGAGGACTGAATGAACCCACAGCCCCAGACTGATCCAGTATCCAGCAGGAGCGTGGATCTCAGTAGCTGAATGGAGAGCTGAACCTTCCAACTTTGGTGCAAATACCTGATATAACTGTATATAAGAGGTCTAAACATGAGCAAACGTAACAGCAATTCAGGTTTAAATGCAGTCAAGAACAGAGTCGTGGCTGTATTCAGCTGAGCTCTAATGTCTGTCACCAGTGCTCCCAAAGCAAAGGACAGGCTGTCAGAACAGCTGAAAAATGAGAACTGGTCACACTAAACCACTTATCATGCTGCCTGAAGAAACCTTTCTGGAGTTCTCAGGTGTACTGCACTGAAACTGCATTTTTCTGTGTCTATGTGGTCAGCAGAAACTATGCCTAGGCCAAGGAAAAGGTAGGCACGAACACACACTAGCTAACTTCTTGGGCTCCAGTGCAGTTCAGGCAAACCGTTGCCTTAACCTCTCATGTGCACATCAATAATACCAGTAAATAACTACGGTATAACCATTCTTGCTGAACCACAGGCAATCTGCTTCTTTACAGTCCATCACAGCAGCAGGTCCATTCTTTTTCCCATATTACACTCGCAGCAGAGAAGCGGACCACATTCCCTGACCAGAGTGGGTTCAGACCATAATTCAAGACCCGTCCAGCGTCTGCCGCTGTTTGGGCATGACGCATACCTGCACTTACAGCATCTGCATAGCCGGTGTTTCCCTTCGAACACTGTGGGCAAGCCTTAATCCTGACGTGCTAGTTCTGTCTTTTAAGGCACCCTTCAGCCACAGGGGTAGCTCCTAACCCTGCTAGTGATTCCCCATGACGATGTTATTTTAACTTGGACAGGGTTCCACAGTTTTTGATTTTGTTACAGTAAACGTAGCACTGGCAGCACATTGTGCCCAACGGACGACCCTGGAGACCTGAGTCCGTGTTATCTCCCGCAGTGCTACAACGCGAGGAGGGGCAGCGCTAGCTTCCGCTGCAGCGACCTGTCACACTGCCTCAGCCTCGGCTCAGCAGGGTCACTCCCAGGAACAAGGAGATAATTCAGCCATTATGACCCTGCCCAGCTCTCCAGCCCTTTGATAAGCCTCCTAACAAGGGTGCCAATTAGCACCAAGCGGGATGGGGGATTTTGCAAGGCAGGCGCTGGTGAGCGCTGGTGGCCGCCAGCCACGCAGGGCTGCATCGGGGGGTGCTCCCCCCCAGCACAGGGGCTACAGACTGGGAAAACCCTACCACAGCAGAAGGTGCAGGGAGGCCTCCAACCGCAGGCATTTTTCCTCCAGGCTGGTACCAAGCTCCCACTCTCATATTGTGTCTGAAACACTTCATTTTGGTTAAAAATCAGGTTCAGAGCACTTTGCCGTCACAAAGGGTCCCATGGAATATTTATGAACTATTTGGAGAAAGAATAAGATGGTACGTCTTACATCTTTGCCACGTGTTCCTCTCATCTCCCTAAATCTCCTCTGGTGTTTTATTTGGATAACACAGCCTTCAAAACATGCCTTCCATTACGAAGTGCTGCTGTCCAGCTGTTCAGTGTCAGGCTTTGCTTCAGGCTTCTTTTCTCTCTGGGCATGTGTCTGTCTTTCTTTGCAGAGTTGATTCACTGATGTGCAGCATATGCTCAAGGGCAGCTCTCTTTCATGAGTAAGCACTGGACTAATAGATGATCTCAGGAATGATCGGATCAATTCATTAACCTTCTGAATAAAGTTGTCTATTGATACAGCCCCTCTTATCAGGGAAGCCTTGGGTATTATTTATTCCACAAAGTGGAAATGCTACTTTCCCCCTCTCCCACCCTGCCAAGGTTACAGCCTTACGTCAGCCCCTGCTGCAGTGACCTTGAGGTTTTCTCCCCGTCGGGGCATGCTTGGGCACAACTCACATGTTGTGGGGTAATCTATGCTCTCGTTGTACTTTATATAGATGAGGAGCTTCACATCGATTTGCATGTGGGTCCTCAGTCTTCTCTTGCTGTAGCATTGGCATCAGAGCAGCCTTAGTTCAGCGATTATCAGTGAGTAAGCTTGCAAGCCTGGGGCTGAAAAGGTTTGGATTTGTCAAAGAGAGAGAGATGGAAACAGGTTGACCAAAGAGCTTATGGGTTTCAATTCAATATGGGAGATATTCAAAATCCATCCAGACATGGCCCTGAACAACATGCTCTAGCTGGCCCTGCTGTGAGCAGGAGGCTGGACTGGACGATCTCCAGAGGTTCCTGTCCAACTCAACCACACCGTAGTTCTGTGATTCTGCAGCTTTGCTGAGCTGTGCAGAGCGGGAGCAAGGCAGTATTTTGGGTGCCATAAGACAATGGTAACACTGGTGCCCACTGGCAGAAATGCAGCACTGCCATGGGTGCCAGCCCTGCCATAACCCACCACCGTGCACTGCCCTAACACCAGCCTTTGGGCCAGAGTTATAAAAAGAGAAAGAAGTGGGGGCTGGCAGGACTATCCCGGAGCCTGGAGTTTCTGGTTTGACTCCAGTGCGGAGTGAGGGTCATGAAGAATTTCACCTTTACCTTGGCTTTCACCACTATCACAGGCTTTATGGCATGCCAAGGCAGTGGCAGGGTGCGGGCAGAGACCCATGCCGGCTGTATTTTCAGGTGAAGAGAATTAGAGGCAGTGGGATGGAGGGAATTTAAGGTATTAGAAAGGGTAAAGCAGCCCCAGTTTGGGAGTGAATCACCCACTGTTTCCTCCAGAGAACCCATCCTCTAGTGAGAGGGGACTACGGTGCTAAGTCAGAAAACCTAGGGCAATGCTCTTGTGAGGCCTGGAGACGTGTACATTTTCAACCCAGCCCTGTCTGCCCACCTCTCCTCTTCAAATCTGTCAGCTTAATACCTTGCAAAAGGCTACACATTTCTCCTTGACCTTATCGTAATTACTTGGATTAGTACTGAATCAAGTTTTTCAGCTGTAATATGTGAGACACACCAGGTTTTGTTCTGTGCCTATTTGTTCTTTTATTTATTCAGTACATGAAACCCATTAGCTAGATCATCATTCATTATGGTCTTTCTTCTTGCTATTACTCTAATGATCTCCAAATGTCATTTTGAACATTTTGGTCATAGTTACCAGTTCTAAAGCTTCTGAAAAGTTCTTGGTGCTTTTCAACTGGCAGAAACTGCGAGTGTCCTAGTTCCCTTTTTATCCTTCCAAATGAAGGAAAGAGTGCGTATCACAACTCTCTTTTCCTGATGGGTTTGCCTCCCCACTCCCAAGGTCTATGTGGTTGCTGGGGGAAAGAATCCCATTCTCATTGCTGCCCTTCTGGGGGATGAATGAGGACAATTGTATTCTTGGGTGGTATTTTCATAAATCAGAACCTTTCTCTGTATTTTTGTTTGTTTGTTTGTTTGTTTTCCCTTGCCATAACTTTAGCATGAAAAAGGAAGTCAGTCTGCCTAGGTGGAAATGAATTGCACTGAAGCAAGCCATTTTTATGGTGCAAAAGGTAACATTTCTTTACTAAATTAGCCAGGTTTTACCTGCAACATTTTCATGGAAATTTCCTCAGGAAATTACATTTCCCCGGTTTGTTTTGCTGTGGAAAGCTACTGGTAGCAGCTGTCAAAGAAATTGCAAGTACCCACAAATACTGTCATTTTCAAAGGCAAATATTTGCAAAGCATAAAGTAATGGCATGGAGTTCAGCCATCCCTTTGGAAGTGTTCCCGCTGGCTTAGGTACTGCTGCTAGACGTGTGCAGCTACTCACACCCTTTCTCTGTTCTGTGGCACACCTTTTTTTCCTTGCCCCACATTATTGTTGCTGTTGTAACTACAGTCCCAAAACAAGTGCAGGGCCCTACCTGCTACATGTTGTACAAGTGTGGGTAAACTCACTTTTTATCAACTCCTACATTTCAATTAGCTTCCCCTTGGATTATCACCTGGGGTATATTTGAGGTCGTTTCATTTCCACTCTGAGTTAGATTATTTCAATTCACTGGCTGTAAGCTGCTCAGAAACATCTACACTGCGATTTTTTTTGCTATAACGCGAGCAAACTTGTCTTTAAAACAACAAGTTATAACCCCCCGCAGCCCAGAGGTGGTATTTGCCTTCAGGTTTCAGTTTTCATCAGCTGCCATTCGAGGTAGAGTGTCCTTCTCCCTTTCACCTCCCCACACCTTTAAATAAAAGAAGTGATTTTTGAACAAGCACCTGACTTCAGCACCTACGGCAACTAGAGAAGCAGGAAATATTGTGGAAGTCGACTATACTTGGTTGTGAGCTGATCACACAAACACCAGGCATTGGGTTTGTCAGTGCACTTCCAGGAGTTCGGCACACAGACATCCCAAAACACGTTCGAAACCTCTGGTACCTCAGACCACCATCCCATCGTGGACTTCAGTACACACCATGGAACACGCTTCAGTAGTCCTCCATCCCATGTGAACACAGCCTCCAAGGCAGAATAGCAGCATGTTAGCAGAACTTTCTCATTTGCTTTAAGAGTTATACAGTTTATATGGTGATGCATTCAAGCAGCCGGTGGATACAGGCTCGGCAAAGCCTCACCATAATGTCCCTCACAAGTGTCCATGACTGGAATTTTATAACCATGGTGTGAGAAAAACATCAATCTTGTATCAAGGCTTGTGTGAATGACAGAGGGATTTGGGGAGGTGGCAGGAGAGAGGTTTCTGTATCAGGGTCCTGTAGGACAGCTGGGTAATATTCTCTCTGAGAAGCTGCAAAACTTCTTAATGAACCTGTCTGCTTTCTCTTGGGCAACCATCAGGTCCTTGGCCAAGACAGGAAGAACATAGGCTGTGTGTCCTGGATCTGAGGGATGATTTTCTAAAATCCATCTGTGCTGTAATGGTCCCACATACTTTTAATGTGGTACAGAGCAAGTACACAAGTTCTGGGCAGGAATTTGTCCAGGAACACAAGGTAGAAAACCTCAGTGTTTCTGAGATGATATGCAGGGGTTATCGTTATCCAAGGGATGCTCCCTTCAGTGTTGTCATGGTAAGGACAACGTATGACTGTAAACACCATAGGCTAAACATCTTTGCATGAAATGAAAGGGATGTGCATTATCTGGTGAAGAACAGCTGAGAGATTCAGCTGGGTTGGCAAAGAATGGACTTCAAATTATGAGCTCCAGCCTTAATCCTCCCTTTTGGACGGGCAGCTGAAGTCTTTCATGATGGTACTGGAATCCAAAAACATAAGAAAGATAAAGTTGTGCCTGAAGAGAGAGCAATTTCCAGCTGTTGCAATGCTTGTGAAGTCCTATCCACAACACAGGTGGGGAGCACAGAATTGATGGAGCACCTGAAGGTGATGGTATCAAGGGCCTGGCCACTCAGCCGTGGTTTCAAGGCTAACTTTAACATACACCAATACTTTATGTAGCAGAGAGGTTGCTAGAAGTGGAGTTAGGGAAAAGCAGACTCCTTGCAGCTTGAAGGCCATTTGAAAGACAGTGGGGGGGTAAGGATGGCCTCTGTTTATTGAGTAGCATTGATGGGAGGCCACATCTTTAGAAGAACTCTCCTCCTGAGGTCTGAGCTGAAGCTGAGGCCAGCAGCGACTGCTAAACTCTTGAGCTTACTGCCCATGTAGACACTTCAGAAGGTGTTAGCACCCTCAACCCTTTCACCAGCACCATGAAAAGCAATCTCATCTTTACAAAGCAGGAACATGTTGCAAGTCCAGCCACTCTAGGAAAAACTGTTCAACTTCTCTGTTAGAAATATGTTTGCCTTTCCACCTGCCAGTGTGGGAAAGGGACACTTTTATCCTAGGACTTATGAGAAAAAAAACCTAGTAAACAGCAACACTTCAATAAGAGAAAAGACTTTTGGCTGCGCTGGGATATTTGCTATAGCAGGATTTACATTAGCTTAGCAAGATTAAAAGGGATCAGACATGTTTTGTGAGTAAGAACTCAACATCAGCTTTAAAGTTCTCCAGCACTTTAGTCCTCCTGCTTCAGGTGTCAGTCTGCTGGGGTCCTTCCCTCACTCCCATAGGACTCACCGGTCCTACAAACTGCAGTGACACCCAGGTGTGGGCAGGGGAGCAGCAGAGCTGGTGATACCTCTGGGCTGGCTGCTGCCGGGCATGGGGATGCCAGCTGACAGCTGCTGGGCTTCCTCCAGGCTAGCCATCCCTGTGGTTTCCAAGAGGACCAGGGTTTGAGAGGATCCCCAGTGAGTGCATGCAGGGAGACAGCGTTCCTCCTCCCCTCTGCGAGCTGACTGCAGGCACGTCTGCCCTGCTGCGATATGCACATTTGAGATTGTCTGACCTTCTACAGTCTGGTTGTTTTGGCTGTGCAGCCTTGGTTTATATTTGGTCTGGGCTGGCTTTTGCTTTGCAGATCAGGTGGGAGGGTTTAACATTGTGTTTCTGGGGATTTGGGGATTTCTTCTCTCTCCCTCTCCCCCTCTCCCTCTCTCTCTTATTTCTCAATGATCTCCTCGGCTAGGTCAGGTTGATCTGTGTGGGATCCTGGCAGTGCACCAGGGTGTAGCATAAGCAGTGCTTGTAACATTGATTGTCTTGTGTACTCAGTCATTGGGTTGCTTGGGAGCTGGAAAACGTTTTATAAAACAGCACATCAGTCCCTACTGAGTACACTTACAGCAAGGGAAATGAATACAAAGCTCATCGCAGGCAAACCTCCAGGTATCTCTTAGTCAGAAAAAGTACTTCCTGCCTTCAGGATGTACCCAGCTACACTGCAGCCCTGTCACACTTGTGGGAGATCAACAGCAATTGTATTAGCCTATACTGTTTCTTTCTAAAGTTTATTTTGCATTAGATGAACCTTGCAGGCATGGATCCATCCTCGCTGGCACACAGAATTCGAAGTCATCTTTGCAAAGTCTGCCCAGCCCTGATTTCCTCCTGATTTCTGGCAATTCTGGTTTGCTGGGTTATGACCTAATGCTCCCATCAGCACTGCCAGGTGATCTGGCAGAGTAGCAGGGGCAGCCAGGTGATGGCATGAAGCCTGCTCGTTTCCCCTTGACCACTTCACAGGGCTGTCTTCAGGAGCAGGCTTCACACAGGGAGCCTTTGAGTTGAGAAGCACTTTTCCTTGGAATGTTCCCATCAATTCCTGTGTGCCGTTGCCTGCTCTATCCTCGATGGGAAGGCCAGCATGAGTCCTCCACTCTTGCAATACCCCCGGAGCTTCTCCAAAGCAGCCGTGAAATATCCAAAGCTTCACAGGCACCCAAGAGCCAGTTTCTAATCTGAGATATTTCCCAACACCCGCTGTGTCCTGGGGAACGCAGCCCCGGCAGAAGGCATGAGCTGAGCATGGGGTCCTCCTTCCCCTTCAACACACGAGGGGCTGGTGTGCAGGACACGGGGGCCCAGCAGCCCTCGGGACAGGTGACCTTACGCCAGGCTGGCTGCAGCATCATTGACAAGCAGCAGCAACGTGTGGCTCTCGCGCTCCCACAGGCTTAGAGCTCTTCCGGTGTGGGAGCAAACGCTCCAAACTGGGCGACACTTTCCTGTTGCTCCGACACCTGAAACCTGGCGCTTGATTTATCTAGCTTGTGAGGCAGCCTGGTGAAATGTTTGCCAGGACATGAGGCTAATAATTTAATCAGGTGAATTCAAACGGAGTCCTTTGGCAGCTCGGGTTGCATTATATAACTGGATCACAGGAGACTCGGCAGGGAGAGAGGCTGGATGCTGCACAGCATTTTCCAGGATGGCCATTAAAGAGAAAGTCTGCCTCCTCTTCGTGCTCAGCCCAATGTCACGAAGTTTCGCAAGGGAAGAAATACATCTTCCTTTCCCTGAAACCATGGCAGGGTCGTTTTAGTAACAGAAAACCTTGTGCAGGGGCTGCCCTCTCCCAGAGCAATGTCCAGACATCAGCACAATTCAGGCTAAGAGGCTGCAGACAGGTTTCCATCCAGCTTTCGAGCTGGTTTAGCTAACAGAAGTGCATTACCCCATAGGTCCAAACGGAAAGCAAATCCTATTAGCACATGCTATCGGGGGCCTTCGGTTGGTGGGGACAACTGCTGATGGATCAGGTGGGATATGAGGTCTCATGGGCCCACTGTATCACATGCCTGCTGTTCCTCGGTGTGTTTCCTTGGTATCCTCATTCCCTGCCACTACATGGCATCGGCCGTGTAACTGAAGGGGTTGCTGCAGCACGTGGCTAAAGGCAACGCCATGCAAAGTATGGGAGATTTAAAAGCTGCAGGACTGGATCATGCTTTTGGACACAGCGTGCAGTCTTGCTTTGTAGCAGGCTTAACATCAGGCTAAGAGGGACCACGTCGGGGGAACGGCATGTGGGAACTGCAGCCTTTTGGACCATTTGGAGCCTGTTCATCTGTCCCTTCCTCACTAGCACCCCGCTAATTCCTCACGGGTCATGCTGAATCTCAAAGCCAGTGGTCCTCGGAGTCAATCTCTAGGTGGGAATCCAGGACTTGCGCTTAGGTTCACGCTGTTATTTTCGTTTGTGGTGTTTGCTTCTCATTACGGTAAGCTCCCAGGAATGTCGGCACCAAAATAGCGCAGAATCACAAGGTTACCTGCTGAAGAATGAAGTAAACAAGAGGGATATTCTTTCTCTCTGTCTCTTTTTCCTTTTTTTTCCTAAAAGGAGCCATTTTGAGAACCTTTACAGAACTCCAGGGCAGCGAGTGCAGGCGGGTAGTTGAGGTGCATCCTCCGGGGACACGTCCAGACAAGGTGCCGAGTGTCGGGGAGACGCAGTCCCTGAGGGCCCAGTTTTGCTGGGTGCAAAGGCAGACCCCGGCTGGGTGGGCGCTGGTGGCTCTGGGGAGCACCGGTGCCCTGGCAGGGGTGACCGGCAGCAGCTCTGGAGTTTCACCTGCAGCAGAGAGGCCCTGGCTCTCTCTCGGGGGCACAGACGAGCAAATAAAGCCTTCACCCAGAACGGTGCCGAGGTCTCCTGGGAGACCGGCGCGCGGTCCAGGGAGGCCCCGGAGCCGCGCTTCTCTGCATTGACTCCATGAGAAACGAGAGCAGAGAAAAGTCAGTGCCTGGCAGCCAGCAAGGGCAGGAGTTACCTCCCTGTTTCTAGGAAAGCAGCGCAGATGGTGGGAAATATTTCACCCGCAGAGTGTCAGTGGTGCTACCCTGGCACCTCGGTGGCCTGGGTCCAGTTGCCTCCTCTCTTCCAGCCTCTCCGGGTGACCTTGAACTGCAGAGCCAGCCTGGGTGTCTGCAGACGTGCAGGGACGGCACGGCCTCCACCTCTTGCATTCGGGACCTCAGGGGTGCTTGAGTCCTCGAGGGGTGAGGACCCCATCGGTGTGCTGATGGGCGAGCACCCTCCTCGAAGCCACAGCGGGACTGGGGAGGTCGGAGTGGAGCTGCCACCTCTGCCACCGGCTCTGTGCGGCTTGGAGATGACATTGCCAGGCCCAGTTTCAGAAAGGGTGCTTGGGTGGGAGGGTGGCACTGAAATCAGTGCTCTCCATCTGCAAAGCGACGGCTTGGGCTGTCAGTCTGCCCAGCAGAGGCAGGGGCTTCTGCAGCGGTGGGAGGCAGCAGTGGGAGGTGCGGCAGGACAGACAGCCAAAGGGCGCTGCCAAGGCAAACAGCATGTTCCAGCCTAGCTACTCTCTTTCTCTCCCCTTCCACTTATTCAAAAAGAAACCCAATACACAGGGCTGAAAAAAATGACAAAATTCAAATTGCCTGCATACAGCAAAGGTTAAAATGGCAGCTTCGGCCTCTGTACCTGTCTTGGGTGGGGCGATTCTGCAGGATCGCCCATGTGCTGGACTGCTAAGACAGACCAGCAGTTGTGGCCTGTTATCCCTGTCTGGTGTATTAACAAAATGATAAAAAAGCTGGTTTCAGTCGCCAATCTATGTGCACGACTCTGGGCTCCATGATGAAATATTATGCCAAAATCAGGGAGACTCCATGCATGGGTTCAAGACCTGCTCGGTGGTGAGGGCCTGAGCACCCCTGTGCTGGCAGCTCCTCCTTTATCAGCAGGGACAAGCTCATGGGGCACTGCTGCAGGAAGAGCTCAGATCCTGGCACAAGCGGAATGAGAATTGCTTGTTTGTTCTGAGGGCAGGGATGGAGCCTGGGATGTGGCGAAAGGTGAAGTAGAAAATAAAGTCCAGAAATTCTTGACCGGAGGCAACCAAAAGGTGGATGCAGCTAACAGATGGGTGGAACACAAGGTGACTGTAAAATGATCGAGGTCAGCAAAAGGAGCAGCAGGGCCAGCACACACCACCTGCCTGAGCAATTGCCAGGCACAGACAGGGTTATGTTTTTCTGTTAAATGTTATAGGAACTTCCCGTGGGAGGGAGGTGACGCATATCTCTATGATGCTCACTGGCCCAAACCAGCCAATTCACAACCCAGCATTTCTGTGTCTGCAATTATGCGGGAGAATGGAGATGACTCATGAGATATTGCAGGGCACAGTATAACAGACGTCCTGGTCGGGGAGTGCTGCAGGGAGATGCAGCTACTAACAAAAGCTAGGCAGGAGGTTTCGGTGTGACCTGGCTTTGAAAGGAGGAAGGTGTAGCTTCAGCTGCAGGGGCTGGGAGCCTCACAGCTGCACAGGGGACAAAAGGACAAGCTTGGCGTGAGCTTCAGGTCCTACTGAAGAAGCACGTCCTGTCATGCCGACTCCTGGGCTGCTCCAGCTGTGCGGTTATTGCTGTTTGGTCGAACGTGAGCATGGGAACATGCACCATCGGGGGGAAGGGGTTTTGTCACCTCGGCATCCATGATTCTGCTCTGAGGCTAATGGGTTGGAGGAGGCACTGGGTGGAAATGCAAGCTATCGTGTTATGTGCTACAGTCACCAACTATTTGCAGGTATCTGTGGGGCCCTCTGGGAGACACCCTGAGTTCATACCTTGCAAAAAGAAGTGGTCCTTGCAAGAAAGGTATCTGTAAACTGATGGCTGAACTCAGTGGAGAAACTCTGTAAAAATGTGGGTGATCCTGAATTGCTTCAGAGAGAAGTGGAATGCCAGAATAGATGGGGCAAGATAGAGAGGTGGTGTGTACAGGGAAGATGGAGAGAAAACCAGAGAAAGTGGGAATGGAGCAGAGTTGCCTGTTGAAGTTTATGTTTTGCAGAGCCTATTGATCTTTAAAGTAAGTCCATTGCAACACTGCAATGAAAGCAGAACAGAGGAGTTCACGTCCATTTTAACCACTTCCTCTCCTTTTTGGCTGAGTAGCTGAGCTCGCAAGATGCCAAAAAAGTCTCTCCCCAACAGGATGTCCGTACAAACAGCATGGACAGACTTTGTTCCTCTTCTTCAGCAGGCCGATCCCCTTCCATGGTGCTTTGTTCCCTCAGTGGCAGGCACGGGAAGGATTTCAGAGGGGCCACAGAACGAGGAGTTGCTAGCTACTGGTGCCATGTCACCCCCGGAGGGACTCCACAGCCCTCTACCAAGAAAAGGTCTGGAGCCTCCTCCCAGTTTTGCTCCATGAGGAAGAAAGACCGCACCGACTCCTCTTCAGTGGCACTCTGCTCAGCAGGGCCACGGCTTTGGGATGCCTGGGAACACGGGCTGCTCTCTGCCTGGGCTTTCCTAGCTGGGAGGCAGCTCCGGTGGCTTCAGACATTATCCGGTAGCATCTGTTTCCACACCCTTTCCTTCACAGATGTGCTGCCACAGGAATCCCAGAGTTCAAACTCACACCCAGCTGCTGGATGTGCCTGTACAAGGCCAGGGCAGCCACAGCCAGGCAAAACAGAGTGAGGCCTCCTTTATTACAGTATATAAAAGCAAGGGATGTGTTTATGGAGGTTGGGAAGGGCTAGCTCAGAGCTAGAGATATTCTTCAAGGGGACAAGAGCCAGCTGCTAAGGGAACCAGCCTCCATCTTGGTTCCCAGTTGCATGTCAAATGTTACAGCAACCACTAAACAACATTTGATAAAGCTCATAGCACTAATAGCCTTGAGACACTGTACAAATGGTCACTCAATCAAGTACTTGCAGTAAAATCTGTCTGGGGATCATTTATTCCCCAAGTAGATATTTGGGCTGTGTTGAAATTTTTCTTTCCTTTTTAGGGTCTAGTTCTTCCCTCTCTGGCAAGTCCCTGCATGATTTCCAGGTGGGTAGGAGAGGGACGCTTGATAGAGACGTTTATTTTTAGGTCCAAAGTGGTTCTTATCACTGCCAAACACCTGAAGTTCCCTGTAGTTCCCATTTTTATCTGAGTCTTTGGACTAGCCTAGCACACCTTCAAGTTTTTGCCTGAAGTCAGTGTGTTAAGGTCGAAGAGAACCTTTGCCATAACCTCTAGTGTGTATCTATGTAACCCTGGATCTCACATTAAAATTTTCCTTAGCTGCTGCATGCACAAATCAGCGTTATGTACCTTATAAGTGTGTAGCATAGTTGGAAAGCCCTCCAAGATCCAGAGGAGAACAAAGAGGGGGTATTATTAGTGCAGAGCAAAGAGCAGAGCTCTGTGAGAAGGCTTCACGCTGACCGGGAAGATTTAAATAGTTTCCTCTGAGACAACTTTGGCTCCTTCTGTTACACAGTTTTGCTCAAGTATTCAACAAATTATCTCATGAAGGAAGCAAATATTGCAAGAACAATATACTTCGTATGTCTTGCAGGGGTTGAAAACCACAGCATGGAAAGAGCAGCCTCAGCTCCCTAAACAAGTTAAACAGAAAGGAAAGGCACAGAGAGGGAAATCCTCTCTGACTTTGTTATGGAAATGTGATACAGTTTGACATTTTAATTGCGATTCTCCCCTTATTATCTGGCACACGTTCACAGTGCCCAAGATGTTGTTTAGTGAATCCAGCTGCCTCCTCCACTTCGTTTGAAGTCTGGTGACTCCGCGTGATAGGGGAGTGTGAGAGTCAATGTGATTTGTGTATGAGGAAACATAAATATGTCACAGGAGTTTAGTCTTATAGGTCTGCAGAGTTTATACTCGCAAAATCTGTTGTGCCCTTGTTTACACACCCAGATCCAAAGGCCTGACACACCCTCACTCTAGCTTAAAACTTTCATCATTTCTGACTTGTTTCTAATGAGACCATTGCAAAGCATGTGGATGATGTTTGACCACAGTTTAATATATCCAGGAAAATGTGCTCTCAAATGTTGAGGAGAGCTTTAATCAAAGTCGATCCTTTGTCATTAGCTGAGACAAGCACATGCAAGGTTCTGCTGCCACATGTACAAACTTCTAGGCACAGGCCTTCCCATGCACAAAACCATTCACGCCAGGAAAAAAATGGAAGGCAGGCAAGTATGTGAACATTCGCACAGCCCTGAGCACAGACACCTGAACACGGAAATGCAGCTGCACGTAACATGCCAGCTGTCCCTGCAGCAAGCACCATCCAGCCAGAACTGTTGTGATAAACTCACCTGTTTTGTGCCTTTCTTTGCCTGCACCGCACCGCTGCTGCCAACCACATAGGAAGACTTGGCAGAAAAAGATCATCTGCTTACATGTAGCAGAGGAATGGAAAGTGTTATCATGGGGCATATTTAAAAACAAACCACAGGAAGCACAGGGGTCTAACCTAAGGGAAAAGACCTATGGGAATGTGGGATTAGAAGCAGGTGTCTCTGAGAATATATTTTAAATCTCAGGCTGAAAAATTTGTGTAGCTGAAAATGAGGGATAGTAATAGCCTCTCTTTGGATGGGGGGTTCTTTGAGAGAAGCAACCATGTGAATAAAAAGATTCAGCCTAACTCACTCCTGGAGTTCAGCTGTTTCTCTGAAGGCACTAAGATCACACTATGCCCTTCTTGGAGCTAGGAAAAAATGATTTTTTTTTAATAATTTTGCATGAATAAATGACCTAGGTAAGGCTACCACAAAAAGGCTTGGTGATCTTCCTAACTCCAGGTCCAGTCCTTTCTCCAGCGGGGAAAGCAGGGAAGAGCATTGGCAGGACATGCGTGAAAGGTCTGGCTAGATTTGAGACCTCTGTTACTGGAGCTTTACGTAGAGGAGTCATACAGGGAACATCCAGTTCTGCATCAGAGAGAAAAGTATATTCTCAGTCTAAATTGGGGGCTGAGTCTTTAAAGATGTTATGCTTCTAACCTTTGCCTCTGTAGCCCTGATGAGTGAAATGGAGTGGTAAGGACCCGTAAGTGAGTCAGAGTCTAAGGAGGAGGAGTCAAAGTAACATTCTGTTCTGGATGCTCATATAGAAACCTTTAAAAGTAGTAAGACAATCACTACATGTGAAGTGTCAGCTGACTGCAAGATCAAACTGTTAGAGCTTTGCCTTCGCAGCTGCACAAAAGACAGCTCTTTGCTACTGAACATCCCCAGCTGACTTTTACATTATATCCAATTATTGCAGAGTAGCTTAAGAAAAAGTACAAAACGGGGACTTTGCTGTGCAAGTCATGATTTCCTGTGGATCTGAACACAGGGTTTCACTTTATGGTCTTTCCTGTTCCATTTCACAAGAAAGTAAGGTTCTTCTCGGAAGGAACCTAGGAATAAAAGAGTTTGGATATAGTATCTACCACCACCATATGATGATGATAGCATAGGGATTGTGTACAAGGGCAGATTGCTCTTCTCCTTACTTCTTTAACATTCGTTCATCAGTTATCTGCAAAGTGACATGACCCCCAGCTACACGAACGTAGGCTCCCAATTGCACAATAATTGCAGATTAATATAACAGAAATTGCTTGCTTTGTGCTAGCAGCCACCAAGCCCTAGTCAGAGGGTCTCATGAGGTTTTATCCTACCTGTGGTGGCTTAGTGGGACACAATAACATCATTGCCCAGCTCTTAAACATTATTTCTTTCTTAAGTCCAGAGTCTTGGCACAGTGAGCTGTTCAGTGGCCAACACCAGGCTGAAGCCAGGGGTTTAGCGATAAGGGAACATGGAAATGAAGCCAATACTTATTTTTGTCTCTGAAGCATGCAACTGACCCTGCAGCAGGGCTCTGTCAGGGCTCACGCTGAATGCCCAAATCATGTGAAAGTGGGAGGCTATATGGGAATTCTTTATGGAGTGGAAGCTCCTCGGGAGGGCTTCCCTCTCTTCCCCTTCCCTCTTTTGTTCAAAGAAAGCTGCTTCCTGACATGCCCAGAGCATGAACTCGGTTGGCACTTGACCCAGTTAGAAGCCAGACGGGTTACGAACCTCTCCTCTCCCAGAAGATGCTGCTGGGGAAGTCTCTCTTGTCCCAGGAGCAAGCTCAGGGAACTAGATGCAAAGATGTGAAAGTGCAGCTGATCTGGGCGGAAAGAGCCCCCGTGCCTTAGACAGCCATCACAGCTGTTTCTGCCAGCAGAAATATTGCCTCCCCAGCCACTGAATCAGTGAGTTCAGGATTAAAAAGGGGGCAGTGTCCACCTGATGAAGATGATTTGCTTTTTCCACTTCCTCACTTGCTCTGTTGCTTTAATTGTGGGACTCCAAAGTGCAACTGATTGTAATGGCTTCGTGAGCTCCATCGCATTGCCTAAGCCACAGCACCGAGGCATGGCCAGACTCCTCACCTGCAGCAATGGAGCAGGTATATGTGTTGGGTGGCAGAGGTGAGACCTGCACCCTTCACCCCACATTTGAGAGGTGCTCACGCACAGGACCAATACCTGTGCCCAGCTGACACAAAACAGTCTCCCAGTGACGGACCATATGTCTGAGCCTCAAGAGCTCATTTAAGTTATTTCAGTGACTGATTTGTTCCTGAGAAAGATAAACACCCTTTTGTGGTCCTAAACGGAACCAGCAAAGACATTACCCAGTCCAGCTGCCAGTCACTTCCTGCTGGCTGATGGTTACTCTGTGCAAGCTCTCCTTCATCTGTTTCAGTGCAAAATTAGTCCGTTTAGCGCAAAGCAGTTTTAGCAGTAGGTTAAGCTTAAACAGATGACTTTGCCCTTCCTCAGCTGAGGAACACTGCACTGCCAGGGCTGTGGGATGTCGTATGAACTCCAGCAGAAGCACAGTTGCAAGTAGGGTTTGAGTGCAAATATCCTAAAACATTCCCACTCACTCGCAACGTGAACTTTGCTCTCAGTGGCAAAGATCATTTCGTCCACTGCATTGAGTGGGTCATCCATCCAGGATTCTGCATGGTTATTTGATATCAGAGTTGGACTTTCTCTGTATTCCTTGGGAGCTGGCTTACAAGGCAGTGTTGGGAACACTGCAGGAGAAGCAGGTTTCTGCAGCCAGCTAACGATGCTGAATAGCTCTGCTCCTTTTGGAGCCCATTAGCGAGACCCTTTAACAATCTCTTCCCACTTAATACCTGCCTAACTTCACTAGCTCTGCTGACTCTCTGCCTTTCCTCCTGCCCCCATCTCTCCTTATCTGATCACCTAAGCTCCAAAATTAGTAGTGCTATGTTTAGCCTGTTCTGGCACTCTGGGCACTCCTGTGGGTGCTGGGTCTCACAGGGAGCCTACAAATTTCCACTGCTATTGGAGAGAGGAGTGTTTTCAAAACTGCTGACACCAGATCCCAGTGAGCAAACTAAACCAAGAGGCCAGAGCCTGTGAAATGTTCTTAATATAGCTGGGGCAAATAGCTCTCATCTTGTGTTACCGAAGTACCGCAGTCATGTGTCCCAGCAGCCCCATGCCCCTGTCAGGCATGAGGGCAAGAGCGTGAGGTCACTTCCAACAGCTCTGCTTCCGTGACGTCTTCACGGGAAAGCCGAGTAACTACTTGTTTTAGGCGTGGGAAGTCGGACAAAAGGGCAGGCACAGGATTTAAGCTTTCCTAAAGCTTCCATGTGAGCCAAACATATTTTTGGATGTTACAGGGGGGTCATTTTCCTCCCCTTTCCTCCTTCTTGGAGGCCACTGTAGTGGTATCACTGGCAGCTTTTTAGGAGTGCTGGACCAAGGCAGCTTTGCTCCAGCCTTACCGGAGTATGAAAGAGCCATCTACAGGTGATGGGAGATAAGGCGGCACAGCCGTACCTTCTCCTTCCCTGAGCAGCAAGAGGGTGAGCTGGCAACCAGAGCTTGTGGCTTCCTCCCCAGGGTCACAGCCACCCCTCTTGCTGGGCACTCGTGTGTTGGCTGAATGATCCCAGCCTCTTCCATCCTGCCATCACTGACTTCAAGCTGGTGCACCGCCAGCCAGCCTTGCTGGAGTGGATGGTGGTCCCTGGGGTGGTGAACCACGCTGGGAGGGCTAGCGGGAACATGTCACTTGCAAGCCACTACAGCTGTGAGAGACCCTTGGAGGTACCTCTGTAAGCCTTCCAGAGAGGCAGCAGAAAGCCAGACCTGGAGACTGGATTTGGCACAATGAGAAAAGAACCGTTGTGCCTCCTTCACCAGCCCTTCAGCTCCAGATAGATGTGGGCCATGCTCTGCAGAGCTTTGCTGGCTGCTGCAAGCTGCCTGCCTGCAGCAACCTCAGTGACCTTCATGCCAACTCACTAGAAGGGCCAAAACCCGGTGGAGTCGTGGCTGCAGAGAGAGAAAGGGCAGGAAGCACCATGGTTATGTACAGGCTGTTGAGGAGGGGCCAGCCTTGCGTTGGAAAAAGTGGTTTTGGACATCACGGGCAGCCTGGGTTCTGGGTGGAGACCGGTGACTGCAAAATGTTTAGGAAAAACTGGGAACTTCTCCTAGTCAGAAAGGCTGGGAGAAGGTCTTGACTGGAAGGTTGGTGCCACACAGTAGTCTTTGAGAGATTTCAGGTAAGTCTATAAACTTTTTATATGTCTGCTTTTCCCCTCCTTAGTAAACATAACAGTTCTTTTTTCTCCCCCTTGGGCTTTTCTATAAGGACTGATGTTCACAAGAGGCAGGAGGAGAGCTCTGGGCATACTCAATGCCTAAAATATGCTGATCCCAAGAAAGGCATCTGGTGTTTCTTTACCACAGATATTTGCCTGCTTCCTTTTTTTCACTTTCCTTTCCCCCAGTTGCCTCCATGATCTCCTTTTTCTCTTTGTTTCCATCCAGGCCCCCCCTCGCTGCCCCCACTGTCACTCTGTCCTCTTCCATTTGTTTCGTGTGCATTACTCTGATTTAACCAAGCTCTGGCTTGTGAGTGCTGTAGCCCCCATGGGCTCTGTCTGACTGACACACGACATATTTCTAAAGAGTGTGGACTTAGTCCCAGTGAGGTGAAAGAGCAGCAGTCAGCACGTATGAGCTGTGCAGCATAATAGAAAATACAGCTTTTAATTAAAACTGGTATTTCAGGACCTCTGCTGGTGGCAGCCCCACTGAAATATGACATCGCTGAAGCCCTGCAGGTTGTAGAGTGACCCCATCTCCAGGAGCAGCAGGTCCCAACATCAGCGCCTGCACTTTGTGTGATGGGAAGCACTCCGTGTAACCGCTAAACACCCAGCTGGGGCTCGGAGCAGCCCCATCGCAGGATGGCAACAGCTTTGTAGCCTGGACTAATGGACCTGCACGGCGAGCACAGGTCACAGCCATGACGCTGCTTCGCACATTGTTTCCAAGAATGCTCATTTTAAATGATGTGAAATTCAAGTATCATGGGGTTGTGTACTGATTGTCACCTGTGTAGGTGGGACTAGAACCAAGGAGGCCAGGAGCAAGGCCTTTTGACACCTATCCTCTTTATTTGATGTAGGGCAGCCCCTGTTCTTACATCTTGCTCTGCCAATGTTTCATTTCATTTATTCCCTTCATTTATTGCACCTGCTGTTGCTGACTTTCCGAAGCGCTCTCCAGCCGGAATGCAGCACCAAGGTTCTCGGTTCACCTGCAGCGCCTTGGAGGTGTCACCAGAGCCACCGGGAGGCATGGACAGAGATTAGAGCCCTGCCCCAGGCACAGGCAAGCCTGGGTCAGCTCCCTGCTATGCACTACTGCCTCCCCACAACACCTGGGGCAAGTCACTCGGGCCTCGATCTGCAGAGGCAGACACGACTTCCCCGATCCTCATGCCTGCAAACCCAATCAACAGCACTGCCCGATTTCACGAGGCGCTGTGGCGGAAGCGGACATGCCTTACCGACAAGTCACTGGGCAGGCTGGAATCTCAGAAAGCAGTTGCAGGCTGGGCTGGGTATGAACAATTCTCTTAAAATGGAAGCAGTGCTGCCCACCTGTCCCTGGATACCTTACCTCCCTGGCACAGGCTGAAAGGGCACAAGGGACCTCAGCTAGCCCAATTTGGTTCTTGCGTACCCAGCGCCCTGGAGCGAAGAAATAGCTGAGTTCTCAGAGAGGCGTACAAGCTTGACATAGCACTTCGCCTTTCCCTCTGTCCTGCTCCAACCAGACCATCTCTGTCCAAGGCATGACTCAGAGCAGGGTACCTCAAAATCTGAATTCACAATATTACCTTCTCCTAAATTTTCAAGCAAAAGAATATCTGCTCCATGGGTGGGCTGTGAGGACAAGGTAGGTATTTGAACCACAGAATCATAGAATGGTTTGGGGTGGAAGGGACCTTGAAGATCACCTAGTTCCAACCCCCTTGCCATGGGCAGGACATCTCCCATACACTAGGTTGCTTAAAGTCCCATCCAACCTGGCCTTGAACAGAAAGGATGATGGTCGTGGCATGTGTAGGATGAGGAGACAGCTGAGTACAGCCCAGGAAAGATGACCTTTACTTTGCAAGGTGCATGCACATTTCCCATCAAAGGGGAAGTAAGTCAGAGCTCTGTCTCTCAGGGTGCATCTGCCAGAGTCCGGTCATTGCATTTGCTGTTACACGTCGGAGCAAATCAGAGAGAAAGGAAAACCTAGGGTTTAGGGTAGCAGAAGATGCAGTTTATTGGGCACACTCATCTGAGAGGTGCTGCCAGAGTCACAGCTCATTTGGAAATAGTAAATTTTTTGAAGTTTATAATATGAGAGTGGGTTATGGGGAACAGCCCAGTAATTTGGACCTAGGAACACCTCCACCCACCTGCAGAGGAAACAAACAGTAGAGAACTGCTGCCAGCAACCCCCCTGACTCTTCCTCACCAGCACTGCCCTCTCTGGGACCCCTGGGCTTCTCAGTGCCCTGGGGTGTGAGTGTGGCCTTCCAGGTGTGAAGAGGAGCTGGAGATGAGTGAAGGCAGCCCTTCTGCCTCCACGGGGTGCCTCTGAGGGCTGGCAGGGAGAGGGATGGAGCACCAACAAGTCCTTGGGCTCCCGTTGGCTGCTGACTAAACATGGGACCAAAGTTTCAAAGTAGGAGATGAAGGTCTTGTTCAGATTTGCTGGGGAATAATGACTTCTATAGCTCTGGAGGTGGGGACATGAATGAATGTTGCAGTCACGTAATGGAGGGAAAGACAAGGGACTGCCATTTAGCCCCAGAAGATTTCCTGAGTGCAGACCCCTGAGAGTTCCCTGGGCTGGGTAAGGAGGAGAACTGCAGATCCCAGGGTGCTGATCGTCTTCCCTCTCCTGCCCTCGCTGAAGCCTGATGGAGGAGGACCACTCCAAAGAGAGTCCCCGAAGGAGGAGGAAGAGCTCTGCCCAGTGGTGTCCTCCTGGGCAGGTGATTGTGCAGGGGTGCTCTGGCTCCCAGCAGAGCTCAGTGAGGAAGTGGGGAGAAACCCACCCTGGAGGGGTGCCCTTTGCATCCACAAGTCTAGGCCCTTCGTGCGCCAGCAAGCGTGGAGTTAAGACTGCAGCCGACATGAAATCCAAACATTTGCAAGTGTGGGAATTCCCAAGGAGAACAACCAAACTGCCTTAACTCTGCCCCTGCAGCAGTGGCTTTACGCAGCCCGAAGCCGTCTGCCTCGACCAGCTGCAACAAAGAGTTTAATCTTATCAGTGGTCATAAAAACTCAAATTCCTCTTAGCAGAGTTGCTGATGGGGACGGTAGTGCCAAGCCTGGCTTCACTGCAGTCCTGCGCAGTCAACAGGGGGGAGAAATGCTATATCACAAATTCCTGAGGCCCCAGCTCCCCGCTCCACGCAGGGCGAGCAAGCCTGTGGGTGAGCCGGCACCTCGCAGGGTGGTGGAGGATCCGAAATGCTTTACCCCCACTCAATTAGGGGTAGGATTTTTATATTACTGAAGTTAAACAGGTCCAATGCTGCATGCAGGCTCATGTGCTTGGCTACAGGTGGGTCCAACAGCTCCTCAGTGGTGGTCTGCTAAGAGGGCAAAGGGGAACCAGGTCTCTGTGGACAGGAGCTCCCAGTAAAGCTGTGCTCCTCCACTCAAGGTGCTTTGAGCTTGGCAAAGGTATGCCCACAGGAATGGCTTGGAAACACCATTTTGGCACTGAGAAAGCAGTGCCTCAAGCACTACTCTCCCATCTGGGCTGGCTTCCACGGGGCCATGCAGGTGCTGGAGCTGGGGAGCAGTAGGTGAGCTCAGGTCTTGGACAAGGGTCTGGGACCTGAGTTGCACCTCAGTGGCCCATTTTGGTGTTATTGTTGAGCAAAAAGGTGCAGATGAGACTCTTTGTCTCCCTTGGTCTGTCACTCTGCTGTGAGGCCTGTCCCGCAGGTGCTTGGACATCCCACAGGTGGGGACCACCACCCCCACTGGCACCGCAGTCACTGTGACTGGCTCCTCTCCAGCCTTCCCATCCTTTCCTTTGCCCCTTTCTACCCCAAGCCTCCCACATGCATAGACCTTGCAAAGTAAAGATCAGCTTTCCTGGGCTATACTCAGCTGTCTCCTCATCCTACACATGCCACTACCATCATCCTTTCTGCTGTCCCATGTTCATCCCACCACCTCCCTGTTTGTCCTCTCTTGAGGTATTTATCTATCCCCTGCCATGACCCCACCAGCTATGTCCAGCCAGTCCACATTTTCAGAAGACCCAACCATCTCTGCATTTCCTGTGCCTCTCCTGTATGGTGCATCTCAGCCTGTATACTCACACTTGTTTCCCTCCCTATGACCACACACGGTCTTTAGAAGCACACTTCTGATGTGGGGCTGTGTGCCAAAGTTTGAGCTCTCCTCTGGCTCAGTCTGGTCTCTGGTGGAGATGCCTCACCCAAGAGCACAGGCTTTCTCCCTGCTCTGCAGCAGACAGCTCCTCTTGCAGCCCATGGGGAAGACCCCCAGGATACCTCAGGACTAAGTACCATGGCTGTGATTCAGATACCCTTGGACATCCTCCGAGAGATGCTCTGTAAGCACTGCTCCCAGCTCTCTCAGATCTTGCTCCTGATGCTGATAGGAAGTCAACCAGCCTGCACAGGGGAGGCTGGTGGAAATACTTGGCATGCACTCCGCCTGCTGATAAGGCGGGACTAGCTGCCAATACGCATTGTGCCTCTCCCTCTGTCTGACTTGGAGTGGTCTACAGTTCTCATCACCATCGTATGTCAACACCTGTGCCTTCTGGCTTCCTCTCCCCACCCCACCCTTTGTAAATCTTGGATTAGAGCTACTCGGCACAGGAGTTTGCCAGGACCCCAAGGCCCAGGTCCTGTGATGACTGGCTGCTTTGGGAACCGAACTGTGAAGAATATCACAGAAGTGCACAGTACTGCTTGCAACTGCATTCAGACACATGGCTTCACTTGCAGAAGTCTACGTCTAAGCCCTGTGTTGGACAGAGGGACATAACGGGTGTCCTTCTGCCCACTATTGCAGGCCTGGAAGTGACAGACAGCCATCCTAATTAGGGGGCTACAGAGATGACGCTTCAACAGAGAACAAGTTTTATTTATGAGCAAGATTAGGAGGCATTAATTGCTTTCTCTCCTGGTTTCTGCTCAGAAAGGTACAGTAATCACAGGAACATTTTTGACATTGTTGACATAGCTTCCCAGCCCTCCTGCTGAGAAACAGGGACTCTTGCATACTTCAAAAGGGCTTAAAGGCTCGGGTTGTGCCACCGCAGTAGTAGTGCCGATCTAGGACTGGGGTGGGGGGAATTTGCATTAGAAGGATTAAATACCAGGGCTATTGTGGAATTTTAAACTGATGTTTTCCGGCTGACCACAGGCCCAGAGCTTGTGTGTGGCATGTTTGAGCCTCAAAAGTGCTCTTGATCCTCTGATCTTTTATTTCATAACATTTCTCCCTGCTGCCCCCTGCCCTCCCCACAAATGTATTTTGCTTTTCTTTTGGCTGCTGAGTAGACATACATTAGCAAAAGGAACATGTTGGGTTGACAGACTGAGAGCTGTCTGAAGCTCAGGAAAGCTTTCTTTGCATGTGTTGGAACACTGAGTGTCTGGATTACTCTTGCAGTGCTGGGCCCCAGGAAAACAACTAATGTAAGACACACTCTATCCTGCTCCAAGTGCCCTGCCATACTTTGCCACAGTCCTGCACATCCACCATAAAATGTTCTTACATCAGATTGCCTTCTGAGACATGCCTCTTGCACATAGAAGAGATTATATACCTGGCTTTCAGAGTACGATGCTACATGAGATGTTTCTTGCAGCTACATCAACATAATGGGGCGTCAGCTGAGAAAATCCATTCCCAAAACATCAATCCCTGATGTTTCTGGCAGTCTTGAAGTACCTCACTCTGTGGGAGGAGGTTGATCCTGTGAGGATGCTCAGTCTCACACAACTGGATCAGTCGTGTCCCTGTGCCAACCTGACGTCCAGTTGTCATCAGACATGAGCTTGGGCTGCACACGGATTCCTTGCTGCGGTAGCAAACAGCTTATTAGGTCCTGCAGCTGATTCTGGGTTAGCTCTCAGAGTAGCCAACCCCCTGCACGGCACCCAATAAGAAAAACATGGTTCTTGGCAGGGAAAGGTGTCTGGGCTTGGGGTTTTTTTTTTGTTTTGTTTTGTTTGTTTGTTTGCTCTGCACAGAGGTGAATATCCAGGCTTCCAACATTGGCCTTACCACGTGCAACATCCCGAAGTCGTACACAACTTGCCTTGGCTTGTCTTTAGGCAGACACTGGAAGCTGGAAAGGGCCAGTCTTTGCCCTGAGCCTGCAGCACTGTGGTTCGGTGTCTGCGTGGATCCGGGAGGGAGGCAGGCGCCGGCAGACCGGGAGCACTGGGAGGTCCTGCTTGTGCTCCCCCAAGCCACAGCCAGCAAAGCCTCCCTCTGTGGGGCAGGCGCAACAGCTCGCTGAAAGCGGGGGCCCACTGCCTGCTCCCAACTCTCCCTTAAAGCCGGCTGCCTCCCTAGGGCACAGCCCTGTGGTTTGCAGGGCACAAACACCCTCTGTAAGCAGAACCGGTCCCTCTCCACCGCCTTGTGGTCCTTATGGCCAGAGGCCCCAGTCAGTGCCAGCTGAAATTGCTAAGGACCTAATATGCAAATATTTCTATTCCTGTTCTTTCTCAAATCACTCTTGCTGGTGTTTCCAGTAGTTATTATAATTCAGCAAGGACTTGGCAACTCATCAAAGCTGCATTTTCCCTTAGTCTGATGCAGCAAAGTAATAAAGAACAACCACTAAAGATCTTGGTCCTGTTACAAAGCGAGGAAGCAAGGGAAATTCAACATCTTCCCTGTAACCATGACTCAGCTTTACAGCCCATCCCCTGCAGAGTCGTTTCCCCAAAGTGATGGTTGTACCGCTGCCAGCTAGCCCTCTTTCACATCTCCTCACACATCCTGGGATGACTCCTTCATGGGAAGCTGGAGCACTGTAAGGGAAGCAGCAGTAGCTAGAGGGTGTGCTCTCGTCTGCATTTGACCAATGCCTGTTAATTACCTATATAGCACGAGAGGTGTATTTGATGCTAGACAAACAGCATGTAAGAAGGGCCTCTTTCCCCAAGGAGGAACACAGATTATACAGACGCCAACAGGCAAGGCAGGATCAGGCATGATGGAGGGAGCCAACCATGTCACGGAGGAGGACGGTGATGAAAGGAAAGACAAAAGGTGCAAGCCATTTAGAGGGATTGGAAGGAGATGGTTTGTTGAAGGGAAGAGAAATCATTTTCCAGCCATGGGAAAACATAACAGAAAGAGGCAGCAGGGATGTCAGAAGTATTGGAGAGTAATGAGCAGACATAGCAGCTTGGGGCTTAAAATCAGCGCCGCTCCAGCTCTGGTCATCATATCTTGCTAGTGCAATCAAGCTGTAAAAACCTGGGAGTACTCCAAGAGATGGAGTAGAAGGGACTACCATGAGTTAGCCTCTGGCAACATGCACTGAACTCCTGGATGCAGTCTGAAAGAACAGGTTGGAGCTTGGGAGATACAGGCATGCCAAGATCTGCTCTGGGCTGCCTGTACAGAGCTGTATGGTCCTGTGTACCTGGGACCACTTTGTCTCATAGCAGTGTTGATCAAACCCCCGTGTCGTCCCTCAATCCAGAACACAGGGCAAGAAAACACCAATGAAACTACAAGGGTGGCATAAAGTCTCCACTACCTCCTCACAGGAGACACAGCCCACGATCCAGCCTGCTTGTCTGTTGTGGCTGCAAACTGTAAGCAGAAGAGCTGCTGACAAAAAGGTGTCCTTTAAATCAATAAGCAACCCAATGGCTTTCTGATTCACAGTGCTGTGATTCAATATCCTGCTGGAACCAGGATAAGTCTCCATTTGATGGTGTACTTAGTCGGACGCCTTTTTGGAATCCTGCACTGACCACATCAGACCATGTAATTTCTCTCCTCCTTGCCAGGATGCACTTACACATTGGCTGCTTTAATAGTTGAGGTGGCACTTTTATTTTAAGCACTTCTTTTCATTGGCTTCTGCAACCTTCTGGAACCATTTGGTGTTTTTTTTTCCCCCTGGGCTGAAATTTCTCACGCTCATGCTCAGCCCCGGGTGATGAAAGTCTGACGATAATCTGCTGTTGCCGGTGTCTCAACTCAGCAAAGTGGTGATTTTGGGCTGGGACAACTGGAACTCCCTGATAAACTGATTGGAGGAGGCATGGAACAAATTTCACCTCCTTATTTACTCCACACAGTCTAATTTGCAGATTCCTGTGTGTCTCTTCACCTCTACCTCGGCTCCCCAGCAGTGCCCAGAGTCCTGAACACCCTCATTGCTTTAGTCCACGCTATCTGCTGATCCCCTATACGTGAGGTCTTGCTATAGGGCTTATCCCTGCAGGTCACTTCATTTAAGAGACATTAACGAAGTGGTTGATATTGTAAATCACAAGCAAAATCAAAGAAAGCCTGCAGGCTCCACAGACCAAGTCATTGCAGGGTCACGCTGCTTTTCATTAAATCTTTTTCCTTTGGCACAAACCTTGCTAACGTGTAGCCTCTGGCTTTGCAGCGTGCCCATCCTTCTCCCAGTGCACCTCTTTAACACAGTGCACAGAGCTTTGCTTTCAAATCCCGTAGGACAAATGGGCCTATTCACAGGATTAAGTGCTGCCCAGTGTGGTTTCCAGAGCTAGCTTGACTGCTGCAAAAGATCTGGGGATTTTGATCCCAGCCAGCCATCCCTGGGTGTAGGGACGTGAGCTACCTCTGTGTAGGTTCTTATGGCTCTGCTGCTCTCCTTCATTCCTCTTTCTTTGTGTGCCTTCACCTCACCCTTCCCACTCCCCCACATCTGCTAGTGCCAGGAGACCCCTTCAGACAACACCCTCTCTCCCTGCAGCTCAGCCCTTGGCAACATGATCCCAGCTGGGTACTTCATCTCCGCACCCCACCGGTAGCTCAAGATCAGTCAAGGGTGATATCTGAGCCCACACCCTACCTTACATGGCCCCTGTGTGCCCTGCGACTGTTGGAAAGAGCTGTTCTGGAGAGCTCCATGAAAGGTAACACCAGGCAGCGGCAGAGGACTTTTTATCTCGTTTCAGCCCATGAAGAGCCCAGCTGATCAGATACCTCAACCTGAATGTCCAGGAAGGGAGGGAGGAAGAGATTAAAAGGCTTGAACCCCTTGAAAGTCATGAAACAATCTGAAAGTAAAAGCACGTGATGTTGGCCAAATGTTAAGGGGACATGGTGGGGAAAAGTATCCAAGACGGGGTTAAAGTCAGAAGAAGGTCAGAGCACATCCATGCTCCCCTGGCCCGCTCTTGGCACTGCCCACTGCCCACAGCACCCGTTGCTGCGAGGCAGGCTGGTTTTGCAAAGGTCACGCTATTAACTTTGAATCAAAAGGAGTATTCAGCCCGCAGGTCTGGCGGGAGGGAGGGCTGGGGGCAACACGCGGCTGCGTCCTAGCCTGCTGTTGGAGGCCGGCCGGTTCAGCTGGGGAAGGGGGGAATAAAACGTCTCCAGTGTCGGTGAGTGAGGCTTGCTTTCTGTTTATAGCAGCCCTTACAGCTGAGCGAGAGTCACGGCGGGGAGAGTCGAGTTAGAGGGGCGAGGTGGGGGGGAACACCAGCCCACAAAGTCAATAGTAATTCAATACCCTCCTGACATTTTTGGTTGGCAGCAGGATAGATATTTAAATCATAACCTTCTCTCTCCTACAGCTTCCACTCCCCCCGCCCAAAAAAAAAAAAAATATTAAATTAAATAAATAACCCCAGCAGCCCCTGTTTTGGCCTGCCAAGAACTCAGAGCATTTGCTGTGCACTGGTCGAGCCGCACTTCAGGCACCGTCAGCTGAGCCTTTCCTTGACATCGCGGATGCGCGCTCCCCTCCAGCTTTCGGAGGGGTGCGGAGGACCAGGTGCCGGGCCGGCAGTCGGCTGGGACCCGAGCGTGTGTCCCCGGGTTGCTGCGCAACCGGAGGCACGAGGCACGGCGCGGCGGTGCAGACGTGCTGTTTCGCCCATGCAATAGCCAGCTGGTGCCAGGTTCGCTGACCCCGGGCACGGCACGCACCGGCCCCAGCTGGGCTGATTGCCTGTCGGGGGAAGCAGGGGAGAGAGAGGGAGTTTGGGAAGGAAGTGGGGAAGATGGAGAGGGAGGGAAAAAAATGGCCTTTTTGGGTCTCGAGCAGTGGCTTTAAACTTGTTCAGACCCCAGAAGAACTGCAGACCCCAGAAGAACTGGAGCACACTGCAGAGCCACCTCCGCTCACTGGGAATTGCCCCAAACCCCAGCCCTCACTTTCTGTTCCCTACCCTACTGCCGAGAACAACCCATCAGCTCCAGCATCTCCCTTATTCCCTTTCTCTTAAAGGAGTGCCTTCTTGCATGCAGTACTGCAAGGCAGCTCAGTCCCCAAGGAAGCTCTCTGTCAGATTTAAATGTCTGGTTTCTGTTTGCGCCCTCTGTCCATGTGTCTGAATCCATAGGGCAATGAATTCAGTGGAAAAACATCTATCAGCTGCAAGGACCATTGAATCTGCCTGATACAAATTAGGATCTAATTTGTCTAGTCTTATTATTTACGTGTGAGTCCTGACACTGGGGCTCCCAGCAGTAAATGGGAACTTTTCTCCCTTCCTGCACCTGGGTTTCAGTGCTCTTGATCAAACTAAATAGCCTGTCTTGCACCTCCCCTGCTGCAGCCCCTGCCAGCCACCACTGGGCTGGACGTAGCAGAGAGCAGCACTCTTTGGGAAGTGGGAAGCATGAAGGGAAGCTAGCTTGGAAGACCGCAGGCAAGCTGCAAATGTACATGTAGGTGGCAGAGATTTATCCCCACAGCCTTTCCAATGGGGTGACCCCAGGTGAGCTGCAGGAAAGTGTTGCCAACAGAGTTATCAGCAAGGAACCTTTGCTAATGTCTGTGCCAAGGTCTGTGGGCTTTCACAGAGCTGGTGGGCACTGTGGTGTTGTCCCTGCTCCAGGGTCTGCTTTCCCTTGGAGCATGCATGCCATTTGTCTGAAAAGCTAAGAAGACAAAAAAAAGAAGGTGCATACCCTAAGTGATGCCCCATATAACTATGGGATCAGCTCCCCCCAGTCTCGCTTACAGTCTCCTTTGCACAACAGCATGGCTGATGAGCAGCTCAGGGCAGGACTGCAAGTCCAGGAGCTTTTAAATTAAGACTATGGTCCAAAAATGCCTGAAGATCAACTAACTGCAGGTGCTGCCTGTGTATATTAGGGCTAAAGATCACAGAATCACACAATGATCGAGGTAGGAAGGGACCACTGGAGGTCATCTTGTCCAACCCCCCTGTTCAAGCAGAGCCACCTAGAGCAAGTGCTGCTTTTGGTGGCTGAGAGCTGGATTCTGTCCTATTCCCTCCCTTACAGAGCAGCAGCAGGACAGCTGCTTAGCACAGCTCAGCATTTCAGATGCCGGTGCCTGAATGCAGGTTCCAAAATATGTGTGGAACAGCCTGTTTCAGAAGCTCACTGCATCTGGATGAATGGCATTAGGCATCCTTAAAGCTAAGAGCTATTTGAAACACTTTCCAGCTGCCTAACTCTGGCTTTTGGAGCCAGTTTTGAGGTGAGGAGGTTTGAAAAGTTTGGTTTCACTTGTTAGCAAGTCCTCTAGTTCATACCCTGTGGAGAAAAGAGACTAGCAAAATTTAGGGAGGCTATAGCAGAGGACAATAGAGACAGAAAATTGGCCTGTTAGCAGATTTCCACCCATTCTTTTGTAAGCCCATAAATAAATATCTCTGTAATGCTGCTGTTTGTTCTCAGTCTTCCTGAAAATGCTCCTCCTACTATTTTTACCTCTATTTGCAATCCCTCTATGTACATTCTTTTCTTAAAGGATATCTAGTCTAAACTGAAGAAAGGTCATGCTCCATGGCTGTGTAGCAAGACATTCAAGCCATCTCTGTCAGGGCCTAGAGTACAGTGGATGATGGCATTGGGTTATGGATTGTGTCTCCGACTGAACGGACATGGAAACAGAAATGCCTATAGGGTGGTGTTCCCTTTAGTCCATCAGACATGTCCTACTTTCAGAAACAACGGACACGAAAGGTCAAACAGTTCATTTAATTCTTGGGACAAGAGGTCCTAGCAAATGCTTTTTTCTCAGTGTAAAATTGAGAAGTCTTTTCTTCCTGTAGCAGTTTTGTGCAACTCTTAGTTTATATTCACCTCCATTCAGGGCCAAGGGATGGTTTGGGACACTGAGCTTCATATATCATTAGGTTTCTCCTGACTATGGGGTGTGCAGGGCCAGTATAGGTGTTCTCCATACTCAGGTGAGCTCTCCTCCCAGATTGTCCAACAATTCCAGTCGTCCCCCCCCAGCCCACAGTGCTCTCCACAAGAATGCAGGTCTCTTCTTTATTTCTGCATCCAGGAAACCCTGACCTCTTCCCTGCTCTCCACCACAATAAGCCCACGCTCACTTCCAATCCCACCCTGGAGGAACCTGGATTCAACACCAAAGCAGCCAGCAATGGCTAGTTCAGTCCTCATGTCTAAATATTTTTATTTTTTTTCTTTTGGTTCCCTTGGAAATGAGGGGGCTGGGAACACGGAGAGCTGGAACATCTGGCAGCCATCCCGCTGGCAGCTACCTTTGCTGCTGGCAGGACTCCATCTGCTTGGCCATGGCCCACAGTGCCCATGGATGGGTCACAGAAACCCCACTGTCAGGGAAACTCCCTGGCTGCTGTTAACAGCCCCATCTCATTCATTTCTAACTGTTGCCATGCTGCATTTGTGGTGTACACCTCTATCTTCAGAGGAATTCACTCTTTCACTGTAGCTTCACTGGGCAGTTTCTAACGTCTGTTTGTTCTGGGGCAACAAGACAAGTGTTTCTCATTGATGTTTCACTGCTCAGAAATTACAAGTCAGCTGGTTGCAAGAAGTGGGAGCTAGAGCCCCAGAGACTCTGCTGGGAGTTTAGAAGGAGGAGGAGGGACCTAAGGCTAGCTCAGTGCTTTGAAGGAGGAATAACACATCAGAGGCATCTGAGACAGCTGGAGATGACCTACTCCAAGAGATGGGTTTGAATGCCAGCCTTCCCTTGGAAACCCAGGAGACAGTGGCACCGCCCAGCCTGTCTGGGGAACAGGCTACTTCTTTCAAGTTCTTTCTGCTTCCATAAACCAAAGATGAGTGAATATTGCCCAAGGACCCCAGAAAGATGGTAAGCCATCCCCATGATGTTCTCCAGGCACCTCTGCACAACAGAAATCTATCATTTGGCCTAAATAAGATGAGATGAGTTTGTACCTCCCAAGCCTCTAGTCCCTCTCAGTCCTGTCTGGTCAGTATACCAATAGATACTGGTATTTGAACTCCCTTTTCTTCAGAGAGTTTCACTGGCAGGGAGAAGGGGTCCTTGTGACAGAGGACCCTTGTCTGGGTCCATGGTGGCATTCTGAACTTGGTATTTTATGAGTTACTCTCATGTGAATTCCTTCTTACTCCCAGAGGAGGAAGTGACACAAAATCAATGGTACAGATCAATACCCGTACTGATGTATTTCCTGGTGACAGGCCAGATGGCCAATTGAAAGTAAACAAAGTCTGAACAAAGTCTGGGCACAGCAAGAGGTTCCAGATGGGAACCAGAAGTTTAGAGCTCATCAGAGCCGTCTCCACACAAACATTACAGGCACCAACCAAACACTAATAAATGATTAACAGGGCTGTTGTGCATTAGCCTCAAGCTTGTGGATCCCTCCCACTATTTCTGGGATAATTTCGAAAAAGGGCATATGATAGGGAATTCTTCTGCATTTGGAGAAATTAATTAGATGGTCAGCTCTCTGTGGACTTAATACAATCCTGAGAACCCTGTTTGCCCCTCCCCAAATGCTTCAGACCGCAGATCAGTCCTTTCAGTTGAAGGCTGCTCAAAGGCAGTTCCCTTCAAAGTCCACCCAAAATCTTAAGCATCCAACTCTTCCCTGAGGCCCTACAGAATAACGCAGTAATCTCTTTCTTCCTTCTATGAACTGAATGATCTTTATCTTCAGAGTTCTCAAACAGTTCTTCATACTATGGGAAAGAGAGATGAGGCCTGGGGATGGAAGCTATTGCTTATAATGAAGAGCTGATACAAAGAAATAACTTGAGCTTATTGCCTCCTTCAGACCCTACTCCTGCATTTCCACTTTCCCTTCATTTCCTGTATCTTTCATCTGTGGGTAATCTGGACATTCACCTGCCACTTCTGCCTCTTAGTCCATTTTCCATATATTCAGAGATATTCATTCTTTCTTGAGTGCTGCCTACTCTTTTCCACGGTGCAGTCACACTCTGAGGCCTGTTACAGCCAGAAGGGAAGGAAGGTTCGTCCCTTGGAGACCACCCATCTATTTTGTCATGCAGCAGCTCTAGCTTTCAATAATGGCCTGAAACTAATGAGACTCTGATATCCAGCTATGTCCAGATAAACCACAAGTGGACACAAATATCTGGAGCTGAAGGTGGTCTTGCCCCTTCTGTTCCATCTGGGGTCTTCATAGCCTCCTCCTTGAATGTGGACATCTAAATCTAGAGAATAGCACCAGTCAGGCCCCCAGGAGGAATAGTAATCAGGGCACCAGGGAAGACTGTCCCCTGATATGTCAGCAGAGCACAGCAGCTCTGCAGCAGACAGCTTCATTCTCATTCTCTGACCTTCAGTTCTCCAGCTCAATAATCTTCTTCATTATACAACAGCAGGATTAGACAGTGCCTGCTGGTTGGCACACTCTGATGGGCATTAATACGTGCTGGCACAGAAGCAGGCACATGCCAGTACTCCTGTGTGCTAATGAAAAGGCACCATTTCCTCTTCCACTTCAGCACATGCAGAGGTTTCCTGAAAGCTATCACTGATCTTTGTGTCCAGGAGAACGTGTGCTGCCATCAGTCCTGCCTCGTGGCTCCAGGAGTCCTGCTGCTTAGAGCAATGCCTACCATCAGAGAGCTGGATGAGGCCAAACTGGACACATACTGAGTCATTGTGGGGCGATGGCTCATCAGCACTGTGTTGCATAATGGAAACTTCCAGTGGCACATTGCCTTCACATACACTGGGGCTACCCTAGCACCCCACAGGGCATGGAGCAAGGAGCTGCACCAAGACAGGCTGGATGGTGCAGCTACTTACTACTTTTGGATTCCCATCAGGAGGTTGGATTTAACATCCCTCCCTTTGCCTTCCTTCAAATTTTACAAGAACTTCTCCATCAGAATAGGCTGAAGAAGTTCATCTGCAGCCCTCTAGGAACTCCTCCATCACTTTGACTCCTTTAGCAAGCACTGCCATCCTGCTGAACACTGGAGAAGTGATGGTGATGGAGAGCTGGGAGAAGTGGGCAGAAGGAGAGCAGGGAATTCCCTGGCACGCTTGCATATAACCCTGCTGCAATGCCCCCATCCAGAGGAACTGGCCTCTGGGACTAACCTCTAGGCAGAGCAGTGAATAATGTTTGACGTGGAGAGAAGACAAGTAGAAGGAGCTGTCATAGAAATGTTTAACAAGCTAGAGAAAAAAGATAACTTGAGCTCCCAGTTCTACAATCCAACAGCAAGAGGACACAACAGAACGTTGCACATGACCTTACTGTCATCTTATCAGATTAGCTGGAACTCACTGCCTCAGCGTGCTGGGGGGCACAAGAGCTAAGCAAGATTTTTTTAAGAGGAAGGTAGTACTTATAATGCTCTCTAAATGTTCTGTTGGAATAGTAACTATTTCAAACACGTCAAGCTTTCAACAGAAAAATGTGCCTTCTTGCTTCTGATAAACCATCCTCAAGGCCGTGGGGCTGAGGAAGAATTTGCCCTCAAGCTTGGTTAGTCTAGAACCAACCACCACAGAGCATCTTGCAGGATTTCTCTGGAGGAACTGGTAATAACCACGTTTGTACTTAGAGTGGCCTACGGAGCTATGGAGGAATTAGGTTGACTCAGACATCTGCTTTGACCAGAATGGACAGCATCTGGCCACCTGATCTGTGAATAGTTATGACTGTGACCTAACTGTGATGTATGGGAATATAAAACATTTGAGACAGTGGGGTAATAAGAGCAGAAATGGGCATGACAGGTACTAGCACAGAGGATTCATATCCTGCAGGTGATAGATATGATGTTGTATGATAAACTGAATTTAAAGCAATGCTCCAAGACTCCTAGGAGCATCCTGGCACTGCTATAGTTCAGTGAGCTGGACAGCAGGCCAGCTGAAGATTTGTGAGCAGGACTATAAGCACGCACATGCTCAGTGGCAATCTCCCACCCCCAGTAAGTCTGAGGGCATGAAGACGTGCTGCCCAGCTCTTTGGGTGTGGGAATTTTGTTTAAATTCCATGCATGCAGCTTTGCAATTCAGGCCCTGCAAACAATAGTTTGGCCACTCCAAAAGCAGTGAGCATGGAAGGGGTGTGACTGGAGTGGATCTATTCCCAGAAGCCAGGCCATTTCTCTAATGGGAGCTCAACCAGCATCTCTGCTGAGTGTCCAGGAAAGTGGTTTTGGCAGGCTCTCTGTGGATGGTTCCAGTTCAGGAGAAACTGCTGGTAGATTTGGAGCAGACAACGTGCAGATCACAGCTGCATGCAGCCAACAGCACAACAAGCCCTCTTTGCCAGAGACACTCTTCCAGCATGCTTCATCTTGACTTTTTATTCCCCATGTTGCACTGTTCTTGGGTATCAGCCCCTTCCACTCCCTCTTGCTCCAGCAGCCCTTCATTGCTACATCTCCTCTCTGCCCAAACAGTTCCTCGCTTCCCTGCTCTTTGCTCCACACACAGATGCCTCTTTTTCCTCTGCTTCAGGCTCACATGTTCCCTAGGAAACACCGTAATTTGAATGTTTCTTAATGGAAGCACAGTGAACGTAAGAAATTGTTTTGCTTAAACAAAAATCCCTGCTACTAACATGCGCGAGACAGCCTCTCCTGTAAATTCTTTGGGACAGACACCGTTTCATCCTACCTTTTAGAGAGATCCCCCAGCACAAAGCTTCTGTGTGCAGCTCAGTTGCAGTTAACAAACACGAACTATGAACTGAGCTTGCAAGGGATAAAATGGTAAAACTGACCTTACTGGAATAAGTTCATTCCCCTTTGCAATTATCTGGGGACAGACTTCACCTCAGGCTGAATAAATATAGTAGTTCAGTTTCCAGAGCTCCAGTTACTATTTCATAAATGGTGCTCAGTTGTGACTTGGCCCTGCTTCAAACAGGGATGGGTAGGTTTGCTCTGACTGATTTGTTCTTTAAGTAAAAATTAGAGCTGGTACAATGCCAGGATTGCAATACCCATGTAGCACACGATGTCAGTCCAGGAACGTGACTTTGGATCTCAAGCTGATATCTGGGCACAGACACCAACTCACCAGGTGATCTTCAGGTTCTTCAGGTTTTAGTTCCCTGAAGGAAAAGGAGGACATCATAACACGGTATCAGGGCAGCTGCAAGAGTTTCTTCCCATTTCTTGCAATGAATATAGGGTCTCACTTGTACCATTATGTTTAGGGTCAGCTTCTGGTGGGATTTCTTTCAGTGGAGCACCTCCTTCCTAAAAGCACTGTCCTCATGTGCTCATCAGCTTTGCTTTGATGGAGGGCAACATAGATGTCCACCTACCAAGCAATCCTCTGATGAAACAAACTTTCCCCACACGGCGCTATTTGCACCAGTCAGGACAGTAAGTATAAAACATGTCAGCAGAGGCCTAGAGGTTATAGATGTTGTGTTTGAAATAAGTCAGGAATGAGCCTTCATACCTCAGTGAAAATCTATTCCTGAAACCTGAGTCAACACTGACAAGAACATGGAGTTTTTAACCCTATCTCCATTGGTACTCCAAAAAGCAGTGACTAAAGGCGTCTCCCCACAGCAGCACAAGTCCAGAGCTGGGAGGACTGAGGAAAGCTGGCAGATGTACTGGTAGAACCAGGTGTGGAAAAGCTCTGGACCAGCTGAGAAGTCCTCTGCAGCTTGGACGTGAGGCCAGATGAGAGAGATGGGAAAGGCCCGGGGCTGGAAGAACAGTGGAGGTATTCTAGATCTGGAGAGAGAGGCAGCAGCAGAGATGTGTGTGGGCCATGCTGGCTGAGCTGGGAAGGGATGCAGTGAGGTGGAGCCGCCTGCACAAGCGCTGCATGGGCTGGCCGGCAGCCAGGCAGTGCTGCAATCGGCCTCTCACCACTGTCAGCAGCTGGCGAGGCCACAAACGCCATGAGGCAGTGCAGACAGGATTGCCAAACCCGCCACAGATACATGCAAGGAGCATGGACACTGAGTCCTTAAGGTTAGGCCTCACACACCCAGACTCCGTGCAGTGGAGCCACCACCTCTCTGCAGTCCTCAGCACGTACAAAACTGTGCTCATGTAGCATTCAGCCCCGCTGAAGGGGAGTATTTGTGCAGGCCATGGAGCAGCAGCTCTGAGGTCCCCCCACGAAAGACTGCTCTGCATAGGACTGGCTGCTTGAACCTCGGGTGACAGCACAGGACGGGGCTGGTGTTCAGCCCCCGTGACTGGACTGTGTGCGGTGTCCGAGGGCTGGCCAGCCTTCCCCTTCTACAGCGTGAAGAAATGAAATGGATTGCGTTAAGGAGACACATGTTAAAAATGCTCTGTATAATCGTGTCTGGAGACGTTTACTGTACATACCACTGCAAGCGCACCACACAGCTTTTGGCACAGCGGGGCTATTTTTTTTTAAGCATGCTTATTGTTGATAAAAATCCAGAGACACTGACACAATCTCCAAGTTATCCAGAGAGACTTGAAATAGCCCATGGCTGGCAAGATGAAAAAAAAGCTTTGATGTACCAAGGATGCCTCAACATCAGCAAAGCTGCCATTCCCTGGGTTATGGCATCCCACACGACAACCCATGCCATAATTGCCACTGAGCCGCTGCACAGTCCCAGCAAGTGGGATCTGATGCAGCCCTGGAGGGGATAGCATCTAAGTGGAGATGGTCAGTGCTCGCCCTTGGCCCTGGGTGCTGGCAATCCCACCATCCCTGCGGGCCCCAGGGTCCCCTCAGCTGGCAGGGCTTGAGCAGGGGACCTGTGGAGCAGCAGGACGTGTGCCTGCAGGCCTGGCGCCATGGGCAGCCACTGAGAGGCCTTGGAGGCCAACCCCAGAAACCATCAGGACTGCGTCTGGCTCTCAAGATGCCACTTATCTGCCCCTTCCCTAGCCAGCTGGCTCAGAAGCCAGCTTCCTCTCCAGTTTCAGCTGCTACACAGCTGTTCACAGCAATCTGGGTGCAGACACTGGCCAGACCTTGCAAGGAGGGGAGGACAAGTAGGGAGACCCTACCAGAGAGCAGAAGAGCCAAAACAAATGTTAAAGATACCCCATGTTGGTAAGCAGCAAGAGCCTAAGGTCCATTTTAACCAACTGTTCATCATGGCCAGCTCTTGCATCACTTGTGTAGGCCTTGGTCCAGCATCAGACCTGGGCAACCAGCTGAGTCCAGCCTTGGGATTTCAGGGGGGCTGAGAACATCAGCTCCCAAGAAGAGGAACCAATGTCTTTTTCTGTAGTTTTTTTGGGGCCATGTGGCTTGTGATCGGGAGTGGGGATTTTTGAGCCTCAGAGTAAGACAGTTTAAGTGGATCTGAATTGTTTTTTCAGCCAGTTTTGAAAATCCAGTCCGTAGGTGGGTGGGCATTGAAAATCCCAAGTTAATTTTGCAAATCTAGACCTAAATAAATAACCAATTAATACTAATTATATCAAAGTACTGCAATGTAGGAGGAGAACACTGACAGCTGTTATAAAACTCTGTTCATTGCAATACTCCAGATATGGAGTGGCAGAAGGAATTGGGAACAAGGCCTGGAAAACCCCATTTCCAACTGGCGCAGGATCTCTCTGACCTGCACAGGACACACACGCACATGCACGTGCAGTGCTGGCAGTCATGTCCAGCCTAGCCTTGTCCCCACGTCTTGCAAGGTGGTGAGCGTCACCCATTGCAAATGGATCTCACAGGCTGTCAGACCCAAACATGAGTTGCCTTGTTGCTGGAGGTCAAGGGAGGTAAAGACTTCATATCAATATGCTGGAAGCAGAAAACAAATGCACACACAAAAAATCCCCAGCAAGAAAGGACAAGTAAATCTTAACAAGCAATTCCGTTACCCTTAAATAAAAAGAAGGCGATCACAACACGTCTTAAGCCTGGGGGAGCCAAAAGCTGTCTCTTGTCTGTGGGTGACTGATGGCTCACGGGCTTTCCAGCACAAACTTGCCTGGTGTCGTTTGTCACCTGCGAGGGGTAAGCCGCTCCTGAAGGCTCCTCTGTGCTGGTGTGTGTGCGTGCGTGCACGCAACTCGCGGAATTTCAGCAAAGACGCATAAGAGGATTGTAGTCCTGGTTCAGCTAAAGACTTAGGATTCTGCATAACGTGTTAAGAGGAGCTTAAAGCAATCCTACTACTCTGCCACAGAAACCCTGAACAGCGGCCTGTCTGTTCTCACCTTTTCCCATCTGCTAGCCAGCTGTGGAAGAGCTGGCTTGCCCTGAGACTGTTTAAAGGAGCAGGTGCACAGACAGAGGTCAGCATTCTGCCTCTGTCTTCTCATGGGAGCAGATTTTTGTGCTCATTACAATAAAATGACACTACGCAGGACACCTGATGCAAAATTCTTACTATGTGGAGAATCTGAATTTTTGCAAAATCTGGAGGCCTCTGGGAGATGTCTGACAAAAAAGGAGGCTTCACAGCTCTGAAAGGGCACTAGAGATCCAAAAAGAGCAGTTTTATGTCTCAGTGGCAGGAAATCATCTAGAAGTGAGGAACAGAGCCCTTGGCCAAAAACATATCATTCAGGAGGACGTGCTACTCTGGAATAAGTTATCAAAACTAGGGCAACATAGGTAAGTGTGCACTTGAGATGAGACCAGCTAGTTGAGCATTGGAGCAAGGAAGCTAAAGGGTAGGGAGAAAGGAATAGAAAGGCAGGATGCTTATAAATTAGAGCTGAATGTCAGGCAACAGTGAGGTCAGAAGGTTGAGTGAGGGTGTTTCCTACTACTCAGTTGCTGGGAAAGTTCGGTTATTGACAGCTAAGCCACACACATCCTTATTTTTAATTTCTCCATATCTTTGTGCCCTATCTGCAAAACAAAGCTATTGTGAAATCCTTTTTCCTAGCTTCTGCCTACCTGCTCCCTACACTCTGCCTAGGTTATAGTTGTTCAGTGCCATGGACAGTCTTTTCGCATGTGTAAGTACAGTGCACAACTCCTTTGGATTGTCCAGTCACTACTATAATGTAAAGAAAGAAATAATAACACAGATCATATTTTCCCAAAACTGGCATGCTGAGCAAGGTACTAGCACAATGCAGGCTGAGAAAATCCTAGAGGAATAACATGTATTAAAACCTGGTTGGCTTATGGATACCAAAAAATAACAGTTTCATCTGAATGCGGGTGAGGCAGGGGAATGAAGTAGGCTGGAATGTGGGCTATTCATTATTCTGGAAATCAGAAGAAATCAGTTCTTGCTAGGACAGCATTTCCATGCTCTGTGTGCTGGAAAGTATCTTAGTAGAGAGTGGGAAAAATGAAAATGGCAGTAAGAGCACATCGGTGATACGGAATGGACTCTGCTGTTCATAACTGGGCGACAGTAAGGTGATGTGTGCTCTAAGATCTGTCCTAGATGAATGTAGCAGAGGGTAGGCCATATAGACAAGCTTTGCATATTTACAAGACTATATTCTGGAAAGCAGTGACTCTGGGAAGCCCTGATGGGTTGGACGGGAGTGGCTGATGGGAGCCACTGGAAGCTGGCTCCAGGTAGAGCAATAAAAGCCGGTTCGTCCTGGCAGCTAGTTCAGTAGATATGGAGTAGCAGTGAGGACATGATTTTCCCACTGGCATGACACTGACAAAGCATCTACCAGATGACCACATTGAAGAGGGAAGCAGAATGACCAGGAAAGGTTCAGAAATGAGCAGGAATGATATACAATCTTTAAGATACTCTCTAACATGAGAAAATCTTCAAGATATCATACAGTTTAGCGGAAGAAAGTAAACAACACTGATGTTTTAATGATCCACCAACGAAAAATGCAGCTAATAACAGGAAGGACTGTTAGCCTAACAGAAAACCCAGAGAAAGTCCAGTAAAAAAGACAGAACCCATAGAATTCAAACCAGAAGTAAGACACACAGGNNNGTTTAAGATTTGAGAAAAGGAATAACTGAAATCATTTCCTGAGGAAAGCGGTGACTTTGTGATCGTTTGGACTCTTTACGTCCTGTTTGGGATGGTTGCTAAAGTACGTGGTCTAGTTTACCAGAATATATTGGATTTGATAAGTAGTGGGGAAGAATAAAGTGTCTGAACTGCCAGCTGGCTGGGCAGAGCTCTTCATGTTGGGTTTTGCAAGTGATGTGACGAGATCAGCCACTGCGGTCCTTGTGGCTGTAACAGTCAGATCTCATAATGAATTTTCCATCTGTGATCCTGAAAATTGCTTTCATAAACAACCAGTGAGGTAGACTGACCCACTGTGGCTGTGACCAGAGAGTGTCCTTCCTCAATGCCTGATCAAAGCTAAAACCTTTGTTGGCATTGCCCAGTGACCACACTCCTTCTGAGAATGCAGACAATGAGAAATGGCCATTATGAGATTTCTCCACATTTCATAATTCAAGTGCTATCTTCTCTGGAAATCTGTGCACTGGGATGAGAAGCACTGATCTTTTGCATCCCTCCAGACAATAACTCAGTTCTTGCACTGTGTTTTGCTAGGGGCAGCATTAGGTGTAGAAAATTAAACGTATAAACAATAACTATCATCACATTCAGGGTGTGCCTGTGGAAGAGTCAGGTCCAATCAGGGAACTTCAGGAGATCTTATGCTTAAGCAACAGTAATGGAGAGCACAACACTTGGCTTCAACTCTGAGCTTTGCCATTAAACCTGTGCGATCTCATGCACGTCCTTCTCCATGTCTTGGCTTCCCTAGCAGTGAGAAGAATTGTACTTCCTGTCTCCCGCCCTTTGCTTTACAGATTCCCAGGGCCAGGGACTGTCTCTCCTCAAGTCCAGGGGCTGTCTCTCTTCATGAGTCCTTGTGTGGTACCTGGCAATGAAAATTACAATTGGAACTTGTGTTTGTGTATATTCTTTTCTAAAAAATGTCTAGCGATAATAACTCCCATGTCTGCTATTATCACAATTTAGGAACAAAAATGCGTAGCCTTTGGTGAGATTTCGGTGGAACAAGGAAGACTGTATTGATGATTGCTAAACTGTTCATATATCTGTCTACCAAGAATCACAGAACTGGAGCAGACCTACTATGCTAAAGCTCATATACTGCTTCCAATAATGCAAAAATAGTCTGTTCTATAGTCCTTTGGTCCATATGCTTTTAAGTGAACCCAGCTTTCAGACAGTTACCCGCTAAAGACAACTTATTTCTCACCTTATTGCATACTTGTCTCTCTCCCAGCATCTTCTGTTGTTCCCTGCTTGCATCATTTCGATCTAAGGATATGAGTTCTTCCTGCTTCAGAGTGATTTTGATTTGATTTTGTTCTGTGTTCAAGCAGAAACTTGCTAAAAGGCTATTCAAATCACTGGGAACTTTTCCATTAATTTCTGTGAGCTCTTGAGGTTCACTCAAATTTTGAGTTTGCTTCTATTACCTTCAGTGTTGAAAGCTGGTTTACTATTGCTGGCAGGTATGGAGACAATCATTCCATAATGCATTTGCCTAGGTGTTACACACTTAAAAATGTTTGCCCAGCAGATGGTGGGAGGGAAAACTAGAAATGGGATGAGACTGGGGAAGGACAGAAATACTGGTGTGCAAAGCCCCCTTTGTCTAATGCCAATGAGAAACCAGTCCACTGAAACATTTACAGGAGCAAGAAACACCAGATGTCTCACATACTGGGAAAAGAATGGCACAAACTACTTCTGGAAAAGAGATTGAGGTTCAGTGAAGAGATTTGGGGTAGTGAGTCACCATTTGCTAGTGAGTTCTTTCCCACATCAGAGAGGGACTGTAAGTACTGCAGCTTCCTCCTGTGGATGCTGCTGGATAAAGAGAATTCAGGAGAGCAGAGGTGGAGTTTCAGGGTGGGAGGGAGAGCCCCAGTCAAGCTGAACTTGTATTTGGATGCAGGTCAGAAAATTCAGCATAGGCCCCAAGGCACTAAGTCCATAAGAGAGAAATCCAGGCTACGGAGAACGATCTGTCTCCATGAACATGGGCAAGGGTAACATTTCCTCATAACCTTTAGATCAACCTTAGAAACCAGGGAATGCTTTTTCAAAGAGGCTGAGTAAAGTAAGTGTGATTCCCAGGATCTCTAGGGAAAGCCCCTTTATGCCTTCTCACCCAGCTTTAGACATCTCAGTGAACTCAGCCTTTCTTGAACATCTGATCTAGTTACAGAAGGTGGAATAAGAAAGATCTCAACGTTGCTGAACAAAAGAACAATCTTCCCCTATCTCTGTGCTGAAGCTCTTTGCTAGGAGTTGAGACCAGTTGCAAATGTATGACAATGTAGGCTGTTGAGAGCTTGTCTCTCAGCGCTGCTGCTCACAGGATCTCGGGAAGCCAGGCTCAGTGGCGCGCAAGTTTTACTCTGGGTATTATCACTGTATTCCAACACAGGCAGCTGATTTTGATTCAGCAGTGGTGGCTTCCAGAAACAGAGGGAGTGCCCATCCATCTCCAGATGGGTGCTGAATAGAAAAATGAAAATAACTAAATAAAAATCCCTGGGAACAGAGATGGTGACAGCAAAAAAAGGAAAGTAGCTTTGTTATTCATTAGGTTATTACCTTTGGAAAGGAAACAATGTAATTGAATATTCCTCTGGACCATACATCTTCATTCTCCTAACTTGATATCAATAGCTGCCAGGTGGTGCCTGCACAGGCCATCCAAATCAGATTATGTTATCATAGTTCTCCAATCATCGCCAAGAGCAGGATCATGAATATGAGGAGGAAATCTAGTTATTCAGGTACATGTTACCCTATTAAAAGTTTGAGGAAAGTACATTGAGCCGTTATAATGGGATTAGAGTTTCAGTTGTGTTCTCAGGGTTGCCATGACTCTGCGATTTTGGTGCTTTGCTGTCAGGCTTGGAGAGCACAGCCCCACTCTAGCCAACCACAAATACTCCAGACCATCACCACAAAGGAGTGGGCATCACCACTGTGAAGTTTGTAGGGATTATTTTTATCCAGGTACAAATGCCTGAGGCAGAGACTGAAGGAGCCCACACAAGAGCTGTGGAAGGATCCCAGCGTCTACTCACACCAAGCAAGGCAGCAAGCAGGCAGAGCTAGAAGAAACAGCTTTGTTAAATACGACATCAACCTTCTAGATTCTCTCTCAACACCTAGTTCCAGCCTGTTGCTTCAGTACTAATAGATGTCCTTTCAGTAACCTGGTCTTTCCTCTCTAACCCCATCTGTCCCAGTAGGGTGTGAAGGGGTCTGAAGGGTTTCTTTTCCTACTGACAGGAGTTCACAGGAACTGATGTCCTCCTCCACATTCTCAGTGAAGAGGAATCTAGTCACTAAAAGGTGTTTCCTAGATATACACAGCGAAGGACAAAAGCTGAGGCATGCAGACAGAGCTGACTGTAATGAAGATCAGCTTCCTGTACCACTTTTACAAAGACAATTTCTTGCTCCTGAGCCACCAACACTTCCAAAGTTACTTGAATGAAACTACTACAAAGGCGAGTTTCTCTGTCTGGGATCTACCCTTCTAATACAGCAACACTCACTTATCCAGGAAATGCCATTGGTGATGGCTCATAGAAAAAAGGGCCAGAATCCTCCAAAGATCTTTTTCCAGGTGCTCCCAGGGGGAGCTGCAGGGCGCAGGTCTCTCCAAAAATCCTGCTGAGTCCAGGGCTTGTTTAAATCCATGTGCCTTGTATTTTAAACCTTGCACTTTAGTTTTGCAGGTCCTGCCAGCCTTCAGGTGGTCACTCTTTTCCTTTTTGTACTATGGCTGGTGCATGGTTAGCACAGGAGGCATTTCTAGCAATGGAGAAGGCAACTTCTAGCGAAGGCAACATTTCTTCTCCAACTGTTCCTGCGCCATGAATAACATTGACATTTTGGGAACGCTTACTTGTTTCCTATTCTTAATCGCCACAAAACTGACAAGACCCTGGCCCCTCAGATTATGGCCAAGGCTGACATGCCCACACACACTTTCCCAGGAGGGTTTATGGCACAAGGCTCAGCCCTTTGCTGTCATTACCGTGCTTCTAAACTTAGAGTGGCTCCACCAGCCCAGCTGTGCGCCTTCTGTCCATTCCCAGCTTTTGGTGATACATACCTCCATGAATGCATAGGAAAAAAAAAAAAGTCTAAACACTTGCCTAAACCCCCACATTTCCATATGTGACTGGTGGGTAAGCAAATGCTGTCAACATTGCAGTGCCCCAGCAGGACACATCTCTATCCATTAGCCAAATAACTAAATACACGCAGTGTTTTCTCTTAGCGTACCCCTCCATGGCAAACCGAAGTGTGGCATGCACTGTGGCAGGAGATTGCTCCCCTCTTGCATCTGCACCTGAATGAAGCCAAACTTGTAACGTGCATCTGTGAAGTGTTCTTGTACCTGGGATTAACTCCCAAAAAGCAGTTACACATTTTAAGCCTTTAGCTGTCATAAAGCCTTCTTCACATATTCCCTCCCTGCATTGTTTTCCAGACCTGCCACATGCTCAGAGATAAATCTCTTGACATGGAGATTTTACCTTCTTCTTTTTTTTTTCCTTTTATTAATATATTTTGTAACAATTTTAATCAGCATTTTTGCTTTGGAAATGCAGATTTTAGATCTCAGTGTGCTGAGAAAAAACAAGTTTTTGATGTGGGGGATGGAAGATGCTGACCAGAGCTACCGTGCAGCAACCTCCAGCCATTCAAAATAACTGCAGGACAGAAGAGGAACACGGGTTTATGCCATGCTGTGATGAAAGGGTGATCGAGTTTTGAACTGGCTTAACTATACGCGCTCATTTTCCGTCTGGAAATAAGCTGAGGTGATGCCTTACAGGCCATGGAGGTGTCTGAGCTCCCGCTTGAATGCTTGCACTTCTATCATGGGTTAAATGGGTACAGCAAACATGCAGTGCAGACTTGCCCTTAGGACAGGATTCCCCAGGGACACCATGACTCAGGCAGCTAGAAATGGGTCGAGGTCTTAGGGTCTTGGCTTCAGTTTAGGCACTGCCCACCCTTTCCCAAGGCATCCGCTACTGCGAGGTGCCCGGTGAAAGGAGCAGGGCAGCGGCAGGATCCTGCCGAGGAAGCTGGAGGGTGAAATCCATGCCCCGTGCAGGCAGCCAGACACGCTGGGTCTGAAGTGACACACGGGCCTCATGCTGGAGTCAGCCACAGCGAGCTGCATTGTATGAAATCCTGGCCCCGCTCACAGACTGCCATGTGTCCAAGAAAATCCTCTTTTTTTTTTTCCTTTCTCATCCTCTCTCTCCACAAAGAAATCCTTCCCCAGAATTTCTTAGAATCTGAGGGGTTTGGCCATGCCATTTAGCAGAGATTTCTGGCCGCAGCACAACTATAATTGGTCTCTCATGGACAGGCTCAGCGTGGAGGCCAAAAAACTGCAAGGGTTATTAATGACCGAGTTCCCTTCTACTTCCTAAAGGCCAGACAGGCAGGAAAGTTAGAGGGGAAGACTTGGGGACGAGCCACCCCTCTCCTCTCGTACAAGCTGTCCCGGTGCTCCAGTGCCTTCTTCCAGACACAGACACCAAACGGCAGAGAGAGCTGCAGGAGGCAGGTCTGGAGTCCAGCAGCCCTTCTGGTGCTCAGGGACCATTCTGGGGGCCTGCCTTTGTGTTTCCACAGCAGCTGAAGAGCGCATCGGGATGAAGCTAGCTGCAGCAGGGCACGCAGAGGCACCTGGTTTGCCACAGGCATCGCTGGAAGGATAAAGAGACCCAGCTGGAGCGGCAGATTGAGACATGTAGAGCCACAGATCCCCCCTCCCCACCCCCCTCAAATAAAAAGAGCATCTCAGGAGAGCTTTGAATTGAGTGAGAAACATATTATTACAATTATTACATCCCCATTTGACAACAATTGCATGGCACGGTGCCAGCTGGCACCAGAAAGCCATTGCTGCTTCTCCTTCATTGCCCGATAAACACCGTGACAAGAATACAGTCCTTGTTCGGCTGAGAACCTAAGAATGGAAGAGGAGAGGCCAAAAACACCTCTTTGAACAATCACTATCGAGTAAACAGAGCTGCACTTGGGAAACACATATTTCAAACATTTTTTCCTGAGGTTTTTGGGGAGGGGAGCTCTGTGTATGGGTCGGGATGGTGAGCATGTTCTCACTTGGGCATATTTCTGTGGTGTCAAACAGGCTAGTGGCAGCTAAGAGGAGAGTCCGTGATGCCCTCGTTTTGCAGTGGAAGATAAAAGCCCATGAAGCTGAGAATTTAGGGATGCATGCCAACATAGCAGCCTGGGTAAATTTGGACTGGCACTCCACACTGGTCACGGCTGTGCTCAGCCTTTGATAAGGGGTTGTCTCACAAGAGCTCCTAGCAATCTAGTGTCATTCCAGCAAGCCACTTTCTTATCAAAGGTCATGTCAGAAATTTGGAGATGAGGGAGGGAAGCAGGCCCAATAAAAGTAGCTGTCATAGGAAGCTGTTTATTCATGTTAACCTTCCTGAAATGTTACCTCCTACCAGCAGAACAACTGTATGGAAGCACTGGCAAAATCTGCTGTTTGTGCAGCAAAATCGCGCATGTTAGCATCCTGCTGTGGTTGAGCAATTTTGCACTGAGACTTGTGCAGGGGAGCTAGTCCTAGAGGTCTGGGAGAAGTGAGTTTCAGAAGAACTAGGACCATATCCAGCTGATCTGAACATGAGCCACTTGTACCTATCAGGTAATCTACAGGAAGAGCACAGTTATTAGGTTTGTCCACATGTGCATCCTTTCCTTGGCAGTGTTTCAGGCCAAGACGTTCACTTCTGGTGGCTGAAATACTGATTTTACACAAGCAATATTTGCATTACCTAGATGAGTGAGTCAGGACAAGATTTGGCATGTGTAGTCACTGCCAGGTTTGATAAAAGAGAGAACTGCTGGGTTCTTGTCCTGTCTTGGCTTCTCAGTGCTGGCCAAGAGACTCTGTAAGGGGATGTCTCACAAGGGCTCTCTAGGCATCAAAATTTGGCATCTCCTCCCCAGAAAGAATTGCCCAGGTATTGTCTTTCCTATGCCATAGATGGCCCTGCAGCGAAGGTACTACATTTGATCCTGCTTCTACCACAGTTTTTTTGTGTGACCTTTGGCAGTCTCTCAATCTCTGTTACATCCGAGACAGCTTCAGCTTTGCTGCCTCAGGCTGGGGCTCATCTGAAGCTCCATGAGTCTCTATGGACTAAGTCCTCCAGGCACTGTCTCCTGAGCGAGCTCAGTCCCCTAGTCCTCCCTGACATGGCAGCAAGCTGAGTGGTGGGCTGAAAGTGCCATGGTCCCTGTGATATACGTGCTATTAAAAAGGCAGAGGCTAAGGATGAGTCCATCCCTTTTTTTTGGGCTGCAAACAATTTTCAGTGGGCTAGTATAGCCTCCCCTAGAGATCTCCCTTTTCACCTGTCCTTGCCTCCACACGGAGAATCCAAAGGCTTTACAAATTAGGAAGTCAACGGAAGCAAAAGAGATCATTGAAGAACACCCAAAGGGATGTGCCACCAACACTCTGATCGTGGTCTGTTCTGCCTCCACCTCCGTCCCTGAGCCAGACATCTGCTTAAAAGAGGGCTGCAGGAGGACTATCTATATCAGGCCTGAGATCACAGCATGGCTGTTATCCATAGAGCATGAAAGTGAGGGGGAAAGGCGAGGGTAACAGCTAATATTCTCCATCAACCTGTCCTTCCTTGCTTTAGCGAAACTGCTGCTCATCATTCGAGGTAATAAGAGAGGCAGTGTGATCTGCCATCACCTGCCCTGTGCCCTGTGTAAAGACTTAGATTGAGCTGTCAGTGGCCAAAGGCAGCTGGAGAGACAGCTGGAGCTCTCTGCCTTGAACTATTTTGGCTTTACTTGCTCCTCTATTTTCTACTTGCATTTTCCTTATGTAATTTTAAATAACTACAAACGAAATTTTCTTGGTTTGTGTTCGCATTAATTTTGGGATTTGATGGTTGTGGACACAGATGGGGAACTATTTGTTCAGGCATGACATTCAGTCCAGGTCCAGCTGAGCTAAGTATGTGATTTTTATCAGGATGCATGGGATGGCCAGGTCCCGAGTGAAAGATGACACGGGAGATGGGGAAGGTTGTCCAAAGCCGGCATGCTGAAGGCCTCTCTCCAAGCAGCATGATACTCTGGAAAGTGTTCCAGTCGGGTAGATTACACAGGACAAGAGAGATGGGCCCGGACAAAAGGCCAGCCTGCAAACACGCAAGTGGGGCACTCTGTTTGGAGCAGGAATGGCTGGTATGAACAGCTGGCTGTCATAGGCAATGTCCCAGCTCCCCTGTCCCCAGTCAACTGTGCTACATGCACTGACGGTTTGGCCCAGGTGCCCATGGGAGAGAAGCACGGGCTTTCTGAATGATCAGTGCCTTCTGGGTACACCAGAGACTTGGAGGGTGTGGGGAACAAAGGGGCCAGAAGATGCAAGTGCAGTACCTTGCTTAATCAATCCCAAATTTATTACCTCTGTTGAGCCCACACCAAAGCAGCTCCTTTCAGTTTTGCCGATGCCCATTCCTCCTCTCCTGGTCTGCTAAGTCTCTAGCTCTTCCACAAAAGTCACATAATCCCTGGGACCCTAATCCCCTAGCAAAGGCACACCACAGCACCCCATGCCCCCAGAAAGTGCTCTTCACCTTGGGGATAGATTCAGGAACCAAGAGTGCCTGTTTGGTGTCTTTGTCTCAGACAGCCTTTAGACCCAAGGACCTCATCTCCTCTTGCACTACTGGAGCCCAATAGATACTAATCAATAATAGTAATTAGCAGCAGTGGTTTGTCACAAGCTCTGCCTGCTAATCTGAGAACAGAAAATATTTGACCCTGAGTGATGTATTCTTTCTCCCCAGACACAATTTGTAGTATCAGGCCTCAATCTACATCCAACTCAAACCTAAGCTAAAGAATGTGTCGTCGCTAATGTATAACCAAGGAGCGCGAAGCCGCGTGTGAGAACAGCACACACTACCCGTGTGAGAACAACCAGCAAGCACAGAAGGTGGCCTTACTGTGCTGCTGCAGAGCGTTGTTTAATGTACTTTTCACAGGACCATCTCTGGAGACCTCAAGCTGAAGCTGGCTCCATATGCAGCCGCCTGGCTATCACAGAGCCAGGCACATCATGGAGAAACTGAAGACTCTTCCTTTCTACGTGTTGGTTTTTAACCTGCACTGCTCAAAGTTGCCTACGATCCGATTAATACCAAATCTGTCTCTTACCCTATACCATGCTGTATGGAGTCTGTCTGAGAGGACATTCAACAGAGAGCTCCCTACATCTGTAAGCAGTAAGGACCTGGCACCAGCACTTGCTTGTCCCTTGATGGGCTAAAGCTGGATTTGCTAAGCCTGCTGTCGGCCCTGTCTTGCTTTTGCTGTGTGATGAGCTGAGAGACACTGGAGCAAGGGGAAAGCAGCTTCCAGGATGACTGTAATTATGCATTATCCTGCACACCAAAGGCACTTCCTGTATTTAAAGATTGCAAAGGCATATGTGTGGTCATTTAGCGGTAAGTGCTACTGCAGCCCCACAGAGAGCATGCACGTGAGCCCACTGCACTCCCTGATCCCAGGCAGTGTCACCAAGGCTTGGCAAATTGGCACCTGCTCGCAGTGGGCAAAGGTGGCTCAACTAAAGTCCCCTTGGATCAGCTGAGGCACTCCAGTTTGGCACCTGGCTCTGTCAATACCAGGCTGGTGCGGCCTGCTCCCACCCACTGCAGGAACATTTCCTAACACCCTTCGATGAACCCAGCAAGGGTCTCAGGAAATGAGAGTGTGTTTTGTGTCTCAGATGGTCCTAGGGGGCATCTCAGGAGGCACGCAGGTGGGAGCTCTCTCTGCATCCCATCTGCTGCGACTAAAGAGATGTCCTGCTATATCTACCGGTAACAGGAAATGAGCCCCGGAGGGCTAGGGTGTATCCCTGTGCCACAGCAACGCTGGCAGCGTGTGCACTGGGCACAGTGCAGTCAGCTCAGGTCCCCCAAACAGGTACTCGAATACACCCAAACATTTCCTCCGCCTCTGACCAAGGCTCTACCAGCGGCTCTGTACCCTGAACCCTAGCAGCACCAGCACTTGGGAGGGAGTGAAGAGAGGGATGAAGGTGGAGATAAAACGTTCCCTCATGACCACGTTGAGCTGGGCTTGTTCTACTGTCTCTGCTGCATTTGCTCAGGTTATGCGCTGTCCTGGACCAGCTCTGCAGAGACTAGGGCCTGCGGTGTGGCCGAGGCTTGGACAAACCTCCCAAGAAGAGAGGAGGTCAGCCAGCCCTCACCTGCCCTGTACTACAGTGTCTGGAGCTGTGCTGCAGGTCAAACAGATGCAGGGCGTACCCTGCAGTGCCCCAGGCTGTGGTGTCTGCATGGGAGACAGGATTGCTTGGAAGAACTCATGTACGCCATGAAACCAGCAACGGTATTGTGGAAGGACAGCACTGGGACTCACAAGGCCTGGCTTCTGTCCCCAGCTCTGCCTCAGCCTTCAAGGGTGGTGCTGGGCAGGGCACATCCCTCTCCTGGTGCTTCCGCCTGGGGAAATGATGCTCCTTGAGTTAGGAGGAGGAGAATGAGGACAAATCCTTGGGCTCCAGGGCCAGAGGGCCCCTGCAGGGTGCAGCACATAGCGGATGAGAACACCATCTTTGCCTGGCACATCATCGGTGTGTGGTGTCTAAAGATGACATCATGGGATAAGAACGAGCATTTACCCTCTGAAAGGGAAAATAGCAGAAGCATGTGTAATCATTTGCCTTTTGTGCCAACATATTTTCCTGATGTAAAGAGAGGCCCTGGCGGCCCTAAGGAGGCTAAGAGATGCCCGTGCTCCTCTGGGAAGGAGGAACTATCAGGCAAGGATGCCAGCATACCCGCCTGGGTAAATTTGTGCATGCACTTCATGTTATTATAGGCCTTAGTATCTGATAACAGAGACCTGCTGGAGTCTGGCATGGGGACAGAATGAATCAAAGGTCACGCCATGAATTCCAGTTATGCTGATAGGCATCTACAGCCTGAGGAAGGAGCTCAAGAACGGCAACTGTAGACTGATGGGGAGGGCTGGAAAACAAAAACTGATTTAGGGATGACAAATATGGGTCACTTTGGAGCCCAGCTGGACAATTGTTTGCATATATTTGCCATGGGACACAAGAAGATGTTTTCACTGATGGAGTTACCCACTAACTGTGCCATTACTAGTTAAAAAAGTAAATACACTGCAGTAAATGCACTAAATAGCTGCCACATGTGGCTCCACAGGCCTCACCTTGATGGAGAAGCTGATTCACGACACAGATGGGCTCATTAGCAGATAGGCAGAGATGCAAACACGCAGTGTACACTTTGTACTAGGGGTACTGTCTGCACATGAAAACAGCTGAGAACTAATGTGACATAGCACAAAGTTGCCCTGCCCGCTGTCTGCTTTTGTCTCATCATCCCATCGCACGCTGGAAGTCAGTCTGTCACTGCCACTTGCCCTGTGCCTTACCCTTAGCAGAGGCCTGGGTTGCACAGTGCTCCGTGGTGCACACCAAGGTCTGAACAAGTTCACACAAGGAGTGGGACTCTGCAGCTGTGCATGTGCGGTACTCCCATAGAGCCTAATATAAACAGAGCTTTAGGGTCCCATGGTACACAAATGGATAGGATGGGATGGGATGGGATGGGATGGGATAGAAATGAGGGATGGTGAAGCACAAGAACTCTTAGCAAGTGACTGACAATCCCAATTATATCGTAATACATTGTTACCCCATTTATTTCTACTTCTTCTCCAAGGAGACGATTCCACTATTTTCACCATATTCTCCTCCACTCTCAGCATAGATGTGCTTGCTCTGTCTTTACGGTTCAAATCATGACTTTAGTCTGGGATCACCTGCTCCATGGCGGTTACCTTCTGCCTCTGCATGGGTACTGACAAGGGCTTTGGTGACATTCTCTTAAGCAAATTTTGAGCTAGGAAAAATCTAGTTAATAGGCAGGAGGTTGAAAGAGACATACAGCATGGGTAGGGACACTACAAACTGCTAGCACGTTATCATAAGAGCATCTTGTTTCCTGGCTCCTCTGCTGGGAGTGCTACAAGCACGCCTGCTAGTGATACGTGTCAGGCAGTAACAGAAGCTATCTGCTGGGAACTGCACTAGGCACTGATTTTTAGTGACTGAACAGTCACCAGTCTGGACCACTGAAGGCTTGCTCCAGACTCCTGGCAGACTGGTGGGGAACAGTGCACTGAGTCCAGGGAGGTTTGGCTTCAGCTTCGTAGAGCTAAACCTGAAACTTCAGATGCATAAAACCCCACCCATCCTGTAAATACAGGGAAACTGGACTAAAACTGATAGATTTGAGCCTCAGTGAACAGATTAAATCACCCAATTAAATTAGCAAGCAGGAGAGGTTAATTTTAAATATTAATTCAAAACTTGTTTTCCATTTATCTTTTTTTATTATTTTCCCTAAAGAAAGGTTGATACTCACCAGGCTGTAACCAGTAAGATTCTGTTGACTTCAAACCACATACAGCCTGTTTACTAACTTTGTTACTTACTGTTACGAGCAGACAGTTTTATCTACACATATTTATTTACAGCTTTACACGCGTTTATTGGGTCTTGATTATCACATTTTACTATGATGGAAAATGGTGATTTATCCATTTCTAATTTATTACAGGATGACAGTTTTTCTTTAGAAGTGATTCACATCAGGTTGCATTTAGAATGAAATCGGAATCCACTAAAAATGTCTAAAAACATTTTTTATTAAACTATTAAATTTTTATTACTTAAATAAACCACCTTAATTGCAAACAGAAAATAAAAAGTAATAGTAAACAAAGGAAGTTGCGTCAGTAGGTAGTGGGTTAAACAGGTTGTTCCAGGACACCATATACCCCAACATTTTAGATCTGCTGGATCTTGTCCTCTCATCCCTATTTTCCTTGTAGACCAGAGGAGAAAAACAAGCTTGTCTGCTTTTTTCCAAACCTCATTCAGTTTCTCAACTTTGAACGAGCAAGTCATTGAATCTAAGTTGTTGAATAAACTGAAATGGAAAAAATAGTCATCTCCTACTCACGGAAGAGCTATCACTCTCAAAAGTGGATTTAGCACTTACCAAGCTTTAGTTCCAGGTACTTAGGCAGTGGTTTGGTTCAGCTTTCTGAAATGCCTTGGCAGGAAGCATGTGTTACTTGATACTTCAAACAAAACAAAAAGAAGCTTTTTATTGAATATACTAAACTTCATTCCCCAATACAGATTGCCATTGTTCCACATTTAATTTTAATTTTCTTTCAAAAGAGTAAATTTATTTAAATTAAAAATTTAAAAAGGATTAAAAGCCTGCCATTGTTATTTTATGTTGTCTGAGATGGATACTGAGAATAGTATGGGCTTTACCTTCCCTGCCCAGTGACCACGCTACTTCAGGCTGCCACTAGGAGACTCTGGGTGGCTTCAGCATCACAAGTCACTACCCAAGCGACAAAGTTTCTATCTGGTGATTATAAGCTGCCCCCAGAATGGACAGAGCTGTCAGAAAAGGCAGGTTCCCCCCCTTTCTTTTATCCTGCTCCACCCCTGTTTTTCATGTTACGATCACCAGGGAAGTCTTTCCGTACTGTTGCACGACTGGAGAAAGAACCTGGAAAACACGAGCAGAGCATAAACTGATGCTGAGATGCCTTCTTGGATTGGCAAGGCATCTGAAACGACAGCTCAGAGATCCCCTGCTCCCAGCCCCTCTGCCCACCCCAGGCAGGAGGCCTAATCCTGTGGGAAAGGGAAAGCCTCTCCCTGTGGGACACTACAGAAAAGGCTGGTACACACTGTCCTACATGGTCGTAATATTGTTCTGCTTTATTGCCAGTTGGCATTAATTAGCTCGCTACTGTCCTGTTTCTGAAGCGTCTCAACTGAGGAGTCTCTGTTAGTGATTTATACTTGGCGCTTCCCTGATAAAAGTTTTTCCACTGCAACTCAGCTTGAGTAAGACTCCTCTCTTCTTCATGCCAACTTCACTTCACTGAAGCATCTCACCTTCCTGCTTCGGCCTCTCTTTATAGTAATGACACAGGAGAGGTGACTGGAGGATCTTTGTGCCAGTAGCCTGTCTGACACTCTTCCATCACCTGTGCTCAGTCCGTTGTCTTGCCTGGTGGAGACAAATATGTCACCATATATATGTGTTGGGGTAGGATCCTCCCAACTCACCGGCTTCAGTGGGATGAGGCTGTGTTATGCCAGCTGAAGATCTGGCCCTTCAGGAAAACAAGGCCCATTGGAAAGACTGCACAGGAGGAAAAACAGGGTTTCTTAAAAGGTTAGCTAACGCTGCTTTAGCTAAAGCCCACCACAGCCCAATTTCTGGAGGCTTATGGCATGTAAATCTTGGATTAATTCAGTATTCAGTAGAGCTTTGCAGTCCACCCATAACACTTTCCAGTTCAGTGTGAAGAATTGGGCCCCTCATGAGCCTCTTTGCAGAGTTTCTCCTAAAGCTCTGGATATCCTTTTCCAGTCTGGGATTTGCAAGGGACGCATTATGAGCAGGACACTAATCTGCTCCTCCACTGTAGCATGTGGGGAAGGCAATCTCAGATGGCCTCCTACGCTTTTGAACCCTGTTTCCTCCCCAAGATAACCTGGTGGTGACAACCATATGCAGCCATTTCAGCCCAGACCCCAGAATTAAACCACTAGAAACAATCTGGTGTTGTTTTCACTGATGTTTTTCAGTGGAATAATATATTCTAGCAGTGTTTTTCAATGGAAGAATATAGCCTAGCTCCTAAATTAACTCATGTAGATGAGGCACTATGGAAAACCACTGCTGCCCGTCGCTGTTCTCCAGAAGTTAATACTCATCTCAGGAACCATGAGGGAAAGCCAGAAGCTCAGCTCCTTAAGGAACCATGTTGCCCACATTTTTAGTTTCCATGTTCACTGTTTTAATTTGTTTTAATGCCTGCAAGGTCTTCTGTTTGCAGCTCATTCTAGGCTTCTGGCTAGAAGAAACCATTAACCATGTCTGATTGCCTCCAAGCAGGACGGAAACAGAAAGGTACGGAGGGAAGATTAAGATCAAATCCCTGAACTTAAAAGGAAATTTAAAGCAAAAAAATTGAAAAGTGGAACAGCATGCCTCATGTGTATCTTTGATAAAATATTTTGCAATCCTGGAAAACTTAATAGTTTCTTTGGTACAATCTTTATGACCTTAAAGGGGTGATAAGGAAGGTAATAAAAAACTGTTTCTGAAAGGTTATGCATTTTCCTAGACAACTTGGTTTTTCCTTCTCAACTCCAAGGCTAACATTCAAACGGGAAGCTTGGCACATATGGGCTGTGTCAGAACTTGGAAGCCGTTTATTTAGTTTCTCCCAAGACATTACCTATGCAATGCAACCTTGCAGAGCAGGGCAAGAAAGGGAGCCCTGTGGAGTGGCAATGGCGTCTGAGAAGTGGAGGGTGCATAACTCAAACTGCTCAAGTTTATTAAAACAAAATAGGTCAGTGGAGTTGCCCAGAGGGTTACGTAAGGCGGAAAGTAGCACTCCACAGGAGAGGAGAAGGGAGCCTGTTAAAAGGCAAAGCCACTCCAGTTTGTTTATGGCCAGAGATAACTGCCTTGTGGTGTGTCTGTTCTCCATAGCTGACAGAGTAAATCACACTTTTTATCTCCACAGCAGATGAGAATTTGGACTGGGCTGTTGTTCTGCGAGCTGCGGATTAAAGCAAATGGGGCCGTTATTTATTATTATGACCAGCATTATTATTTTGTTCCTGTGATCCCTGCATTTTGGCCTCTATGTAGGGAATTTCATCACCTGCCAATAGTTTGCTTGCAGAGAATGTTAGGGATCATAGTAACAGTAAGGGTGCATCCACCTGAAAAGGGTATATATAAGGAAGGCGAATTGGCAGTTGTTTACAGGCAAGGGAAATGGGCAAACATGCTTTGGTATCCTGCAGAGCAAGGCTGGGAGCCGACACTCTCATCCCAGCCCGGAGGTCAGGGCAGAGGCGGATACGACATCTGGGAACATGGAAATGCCCCGTGGCCTGCTGATGCACCTGTCCCAGGCACCACAACCTCTCCTTGTTCTGCCTGCTCCTCCCGCACCAGATATTCAGACCTTAAACATGGCCCGCTCCATCTGCGTTCTCCAGCCCACAGGACAGACAGGGCAGGGAAGTCCTGGCTTGCAGAGGTGCCTGGAGCTCTCACATCTCAGTGAGGGTACACTCACTTTTGGATACCCAAACCCCAGTGTCGCTGAAGATGATACAACTGGAGAACAGCTGATACCACAGAAAGCACCTAACACTATTTGTCATGTTTTCAGGCCTGTAACAACGAATTAGAGCTCTTGGCTTGTATTCAGACCAGGACTGCCTGGTCCTGCAACTCCTGCCAGCTTCTGAATGGACCGTGACCTAGGAAGATTCTCAGAAACTCCAGAACAGGTCCCTGGGAGAAAACACAGACAGCGTGCCACTGAGCCACTCGCTATGAGAGCTAGTCAGAGAAACAAAGGAGCTTCTTCTTCCATGGAAAGTGCTGAATGGTCAACCTATGTTTCTCATAGGGGCACATTAGTTCTGATGACATTTCCAGTGAGAAGTTTCTCTGATGCAGGATAAAAAGCAGGTGGTTAGTTTTGTTTTGGAGGAGGGCAGAGAACTGAAGGAGACAGGGAAAAAAAGGCTACAGTCAATCCACTGGCCAGGCAATGTGAGAGCCAGCTCAAGGTTTGCTCTGCCTGATCCAGAACCAGAGCTGGATCTGTTCAGTTGTACACTCTGAGCAAACACCTGTGTGTGAGAGAATAGCTGGAGGGGTGGAGGGGAAAGGTGTCTAATTTTTGCAAGACATGTTTGAAAAGGCCCAGGTTCATCTCGTGTCAGAAGAGCAGTTATGACACCCTGCAGATGTCTGTACATGAGGACTCAGCTCTAGCCAGACGAATGGTTTGAATTCCCCTATACCTCATCTGCCTCCCTCCAGCTCACCAAGTAGCTGCAGCATCTCTGCCATAGGTCAGGGTCATGTCCCTGCAAGGACCAAACACCCTGGGACAAGAAGCGAGTCCTCTCCTCCAGCCAGAACACCACTTCCTTTCTTTCTTGCACAGAAACTTTCCTCTTTATCAGCCACACTCCGCCATGCAAGTGTGGAGCAGGCTCTGAGATGGGAGACCGCTGACTTCCCGTGGGCTGTGGTGATTTACCCCAGCAGAGGATCTCGCCCTTTGGAGCACAGCTAGGATGCACACACACACACACACACCCCGCCCCAGCACTCAGTCCTGTCTGGAACAAGCCCACAGAGGCACTGCAAGTTCCCATCCTGACCTGTCAGAAACATGTCAAGCTGCTGCTGCAGTATCCACCCTGCACACGAATGCTGCTCTTCAGGGCCACTCTCTCCCCCCACAGGTCTGGCCCTGTCCTGCAGACCCTTGCTGCTGGGGGAAATGTATTTTCTTTTGGCACACAGATGCCTTTGTTCAGCTGCCTCTGCTCTTTTACAGCGATTGTCCGCAGCCCCTGCAGCTCACTCTGAGCTCTTTTCCTTCTTGGTGCCCCTAGAAGCATGGCCTTTTCTGGTTCATTTGTACCAAGGCTCAATTCAAAAGGGACCAGATGTGTATTTTTTTTCAGTGGGACAGGCTTTGGCAAAGCGGAAATCCTCCCCTGGTGTGGCAGGTCTGTTCTCCTAACAGGTAGCCATTTCAGTGACTGATAAGGATAATCATTCCTCCTCGCATGTGACTGGGAGCCTTAGTTCCTGGGAGGGAAGAGCCCAGCTTGAGTTCCATGCTCCACAGTGTTACAGGCCTTTGAAACTGCATTTTCTAGACCTTCAGCTTCTCACAGGCTCTGAGAGGCCAAAATTTAAAGCAGGTCTGTGCTCTAGTGAGTAACTGATGTAATTACGCTCACTTGTTACAAGGGGAAGCTTTCACAAGAGGGGGAGGCAGTGGCCCCTCGCCAGGAGGTGTGTCCCCGATGACAAGCCGCAGAGCCAATCGCAGGCCCGAAAGATCATCACATTCATACCAAAAAGAAAAGAAACTGCCCTAGGGTATTTATATTGAGGAAGGAGGAAAAAAAAAAAAAAAGAGTTGGCAAAGAAAGAGAAAAAGAGACTGAGAACCTGCAACTTTGTTAACTAACCCTACAGCTGAATTCAAAAAGGCCAGGCTGGTCCCCCTGCAAATCTTGCTTCCCATCCCCTCCCCTCCCTCGAAGCATCTCTGGAAATCTGTCTGCAAGCTGGAGCGAAAAGCTCAGCTGCCTGGAGTGGTCCTGCTCTCCTGGCAGGCGGCACGGTAAGCCTGCGGGGCTGCCCGCCCAGGCCTGGTCCTCGGGCGGGCAGGGTGGGCGATGTTCCTCCATCAGAGGTCTCGGGCACCCGCAGGGCAGGCAGGAGCCCCGCGGGTTAATGATCACCTTCGCAGCCCCGAGCACGCTGGCTCGGGCGCCCGGCTCCCTGTATCTATGTTAAACAGCTGGGGAAAGAGAAGGCAAGTTTAGCTTTAACCAAGGGGTAAACAGTCAGCATTTACAAATGCTGAACCACCAAAAACCAGCCAGTCACAGGTTATTTATTCCACTTACACAAGAGGACCGTGCGGTCCAAAGGATGAGGGGCCTGTATGGGTGCAGAAAGCCTGTTTTCTGCCACCGGCCTGCTGGATGGACTGGGGGGAAAGCGCTTCCTCGCCTCGCACTGCGCTCCTTCCCTGCCCTTTTGCTGCCGCTTCTGTTTGGACGGTGTGTTCCCCAGAGTACAGGCTGTCTCTGACCGTGCTTGCGCGCAGCCGCTCACAATGGGGCTGTAACCTAACCTCGGTGTGAACACACAGCCATCGATAACAATAAAAATGCCCGTCACTGCAGGGCGGTTGCGG
>VXAL01005889.1:31312-65972 GCA_013399475.1 Chauna torquata | reverse complement strand
CCCCCCCCCCCCCCCCCCATCCCAGTTAATAGGCCAGGACTTTGCTTGTAGGGAGGAGGTGGAGGGCTCTTTCATTTCATTTTCATTGTGGAGGGAGAGGTTATTCCAACCCCTTCACCCTGTGAGTGCTGAAGCCCACTGTTGGGGAAAGAGCTCTGGACCACCTGAAAGCCCTTGAGGGCAATGGTGCCGCAGGCGGTAATACTGGACCTGCACAGGGGAACAGTGTCTGCAGGTTAGAGGGGCCAGGCCCGCGGAAGATTTAAATGTGGGAATTAAGATCTGCATCTGATCTGCTATGAACAGAAAAAGAGCTCTGCTCTGACTCTGTTCTGCTGCTGCCACCTCCTCGAGCAGCTCTGGTTGTCTTCCCAAAACAATTTCTTCAGCTCATGGATATGTAGCTAACTGGCCTATCTCCAGGACTGCTGGCAGCCCTTGCTACCACAGCTACACCACGAATAGTGTTGGTACACCTACGCAGCAGCACTGGCACTGTCTAATTGAAATCTACCCTGGGTACACCCGTGGTTCTCTGCAGCTGTGGCCATGACTGTACTGTAGACAGCAGCTTCTACTCACTGATCTCATTTACTCTTCTTTCCCTTCTTCTTCGCTTTTGCATACATCTCGCTCTTCCCTCTTGATGGTTCTGCCCCAGACCTTTGCAACCCTGAATTAAACCTTTCCTTCTTCCTCTTTCTCATGGCTTTTCTCCTCCTTCACTTTGGCCATGATGCTTTTTCTGCATGAAACCAATGAAAGATCCCCCACAGCCCCTTGTCTGTTTGTCAGTCTGGTCCCTCCCAGTTTTTCATTCTTATTGTATAGTCACCATCCCAGCCTGTAACATCTTCTCTTACATTCTTTCAAATCCTCCATAAGTCTTCACCTCTTCCAGGTGCTCCACTGCCCTGAGTTACCTTACTACCATCACCACTGAACTCTCTGCCCTGACCAATCTCTGCTTCACCTCTCCACGATGTTTGTCTGGCGGTGGGTTTGGGGTCACAGGGCAAAGCCTTGGGCCACCACGCTGGTGTCAAATACTGTGACTTGCCACGTGCTACTGTAATGCGTCTGTGCCGGGTTTTTGCACCGCAGCTGTGCAGCAGAGCTCTGTGTGAACATCAGGAGTTCTTTGCAAATGTGATGCTGAAACTACTGACTGTCCCAAAGCGGGAGTACATTTACAGCACCTGAGAACTGGCTTTGAGCATTTATATTCAAAACAAACGTGTTAAAATAAAATAATAATAATAATAATTAAAAAAAAAAAAAAAAGCAGTTGACCTAAGAAGAAGATGCAATAGTATCAATAATGTTTGTGCTTCTGGTAACCCTGAGAGACAAAATGGCATTTGAAGGAAGGGCATTTTATCTCCTAATATCTTTTGCAGTAAGTGGTAGAATCTGAGAGAATACTGGAGCTCGTGCCACTAAAATGAAGAAAAGCAATGGAAACTGTTTTTGATATACGCACCTGGGCACATCCCAATATAAGCAACACATTTCAACAAAATAAAAATAAGCACATAGGTGATTCCAGGCTTTAATTATCTTTAACAAACTCCATTGTCAACATCCCTCTGGCTGACTGCAAATTTTGCATCCTCTGGTATATGAATGAGAATTAGAAGGAGAAAGGTGATAAATGTGGCTGTAGCAACAGTGGACTTTCCCAGAGTGAGAAAAGACCACAGAGAGGAAAATCTGCCACATCTGAACTGAGCAGCCACCCCTGACCCTGCTGCTCTCGCCCCTACGTGTTCCTTCCCCAGTGAGGAAAACTGTAAACCTAGCAACACCCACGACAATCAGCAGGGTCAAATCCAAACATGAATTTTGTTTGCAAGTCAGAGCTTGGCCTTAAATCCTTCTATGGTCCACCCATCTTCCAGCCATTGTTCTAGGCCAGCCTGCGGAATCCAAATGTTTATCAGCACTCTGACCTAGTCTTCTGCTTACTCTTTTGGTCTTTTTTTTTCTAACCTTTTTTCCATTCCAATTTTTCCTGGAGATCTCACCAACACTCCACCCCAGGTGTCCGGATGTCAGCAGCATCCACTCCACACTAATTTTACAGTCACGATCCTCTTGTTACTGTCTGGTCTTCTTCACCCTGGCACAAAGGCTGGATCCCTGGCCTTCCTGCAAAAATCAGGCATTGCCATGCCAATTCCCCTCTACCGGGGAGCGCTCCTCCCATAGGATCTTAGTGGAATACCGTACCTTTGGTGCAGGGTTCTGCTAAGTACCTTCTACCCTCCGTGTACTCACAGGACAAAGAGACCTCCACAAAAAGCAAGGCAGACCTTAGGTGGCCTGGCTCATTCTCTGGATGTTTGTCTCTCTCCACTGACTATAAAGGAAGGCCAAGGCCTTATGGGCCCCTCTTCTTGTGTTAAGCACGATGAATTCAAGTCGTGCTGGACACCATGCTATTTTCCCATTGTAGCTCTTCTTCCTCTCTAATAACAGGCCACAAACCTGTGAGAAAAGCCTCCCAAAAAACAGGATACATTTTGTCCCCATCCACAAGCCATTGTTTGGCTGTCTAGCCAAAGGTACAGTTCAGATAGCTGCTATTCTCCCAGGGCAGTGAGATTTTCTGTGTTCCTCTGTACCTACTCATTTATAGGAAGGGAATTCAGGACCTGCAGCCGACCCAGGTGGGTTCTACTCCTCCACTTAACAGCTATAGATTTCTTGGAGTAATCCATATTGCCCCAAACTCCTTGGATACCTCTGTCATGCACATAGGATAAGCCTGCATCATACAGTCTCAGCCAGGATGTCATAGGCCTCTTCGTCAGCTAGGGCAAAGCATTGTAGAGGTAATGCCAGCCCTTAACTACACAATATAGATCTCCCGGGCTGCTTGGAAGGATCACAGTCCCTCTTGGGCTGCCTTCTTCACTTCTGATTGCTTGTGAAATTGTTATGGCTGGAGGAAAGTCACTGTTATAAAAAGGCACGTACTATTCACAATGTTCTTTCTAGCTTTGAAAAGCTTGCCCCATCCTATATTGCTCCACCAAGCTGCCAGCCATGACAAGACAATTTGGCTCCTCTCTCATTCTTTTCAGAGCTACCCTGGGAATCTGCAGAGCCGCTGGGTAGACAGCAGCATAAAACATCCAGCCATCACTAGGCAAAAAGCCTGCCGCTCTCTGCAGTAGGGAAACTATTCGGTTTGTGTAGTGGCATCCCTGAGCATGGAGAAGCTGCACATCTAGAACAGGATAACTTGTTAAAAACAGCAATGTTTATAGGCCAATAATTCCCAATTCTTTTCCCTGTCACTCCCTCCTATCCTGTATCACTGACTTCCCCAGAGGTGCCCTCCCTCTCTACCTTTCCTTCATCTCTTATGCACAGTCCAGAAAAAGACATAGGACTGTCTACTAAGAGTTAGTTCAGTATAAATTGATCCTCCAGGCTAGGTCAGATCGTAACTGTTTCCTGAGAACAATTTTTATTGGCTTGTAAAATAATCATTTGTCTTGTTCTGATCCCAGTGGCAGGTGCATCTTTGAATGAAAATATTTGAAGGTCAGGGTGTGATACTGCTTCCTCTCTTCTCCTCGTCACACTGAAAGAGGCCAAAAGATCCTGTACATTTTCAGGTATAATCTCTTCAAATACCTGATTAGAAATTATATAGAAAATTAAGGCTTTTTTTGAAGGTGCACTGCAAAAGAGCAAGGAGCAACAGAACAAGCTGTAGCAAGAGCAGATACGATTAGATATTAGGAAACATTTTTTCACAATGAGGGTGGTCAGACACTGGAACACACTGTCCAGAAATTGTGTAACATCCAGCCTTGGAGATCTTCACAGCTCAACTGGACAAAGCCCTGAGAAACTTGATCTGGCTCTGAAGGCGGGTCTAATATAAAGACTGGCCACCCTTTGGTCAAAGGGTTGGACCAAACGACCTTCAGAGGCCCGTTGTAATGCAGAGGGTGTGACTAGATGACCTCCAGAGGTGCCTTCTAACCTAAATTATTATGTGAGTTACGAATCTGTAACTGCAGAAGCCAGTTGCACTTCCCTATGTTACAGTGCCCTGTGCAACACCCTGCAGCTGCTTCGAAATCTTCTCTGCCAGCTCGTGCTGTCTCAGTCTTGGCTCACTTGGGGTGCCTCATTAGAGAAGCCCAGTGACTCCCAGCAAAGTGGAAACTTAAGAGACTGCTCGGACAGTCGCCATCGCACACCTCAAGCGCCCTCTGGGACAGCCCAGAGCAGGGAGTGACAAGCCTGGATTCACAACATGCCCTGCATGGGGAAGCAGCGGGTGGACGTGCTGCCCGTGCAGGGATGGCTCTTCGGACACGTCATGGTACCATCGAGTCACCCACTCCCCTGGCTGACCGCGCTCCCCACAGCAGTTGGAGGCCTGCTGGAAAGGAGGATGTCACTAGCACAGCTCAAGCAGGGCAGGACCAGTTGTTATGCGATTGCATCCACGGAGTTGGTCACCTGCGCACCTGGGGGTGTCAGGGCTTCCCCATGCTTGCTGGTGGCCCCTCTGCACACTCACACGCTGGCGTGCCTTTAGGCAAGGGCTAAGAGCTCCATAATCATCTGCTAGCCATGTAGAAATTCCCTCTAGGGTTACTCTTAGCTGCCGACTAAAACCATTTCTCTTCCTTGCTCCTCCAACTCTTCAAAAAGGAGCCAGGTCACCCTCCAGAGGGGTAATAGCCTCCATCCTAATGTGCTCAGGTTTTGAAGTCCCTTAGGGTCAGCTTTTGTTTGTTAGTTTGTTTGTTTGTTTGTTTGTTGTAGGCTGCCATGCTGCAGAAAGAAATTGCTGCCCACTCCTCAGTGACTAGTGTCTCCTGAACACATGCTTCCAGCGACAGTGGTAGAAGAGTCAGGAGAGGCAGGGAGTGACAGAGATTTGAGAGGTGTCTTTGGAGGGGAAAGCAGCTACCGTTTGGGGTTTGGATGTGGACCATTCCATGCAGATAAATGCCTGTGTATATATTTATACATACATCCCATTTCCTAGCCATCAACATGCAGTGTGTTTCCCCATCTCACCCAAATCCTCCTGGAAACTGTGTGTGCTGCTGAGCAAGCAAAGCAGCCCCGAATGAACGCACGTTGGCAACTGATAAGGGGACAGAAATACCTGGCTGGCTTCCTCCACAGAAATGGCCATCCAGCCACCGATTTCCCAGTCTGATCCCCCAGGGAGATTTATAAAATACCTTTGAAGGTTGAGCTGGGAGCTGGAACTCACAGTCCCTCTGGGTGGTAAAACTCAGGGACTCAGTAAATACACTGTCCTATTACACAGTACTGCTTATGCCTCACTGCTTCTCATCCTGTACCCATTCACAGGTTAAAGGCAAAAGACTTTTCCACCTTTTTCCTCAAACTGCCCAAGTGACCACCAAAACTAAATTAAACTGAAAACATTTGTTCTCAGACAGTGCTTAGCAGGAGTTTGCTGTATGTGTTTCAAAACCGAGAAGGAGGCTTTTGTGCCTGAAGGTTTTCCCTTTTTTTTCAAATGATATAATTTGATCGAAAGAAATTGCCCCTGCCTACAAGACTTGCCTGTTTCATAGCTCTTAGGTGTTGGTGGTTGCAGCAGTGCTAGCTAGCACTGTGGGGAAGCTGTGCTGGCTGGAGGAGCCAACGTGACTCGTCTGCTGAAGAGGGCTTACACCAGAAAGTGAAGGAAACACTAAATTCACAACAGGGGCCAAAATGGTAGCACTGCAAGAGATGCAGACACACAGTGAAAAGATAGCAGATGCGGAAACTGTGTGCACATCATATGAACTGGGAGAAGATACACTGTGTGGTGGGAAGTGCTTCAGAAAAAGGCCCTTAGCCTTTTCCATCCAGCCCTCCCACAACTCCACTGACCACGATGGGAAAAAAGGATGGCAGAAATGGCCATAAAGAAGGAAATACTCTCTTAGACCCCGTGAGGATGGAGAATAAAAAAGAGCAGCTGGAAGTGGTGCTGCAAGAGATGTGAAGTAACATTGCAGGGCCCAGGTGCAATAAATGAGCCAGCTGGATTGTTGGTGCTATGGGATGCGAACTATTTAGACGTGACAGAGATAGGAGCAGGGACGATACTTCCCATTCAGAGCCTTTCCACATGCCACGGAATACCAGCAGATAATAATGGGATGTGTAATGGTGAGAGTTAGATGAGTGCACAGACATAATGAAGCAGGAGAAAAATCAGAGTTGGCGCCTGCCATAAGCATGCACAGCTCGAGAAAGTAATCAATAAATTCGCGCCTAGTCACATAACACTAATGGCAAGGTCCAAGTGCTCGGTAGTCATGGAGGATTTTAATTACAGTTCCCACATATCTACTGGGAAATGCACAATGCTAAACACCAGCCAGCAGGGACTTTCTCAAAGGGTTTCAATACCATTTTCTGATTCAAAGCGCTGGAGAGACGTGTTAGGCTGCTAGCTCGGTGAACCAGTAATGGGATATGGAGCCTTTCACCTCGAGGTCACCTTCTAGTGACCCATGGTTATTACCATCTGATTGCTGCTGCCCGTGTGAAATGAGGTGAGGAGCTTGGACCAGCTACTCATGGCCAAGCGCCTCTATCGCACGAAACCCACCGCTGCAGTTGGTGCTAATTGGCCCCCCTGGTCGAGATCCTCCACAGAAGGCTGGGGCACCCCGGCTCCCCGCTGCTGCTGGGGGGCTGTGTCCGTGTCCGTGTCCGTGTCCGGAGGGCGGCATGCCCGAGCACTGCCAGCCCTGCGTCCCGGGGGGCTGGGGCCGGGATGGTTGGGTGGACTGGAGCTAGCGAGGGTCCTTTCCTCTCGGGGAAGGAAGGCTCCTGGGGAGGAGGGCGATTCCTCCGGGCAGGGGAGCGTTAGGAAGGGCCGTCTCCTTTAAGAAAGGGAGAAGCCCCCCTTTCGGCAGGCTCTCCCAGCTGACGCACAATGGCATGCCACCTCCTCGCCGCACAGAAATGATAATCAGAGGTTCAGCAAACAGGAGAGAAAGAGAGCGGCTCCCTGCCCTCCGCCCCCCCATCGCATGACTGGTGTCACACGAGATGAGGTGGCAGATGGGTCGTCCGGGCCGCAATGGCTTCTTTAACCCCTTCCTCCCCCTGCCAGCCTGCTCACGGAGCGGTGTGGAGGGGGCCGGCAGAGGGAGGGAGCCCCGCTCGGAGGCTGCTAGTGCAGAGGCGAGGAGTCCGAGCGGTTTGCACCGGAGGGCCGTGCTGTCTCATGTCAGCATCGCAGAGTCGCACCAGTTGTTTGTTCAAAAGATCGTATCTGCATCTGCGCGGAGGTGTTTGGATCCGTCCCATCGCAGCCAGCATCTCTTCCAAGCTCCCGGCCCAGATGGGGGAGGTGGGTCCAAAAGGGACGTCGGGGCAGGGGGGGAAGCTCCCCAGCTCCGCTCCACCTTGGCACCAGCGTCTGCTCAGCCAGGTAAACCTCACTGGCACGAACCCTTCATGGTGGTCCTGGTGCAGGGGCAAGGCTTGCGTCACTCCTGAGGGTTTTTTGCTCCCCAACTTCTTCCAGGATGCTCTGGCAGCTTGAGGAATGGCTGCAAGAGGACGCACCCACCCGGTACCTGCCTGTCTTCGGTGGTTTCTTTTTTCCAGCTGTGGTAGGCACCGTCAAAAAGGAAGAGCGTGGAAATCTGAGCTGTGCTCTGCTGCTGATTACATCACTTCAGTCCTGGCTTGCAGGGACCTGGAGTTATGCCACTGTTTATGACCAGCCTTTATTAACATTAGAAATAATAGTTCCTGGCACAAAGGTTAAGGGGGATTTGGGGCATCTTCAATGAATTCTGCGGCATTTCCAGCATTCTTTGGGAGTGCAGTATTGTGTCATGCTTATTATGTGCGTGCTGCTTGTATTTGATCCCTCTGGCACGTTTTAAAAGGCCACACCACGCAAAGGGACGCTGCTCAGAAGGAGGCCATGTGTGCTCTGTTAATGCAGCCAGTGCTTTGCTTCAGGAGATGTGTTCAGTACACCACCGTGAGCCACGGTTTCACAATGCCAGTGCCATCCAGAACTGCACAGCTTTGCTGGTGCCTTTGCTCCTGCCTTGCAGCCTCACCACGAGCCTAGCCCTGGCCCCAGCGCTGCCCTGCTCCTTGCCTCTGCCCCGCAGCCCCTGTTATGCCCCAACTCCAGCTCTGCCAAAGTACTTTTCTCTCGATGGCTGAAATTTTATTCAACTGCAAGTTCTTAATCTTTACCAAATTAATGCACTGCAGTGGCCCTGTCTCCTGTGTCATCTTTAGCAAGAAATCCCCAGCTGACACCGAACAAATGATCCAGGACTCAGAGGCAGCCTCTGCGCATACAAGACGTGTACTCGCTTTCCTCCTCCACGTCCAGCTTCCCAGATGTGCCTGGAATCAGCGCTGGAGTCGGGCCGGGCTGCTTCATCCCGCCCGCGGTGCCGAGGCCGGGCTGGGAGGCGGCTGGGGCAGCACGGGGTCGGCAGCAGAGCCGCGGGCTGCACGCGGGAGCTGGGTGCACCGGGTGGCTTTCCTCGCGTGAACCGGGCGCGGGTTCCGTCGGCGGCAACGCTGGGCAGCGCGTGCCTCGCTATTGTTTTTTGGTGACAAAAAGAGCCCGCGAAACACATGTGCGGAGAGCTGGGCTGTTCGGGACGCAGCTCGCTCTGTGCGGTTGAGCCGAGGAGCGACGCTCGCTCTCTCCCAGCCTCCTCCCTGTCCTGCCGTGCATGTGTTTCAAAGGACAATTACATCTGTATTTCACCAAGTGCACTGCTCATGAGGGGAGGAAGCCTCTACGCTCCCCGCCCCCACTCGGCCGGGCCCCCGTGAAGTCTGCTCGCCTGTGATTTCTTCCAAGTGACGCAGCCGGTCTGTTAGCAGTTAAGTTACCCGGAGCTTGTCCTGTAATAACCCCGCTCAGGCTGCTAACTGGTACCAGCACCCAGTGCCTGTGGTGGGGTCGGGCTCTGCGCGCTGCTGCGGCCTCCGGCTGGGGTCGGGCAGGCGGGGGGTGCTACCTGCACCCTGGGGCCGGGGCTTTTCCCACCAGCGGGCTGGAAGGGGCTCGGCTGGAGAAAGCAGGGACCTGGATGCGCGCTGCTCCCCGCCGCTGTAATTGAAGACAGCGGTCCCTCCGCCTGGGCTGGCCGCAAAGTCATCCTAATCCTCTCCTTATGACATCACGGTGCGTTGCTGTGGAAATGACGATGACATCCCAACGTTGCCACAACAGCATATGGCTTCGCAGCGGGGAAGGCAGACAAGGTGCCACGAGAGCTGGAGGCAGCTGTACGGTGCGGGTTGAACATCAGACCTTCGCCAGGTCCCACAAGGTGCCCGGCTTCCCTGGAGCTGCAGCCATCGCTGCTAAGCGCCTGGGGCTTAATGAATAGCACACAGCCCTCGTACAGCTCCGTGCACTGCGGATGATTAAAGCCAAGCCGCGGGTAAAAACAAAGGTCCTGGGATGGCTGCATTTGTGGTGTTGCCCTGTCCCTTGGAGAGCTGCAGCCAGATGACAGGGCAGTCTCCATAGCCAAAGTGGGAGGAGGTTTGTTCAGTGCTAACAGCACCCAGGCTCAAATCCTTTGGATGATCTGTGGCAGTGTGATACTATTTCACTTCCATGAGAAACTGTATTTTACTGCTGAAGATCTTTATGGTCATCACATTTCAGCCCCCTGCACAAAATAGAATGACTTTCTCAGCCACTTGCCTCTCAAAGAACATATGCGCTCATCTGCTCAGGGACCAGCAACACCCACTGTTTTTGAGGAGCCACCCCCACTAACACACACTGAATTTCAAATATCTGCTGTCAGGTCACAGGACACACCAGAACACACACCCTCAAAAAGATAAAAAAAAAGACAATACAATTTTTTCTATTAAATCAACAAACTAATACAAGGAGAGTGCCACCTCGTAGTGAGTACTGAGCAAGGAAAAGGAGAAGGCTAAGTCTGACAGGCTGCTCGTTGTGAAATATTCGAGCCACTCCTATTATTATTATTAGTCTCTTGTTGTACATTTCTGAAGCAACTAACTCCTTAATCCTCACAGGGCCCATGGGAGGTAAGGCAGTCATCACCCATTAAGGGACATGGTGCTCATTGGTGCCAAATGCTTTGGCTGCAGGGAGGCTGATGGAGAGGAGGAAGCTGTTGGGAGGTAGAAGCTCTTCTCTTCTTGGCTGTATCCAGGGGATCAAACTGGCCCATCTGCAGCCCAGAGAGGTCTCTCTGCAGCATGAAAGTGCTCCCAGGCACTGAACAAACGATCCATGCCTGCATCCTTCTGTGAAGGCCTTTGGTGCAATCCTGAGGGAATGGTCTCAGCCCCGAGACACGCACAGAAGTATCTGCCAGGCCTGATGCTGATACGAATAACTCCTGGGAATCGCAGGAGCGTGAATCCTGATGCACCCCTGCGTTTGCTTCCCAGGAGAGAAATAGGAACAGCATCCACGGGGGCCCTGCACACTCCATGGCCCCACAGAGCAGAGGAAGAATGTGGCGTGCCTTTCCTCACCAGCGTTATTCAAAGGCCAGGCTCAAAGCTCAGGCTCCAGTTCCCCCATACACGCTTCCTTTGGAGGAAAAAGAAATTTCTCCATTCATTGCCCAATTTCCAAGCTTCCCTCCTCCATACCAGGCAGGCCTCCCAGCCTCCTTGGGCTCTGAGGTCCTTGGTCCTGGGGCTATCCATGGTTTGTGCAACATGCTCAGTTCTCTTGGTCTTGCTCACTGCAAACATCTGACTTCTCGCACAGTTCCCGCTCTGGCACTGTAGCATCTAAATCATCCCTTACACGTCACACAATTGTTCAGCTCAGAGCAAGCAGCCCCAGCTTTGTCCCATCTCTGAAAGGATAATAGAGATCCCTCTGTGCTGCTCAGTGGTGTGGGAACACAGCCTGGGCCCTCGGAAGCAAACACCGTGCACCACGCTCACGAGCATTGCCAGACATTAGGTGGGTGCCACCTGGGAGGCAGCACTCCAGGGATGGCTCCGTTTCTGTGTCACAGTGCGTTTGAGACGTGTGCTGGGACCCTTAGGGACGGCAACTGTGCAATCGTTGCAATTACTTAACTGACTTCTTAATGTAAGGAATTTTAGGATTCTCTGCCTGGGGAGGGAGCACGGAAATGGGAGATGTACCTTGGTGCTCCAGGGAGTGGAAGGAAAAACTGATGAATTTAGGTGCTGGCAAAGCTCTGCTGGTGTGAGAGACTGTTCAGGAAAGTCCCAGCCAGCTGCAACACCTCCACACAGAAGTGGCCAGCAGACTCGGTGGTTGGAGTAGAGGGGAAACAGCAGTCTGAGCTGGCTGTGAAGCCTAAAGCTTTCAGAGCTGAGGAGCAGAAGCTATACAGCCAGCACTTTCCATGTCTCTGGGCTAGTGGAGTAGTTTCATGCGACCTTGATATGAAAGAGCAGTGAGAACTTGCAAGCCAAATGTTTTTCATTAGTGGCTAATTTTCTTGGTGTGAGGGATAAAAGCACAGAAAGAGCTAAAGCAGCTCCCAGCATTTGGGTGGAGGGGAGGGGAATGGCTACAGAGGATCACCCTTTCCCCAGGCAGTGACTGGAGCTTGGCATGACCCTGCAGCTGGGAAAGAGGGAACTGCAAGCCTTATGCTGAGCTTGGCAGTAAGTCTAAGAGTCTGCTCCCACCCCCCAAAAAAAGGAGCTTAGAGGTGGGAGTACAGACAGAGAGACCCAGCAAAGTGAGAAGAGGGGCTGGGGAGAGGGTTACTCCAGCACCTTGTAGATGCAGCAGGGTGGGTGCACAGCAGTGTGAGAGCATTAACATGGGGTGGAGAGAGGGGCTTCGAAACCAGGGCAAATACGCCAGAGCATCTCTGGTGAGCAAGCCCCTGGCAGCTGGGGAGAAGGGGCTGAAGAATCAGCATTAGAAAGAAGACAGTACTGTGGAGAGTGGTCCCAGGGCTGAGGAGTGAGCTGATGAAGGATTGTGTCCTCCTCCTCATGGCCAAAAGGTGATGTAGCAAATCTTCGCTGCACCCCTCTTCCCATTTGTTTGGAGCAGCTGTGAAACAGCTGGCCATTCTGAACTTCCAGTGTCGCCTCTAGACTACAAAAGTTAAGAGTCCTCTGAAACAAGTAAGAACTGACTCTGTTTTTCGTGGTGCCCTTGCATCCAGCTGTTTGCACACTCGGGCAGATCCGCTGCTGTGGGACCCATCTGCTTGAAGACTTCGCTGTGAGGTTTTGTTCGCTTTTCTGAGCACTCGGATTTTTTGGAAGGCAAGGTGGCAGTGCCAGAAAAAAGGGCCAGTCCTTCCAACCACAGCAGGCCAGCCTTGTTCAAGCCCTGCTTGCAGCTGTGAGCTGTGACAGACCGTAAATCTGAGGGCTGGAGTGGGAGAACAGCTGGGTGGCCATCAGAGGTGGCTGGGAGGGGAACAATGACGGGGGGAAAGCCATGAGCTGAGAGCCATCAAGGGCACTGCCTGGCTTTGGATCAGTCCTAGGAACTGGCAATGCTCAGCAGATGCTAATCCGCTCTTTTGGCAGTTCCCCGCCATCAGCTTCCTTCCACAGCTGAAGACGGAAAAAAGTTACTTGATCCCAAACATGAAGGAGGTGGTGTGAAACAATTTTAGTTTGTTTCTGAATTGCTTTAAAGTATAAATGGGGAGGATAAGAGAGGGAAATGCAAATAAATACTCATTGAATATTCACTCTGCATGACAAAAACTCTTCATTGACTCATGTCCACTTTTCAAACAGATAATTTGTCTTCAGGTTTTCTACTTTCCTAAGTTTGCCATTTCAAACGATTTGGAGAAAGGATTTTGTCCTCCTGGTATCACACAGGCAACCACCAACAGTCAGGCATGTGGTCTCACCACATGCTTACGGCTCCTTCTGCTGGAGGCTCCACTGGCCTGTTAGGTAGCTTTGCATTTGTTTGCAGCCCTCCTGTGAAGAGGAGATGGAGTATCCGCTTGTACAGACGAGGAATCTGAGAGCCTCGGCTCTTGCTGCAGATCTGTGGCTGGGAACTGAATCCGGATCCAAAGATCCCAAATGCCTTAGCTGTAAAAGGCTTGTTGTGAAATCCTTTGTTCGAGCTGCCTCTTCAGTTGTGAGGAGCTGTTTCTGGATACGATGGACCGCTCTCGAGCACATGTTCCCTCCTCAACCCAAAAGTGAATGCATCATTTAATTACTGAATAGGGCACAAACCCCATTCGCTTGCCGGGGTCACAAACCTTCCTACAGAAATGCTCATCAGCTGCAGAGAATATGATGCCCAGTTAAAACTGAATTCACAGTCGGGAAAAAACAATCCTCCGATGACTGACCATTTGTATCACATCTGTCTTAAGGGTGAGGGAGACTAGGGACTCACCATGCTGCACACTCGGGATAGGAAACAGTCCCTGGCTCAAAGCTTTATTGTTCAGGCAGGGTCCCACAGGAGGAAGCCCTCTGCATGCCCTAGCCTGCACGATGTGAACGGAGGCACAAGTAAAGTGGCTTTCCCAATGCTGTGCTTCAAATCCAGCCGATTCAAGTGAAAAACTGAAATCTCCTGAGCCCCATCCTGGTGCCTGACCTGTGAGACACTCCTGCCTCTCTGATTTTTCCAAGCTTTTAAACTGGAGCAAGCAAGCAGCATAAGCCAAAAGAGTCCAAGGGAAACCTCTCCTTCACAGGCAGGCACAGCCATGTTCTGCAGATCGAGTCACCAGTGTCACAAGAATACGCACAAATGTCTTCTTCCACCAGAGTACTCATCCCAGTCCTCAATCCTAAATGCACACGCTGACTTTTAATTAGCAATGTCTGTCCCAGAAGATTGGTATGGTGTCTCCAAATTCACCTCAATCTTAATTGCATCAGGAAGCTGTCTTGTGGGGCTGAGCAGCTCCAAGCCACCTGGCACATCTCGCACTAACGGAGCGAGGCCGCAGCTGGCAGCTCCTCCCGGGCACTTGCTTGGGTTTTAGTCTCACCCGCCTCCATGCAGCAAGTGCTGCACGCGACTCCACGGGGAGTACAAAACTGGTCAGGCATTTTGGTGCGAGGGGACGGGATGTCCCGCCCAGTAAGCTCAGCATCAGGGAGCAGAGGTGTTGCAAGGGGGGCTCGGCTGCAGGGTGGTGGTAGGAAAGGGTGGTGGAATGGACAGGAGGTTTGCACAAGTAGCATCCCCAGGGCGAAGCTCGGGTTGGATTTGCCATAGGGAAATCCCACTCTGTTGTTTCAAATTATCTTGATTCCAGTTCAGTTTCTGTGCAGGTGGAGATGTATGTAAACGGGAATGCGAGCATGTGTACGCACAGAGCGGCGCCAGCCAGAAACCTCCACAACCGGCTGGGTCCCACTGCACTCGCTTCTGTCTGCGGAGACGGATGCGACCTGGCAATGAGCGGCCACGCTTCGTCGGTGCACCCCATCCTGCCGGCCCTCGCGCCAGCTGGGAATGCAAAACCTGGAGCTGCAGGGCCGGGGGCCAGCGCACATCCCTTCCGCACCCACCCCGTCGCTCCAGGATGGAGACCGGGCTCTGCTGAAGGCCTGACTCCCACCAGCCCTGCTCTCAGTGCCTGCTCCTTCTCCCTAATTTCCCCGGGCTCTCTCCAGGAGGGAGCGTGGCCAGGCTCGCTTCCTCTCATAAAGCAGATGTGACACTGGGGATTGCAGCTGCCAGAGAGCTGTGCTGTGCTGCCCTGTGCCAGAGCTTGGCACTGCAGTGGCCTTGGTGTTGCAGGACACGGGGAGTTCCAAGTGGCAGGGAGATGCTGCTGAAGAGCTCATCTCCCTTGCTATGCTGGGTGGCCCCAACCTGGTGACAGCTTTGATTCAGGAAGCTGCTGGTGGCTCTCTACACGCTGTGCCTGCCTGTTGGGTTGGCTGAGCTATGAGCACGTCCCACTCGTTCCAGCCTTTCATGTCATAGCCTGTTTGGGGTCACAGTGTGCCCCTGCCACCGCGGGAATCACGCAGAGGGCCTGTGATGGGAGAGGCTGAGCTGGAACCAGCAGTGGAGCTGGGACAATCTCTGAATTCACCTTCTTGATGATTACCTTTCTTTATTTTATCTACTTCTGGAGAGCAAGTTCCTCCTAGAACCTGCCTTTCTTCCCACTAAGAAGCATTACGCAGACTCCATAGGTTTAGGTGACAGGAGGTGACAGGCTTTGCCTTCATAGCAGCCCTCGAGAGCAGCGATTTGCCTTGTACCTCGTGCTTTCTCAGCTTGTCTTGACACTCCTCTGCAGCCAGACCATATTTAAGGGAAAGAAATGGGTTAGTTCTGTCAAACCAAAGGGTTCAATATTTGATTGCAAGTTTGGGGAGGAGAGCTAACGTTTTTTATATCAGCCACGGCCAGCTAAGGTTTGGTCCAGACACTTCCCACCGCGAAAGTGCAGCCTTTCAGAGCAGGCTGCTTTATTAGCCATCTTTTTGTTTTGGTTTGTGTGGGTTTTGGGGTTGGCTTAGGGTTCCCTCTTTAGATTTGGGAGCTGTATGGTTGCTCTCAAAACTGCAAAGTATCTCACAGGCCCCCTTCCCTGCACACCCAAGTAAGGAGATCTCTTGCTGGTTTTGTTTTAGCTGCTTGGGGGCTGAGGGAATGCCAGTGAAATAGGGCAGAGCTTGATAGAGAATAAATTTCTCTAGAGGAGAGAGGGAACCACAGACGCCTGCCCTTCTATTCCTGTTTACCTTTGCTTTCAGGAGGTCAATTGAATTGTGGGCATAAACTTACATTGCGGTTTGCAAACTGATACTCACCAGAAGAGCGTTCTGGCGTCACAGAACACTTTGTGTTTCAGTTTCTTCTTTCCTAGCTCTTTTATGGCTATATAATAACTCGCAACACATGTATCATAGAAACTTTATTTACACAGTGTTTTCGAAGCAGCACGATTAAAATTACTTTGCGGAATTCCCATGAAGATGTCCCTCATGCAGTAATGACCAGCAACCTCTTTCAGACTTGGATTTCCTCAGTTTCTTCTGTACTTTAAGTCTGCAGGATTTCTTCACAAGCACAGAAGAATTTATAGTCTTCAATGCTGTGTATGCTGAGAAGTGTGTGTGGGGGGGTGGATTTTGTGCAGCGTACATTCACTTGGCCTCTCTGCCTGTTCCGTAATGCTACCTCCTTTCACATGGTGCACAACCACCTCGTGACCGCCCCGTGGAACTTGCTGCAGGATGTTGTGGGAGGCAAATACCCAGGAGGCTCCAACAAGGCTCTAGGGAAAATTCTGGAGAAGCCTCTCATTGTTAAATACAAAGGTCCAGCCAAAACTCCATCTCTGGTCATGTCTGCCAAGCTAGCTGGCAGAAGCTAAGAGGGTCCAAAGGGGGAAAGATCACTCTGCTGAGGTCTGTTCTTTATGCTGTACCCCTGAACTCACGCCTTTAGGTGCTGTCAAAGTCAGGGGAATGAACTAGGTGGACTTTTGATCTGACCCAGTACACCACTTGGTTTAAATTTACACTGGCTGAGCATCAAGCCTGGTTTCTAATGCTGAACGTTGTGCAATCCTTGCTCTCATTCCTCGTGCTGTCCCCGCCATCCCACAGAGGTTAGTGAGGGTGCATCCCGGGGAAAAAGGAGAGTGCTTTCTGACAGCAGTCACGTTTGTCCCGCCAGGCCTTGCCCAAGCCTGCTCTGGAGCTCTTGCTCAGAGAATCGCTTACGCATATTTCCAAGCAAGTGCTTAAATTCAGCTGACCTAAACAGATGTCTGGAGGGAGGCTTTACCAGCTCTCTGTCCGTGCAGCGTGATGGCTCTCTCCTCATTTTCTCATCCATCTTCTGGGTTTTCTTTCATCCACAGTCAGATGGGTACTGGGCTCTAAGACAACCTCTCCTAGGCTCTCCCACCCTGCTGACAAAATGCCAGGTGGTTCAGCCCCGATGCGGAGCAGAAGAGCTGCTAGCTCAGGCCCACAAGTCAGAAGGAGCTTTTCTCTGCCACAGGCTGGCCTAGGAGGGAAGAGTCAGTGGGCTCAAGAAAAGTTCCCCTGCAAGAATGGGATATGTCCTGTTCTTCAAATCCCCTTCGTCGGGCCCTGAAGTCAGAGGCAGCCTCTGGGAGATCTGATCAGGTGGGAACGTCTGGGGCTGTCAGGATTTCTGCTCACCCACTGTCCAGGCAAATCTGCTGCAGAGCCGTGCTGTTGCATTTGGTGGCAAGTTTGTATTTTTAGCTTCTTGAGATCCCTTGCTTTTTACAACACTCTCAGATATCCCAGATCTGGAGCTTGACACACTCTCTCCCAGACCTAATAATATTTACCCATTACTTACTTACTTTCCACTTTCCTTCCTGGCAAAGCTGCCTCATCAGAGCCAGCAGGTACCAAGTGCTAGTTTCTTAAAGGACCTAGAAAGGAAGATGTACAATAATACAAGAAGGATGCGTAATGACATAAGGAAGGTGTTTAAGGAGACAGAAGTGATGCAAATGCCTGCTGGACAAGAAGGGACTTGGGAAGCTTGGGGAGACACCCCTCAGATGCTCAGTGAAGAAGGATCCCAGTTGCAGGAGAGAGCCCAGGATGATGAACACAAACTAAAGCAACCTGGAGCCCTGTGATTTGTGGGCTTTACAGGGCTCCAAGAGGTCTGTAGAAATGCTTGGGAAGGAGGTGGGCACCGTGTAAAAGAGCCTGGGAAAGCACACTGCTGAGGTCCCAACACCTTTATCTCATCCAGCGTGCAGCCCCTGCCGCAGGTCCCACACGAGTCAACGCGGTGAGAATGGCCGTGGGCTAGCTTTTGTCTGACAGAACCCTGAAAATGCAGGGCTACACTGCCTCGGAAAGGAGAAGAGCAAGAGGGGACTCAGTACGGGTGTGCTAACGGTCTCCAGGGGCCAGCTGGGAACACCTGCCCTTTGCCTCGTAACCACAAAAGCGGCAGAGGAAAAGAAGTTGAAGGGTGGGGAATTCCAGTGGAATAACACACATTTTAGCACCAGCCATGAACTTAGCAATGCTCAGAAGGGGCCTGGATAGCTAGAAGGCACAGGGCCACTGCAAACAGCACTAAGTTATGCAATTTTTGTTCCCATTCTTATTGCTGGCTTCTGAGAGTCGGCCCGGGGAGTTCAGTGAGTTTCCCTCTCGGGGGAAGGGGGGAGTGCTGTCTGCCTTAAGTTAGCTCTGTACCGTCAAGCCAACTTCTGTAATTTTTCACGCAGTCAGCAAGGCTCGGGCTGACTGTAAATAATGACCATATGTGTCAGAAGGGTATGAGCTATCCTGCTCCGGGGCCTGTCTTTGGCTGCTCATCGACATGGCTGGCACGGACACCCGTGGCAGAGGCTGAAGGGAGGAGATGTGCTTGCTCCACGCTTGCCCCCTCTCGGCCCTGACACCTTCCACAGGAGCCCTGGTGCTGGCCGCTGTCAGATGGGGGATGCTGAAAGAGGGGGCTGGTGGGATTCATCCCACGAGGATATCCCAGCGATCCCAGAAATGCCCAGTTATCTCCTCCTCTTTCCTTTTCTTCTCTGGTGCTGGAAGCCGAGTTGCAGCCTTTGGCTAGCACATCCTCCCTGACCTTCCAGGCCTCCCTGCCTGTGGCACCTGAAGAGAAACCCAGTGCATCCTGCGTGTGATTGCCTGCTTCCACCAGCGACAAGCCTTGGTGTCACCTGGCCGTCATGGTTGCAGTTTGGAGAACCACCTGCATCTTCAGAGCCCAGGAAGAGGGCCTGGTAGTGGCAAGGTGGTTTGGAAGGCAGGCAGATGACCGCCTGCTCCAGGATCGCTAGGGACTGTGCATTGAGCTGTCCTGGGAGGGTCAGCAGCCGTAGGGGCTGCTCAGGGTTGTCACTTCCCACCTGTCTGGGGACTCCAGCGATGCCAAAAGCTGGCACTTGTCTTTATTAACCGAGTGCTATTTTCTTGTGGCTTCTTCTTAGCTGTAGTTACAGCCCGTCTAGTCATTAGCAGCTCCAGGCTGTCACACAGGCAGAGGGGAAACTGCTCATTGCACATCAAATGCTAGGCTTATTTGTGTGTTTTCAGTTTTTATGAATTTTTTTAAAGTGCAAACAGATGTCACAGGATTTTTATCTTCATTACCTTCATATGTTTTTTATCCCCGTTAAACTCATGAAGAAAAACTGCGTGCAACCAAGTTTTTGGTCCAGCAAATACATGAGATAGCCCCATGAGACAGAACACCCCAAAGCCAGGTAGTTTGGATACACAAAAAGCCAAAACACTCCAGGACTGGACTGTTGTGCAGACCGGGAGTCTTAGCAACTCAGGATGGTCCAAGCTACAGAAAACTGCCTTCTTGTATCATACGCTCTTATTCCTTCATTCACAGCTCAGACCACCTTTGTATGAAATTCCCTCCTCTCTCTCCTGGAGATCTGCCTGCCTTTGGTATATGTTGTGTCTGCCCAAAACACTGCCTCTTCGGAGCAGCCCCATAGGTTGGAAAGTGCTCTTGTCCATGTGCTACAGACACATGGACCAGGGCAACAGGAGCTGATGGGCACCAAGGAGGCAGTGGTGAGTCTGGCTGACCAGGCACTTCGTCCAGGCTTGGCTGTCTGGTAGACAGCCCAGAGAAAGGTAGATCTGAGGAGGTTTGGAGGGTGTTGTAGGAGTAAGTATGGGAGACACAGAAAGGGAGTTTCAGCACTGCAATCCAGTCGCTGAAAGCTAGACATCAACGGCTCCGCTGCTCCCGACAGACTTCACTTCACTTACCTGACCTCCTAGCTCCGAACAGCGGCTGCAGCTTTACAGGAGACCATGCTGGTGTTCCTCTTCCAACAAAAACACCCCCAGGTCTGCTTTGAAATTGGAACGCAACAAATGCTCCTTTAAGCTGCTTTACATTGCATCTAGCTCCGGCACCAGCAGGAAATCCATCTGCGGTGCCGCGCCAGCAACCAGGAACTGCAGCAGCATCCAAAGGTGAGGTTTTATCTCCCTACCTCTGTGCTGCCAACTTGCACGACACCCCAAAATGTACTGTGCCGCGACACACGAGGGGTCACTGCCCAGGTGAGGCACTACTCATACAGCATGCGCAGGCTTTGATTGAGCTGTGCGGAGCCTCCCACAAAGGGGACGGGGCCGATTCTGCCATGAAGCACTCGGTGTGCAAGGAGAAAACAGGGTGATGGGATCAGAGAGGAAAGAAAAAGAAAGAGGGCTTTTTTCAAGGTCACAAAACAGGTCAGCAGCATTAGGTAACAACACTGAACTAAATGTCCCAAGTGTAGGTTCTTCCTATAGGACTCCTGCACCTACTCTAGTCTCCTTGAGCAGGTTTTGTTAGAGAAATATTTAGGGAGATGGTCACTGCTTTCATTCGGGCTCACAGGGACATCAAACACGTTGCGGCTGCGTATCACTGGAAGTGAAAAAGAGCGACTGAGTGTAGAATGGGGTAATCTGTCAAACTCATAAAACTGTTTTTGGGGGGTCTTATTTCTAGGAATAAAAGAAATATTTGTGTAATCACATGAACTAATAAATATTCTAGCATCGTTATGCTGTTCACTCCCTTCTGTACCAGACGGGAAGGCCGTTAGACCATTTTCCAATCTGATTTTTGATAAGACTCTTTAAGACCCCCATAAATCTTGTCAGAAAAGGTATTTGGCATAAAAAATTGCTTAGGTGAGAAAGCTGGAATGCAGGGTGGTGCTTTACTGAGAGAGTTGCCCTCTCTTCCCGGAGAGCTCAGTCTATGTGCTAGTGCATCTGCAAGGGCTATTCCAGAAGAGACTGGGGCACCCTGTTGCACAAAGCAAGTGTTAATTTAAAAAAAAAAAAAAAAAACTTCTATTTTTTCTTCCACTAAACTAATGAGCTGAAATGTGGTGAAGGGATGCATAGATTTTGCTCCGGTTATTTGCACAGGATGAACTTCACCCTGGCAGAATGTTGTTTCACATCAGGATCATCGCTTCATCAACAGAGACGTAAATCACAGTTGAGCCAGTAGGAAAGGTGAGACAGCTAAGATGGCAGGAATCCATTGATTTCAGCCATTTTCTCAGAAAGCTTTTCCTATTTTTTTTTCCCCAACAGCTCATAAGTTGTTTTTCCATTTTTTTTCCAAAATATAACTAACTTAATCAAATCTTTTTTTTTTTTTTTTTGAAAAGGAAGGAGCCCAGAGATAGTCTGCAGCCCCTCCCCAGCGCCTTTCTGTCTGGGAGGAATCCGAGATCCAAACATTGAATGTTCCAGTCTGGCACACCGAATGACACAAATATCAGCTGTGGTACAAGTGAAACGCTTTGGTGAATCACTGGACGGTGCCTGAGGCTGCTAATAGTTCGGTCACATCCTATTGTTACATTAGCAGCCCTGGAAATGAAACAGCCTGAAACCTCTCCAGAATAAAAAATGTAATAAACTAATTCAGTGCAGATCTCCTAAAAGTAACAAAACACGCCCTAAGCCTCCTCTTTAAGAACAGCTGCATTATTTTTATATGCAAGTAGTCATAACCAGACTTTTTAAGGGTTCAGAGTGTGAGTTCCGAGCAGAGAACCACTTAGAAAAGGAAAACTCACTGAGCTTTTTCTATCTACACTTTATACCCCTCTCGCTTAGCTGCCTAGGTTCTTCCGTGAGCGCTCACGCCCCATCAGATAGCAATGCTTTCGTCATTTCACTGCAGGGCTCTCCCCGCTTTCCAGATGTGGAGATTCCTGGAGAGGAAAGAGGCTTCCTTGTGCTCGTGCAGCTGGGATGTGGCCCTGGCCCTCCTGCCTAGCGGAGGATTTGCAGAACCGTCTTCTCCCAAACGAGCAAATGCCCGCTCGAGACCAGCCGGGTGGGCTGCGCTGCCTCCGCAGAGGGGTGCAGAGTGCAGTTGTTCAAAGTCCAGAACAAGTGTTTGTCGTGAGTGCAAGGGACTAAGCGTGAGAGAGAAGCAAGTCTCTGCTTCAGAGCTGGCTGCCTAAGGGGCCCAAGAACGAAGTGAAAAAATGTGTGCTTTACGGAAGAGTGTGATGAATTTCTGGATTTTAAGGCTAGTGAGGGCTCTGCAGTTCATGGCAGGGACCTAAGCACCTCCACTCAAAGCAGAGGCTCAGTTACGTTGCTGCGCTGCAGAGCCTTGTGCTGCGTTGGCAGGTAGAATGAATTAAAATAAGGCAGAGGCACGGCTGGTGCCTGCTCGAGGCAATCATGCAATGCCTAAACTTGCACCTGCATAAGGAAATATAAGCCTGCTGAAGAAAACGCAAAGCTGACGCAGCAAGGCGGCTGCAGGTTCAGCTTGTGCGGCCGGTGCATGATGACCTGCAGCTAGAGGACGTCTGCAGAGCGGTGGGGAATGGGACGTGGTGTCTCTTCACACGCAGCTTCTTCAATCCATTTATCCCTTGTTGGCTGGTGTCACAGCTCCGCAGAGGCTGCAGGGCTCTTCTCTGCCCCAGAGCAGAGGTTTCAGCTGCAGGCAGGGTCTACCCTCACCGGGCAGCCGCGGCTGCCAGCCTGCGATCACCTGCAGCATCAGTGCCCCAGCCCAGCTCCTCCGAAAGCGCTGCCGCCCTCTTCCTTAAACGCCTTCCCCTTCGGGCTGGTGCAACCCCAGGTTCCCATGTCTGTCTGTCCCACCTAGCCAGGGACAACCGGCTGCAGCAGCAGCGAGGGCTGCGCTGGCAACGTCTGCTTTAAAGCAAGCTGCGACCGAGGGCAACCTCCCCGGCTGGCCCCTGCCCTCGCAAACAGCGCACGTCAGCAGCGCCGCGGCCACGGGCTGTACTTTTGATCCAAAAAAAAAATTGATTTTTTTTGCTTTATTAAAATACTGACAGTAAATACATTAATTAGGAAGGTACGGTAAGTGGGAAGCACAAGCTGGGATGGAGAGATTTGACCAGCTATTAATAGCGGACCGAATAAACAGACAACTGCAAATTATGCACTGCAGCTCCAGGCTCAGCGTGGAGGCAGCACCTGTTACTAGGAGACTTTTTACCAGTTTATTTGTTTGCTTTTAAAAGAAAAACTGTTTACAATGATAAACTCCAGGCTGACAGATTTTCCGCTTTCTGGGAAAACATTACCGCTTAATGATCACCTGCAGGTGTTTTTCCTACCTGCTGTGCCGTATTTACACTGCTCCTCATGCCAGAGGTGAGGCAGCGCTTTCGGCAGGGCTGGGGACCAAGAGCAGCCCCTTACCCCCAGCCCCTGGGCGAAGCGATGCGCTGACAGCCCGGGCAGCTGCTGCAGGTTAGCAGGATGGGTCGCAGCGCATTAACTGAGCTTAGCGGGGGCTCGGGGCACTGTGCAGAAATTACGGTTTTGGGGAACAGGTGTGGGCACCACCACCAGCCGCCCTGCCCAGCGAACGTGAGCAATGCCTGCAGGCTGGGACAGCCCCTGCCGGTGAGGAGTTTAGGCACACGGTGTATTTTTCCTGCCTTTTCTTCATTTTAGTACCCAAAGGACTTACTAGCCTGGCTTCTGCTTAGCCGTACATCACTGGATGCTGAATTTCAGCCATCGCTGCTGTTTTGAGCTCGGTACTTTGTGTTTGTCTCCCAGAAAAGCAGCCAGTCTGGACACAAAGCCACTAAGACATGGGGAGCCCCGGGCTGCCCCCGCTCTGTTTTGATGTGTGCCAGCAAGCCACGTAAAATGTGCCTCTTTCTTATTTACATTCACCTGGCTTTAAATTGCAGTCGCTGCTGCTTGTTACGTCTCCCTCTGCTAGATTAAAGAGCCCTAAAATGTCACCCTTGCAGTGTTATCAACTGCCCTCTGCTATTGTTGCCTCACAGTACATAAAAGGGACTTTCCAGTCATTATTTTATACCCCGCAACCACAGTGCTTTTCCAGATCAATTAGTTTTCACTCCTCTTATCTGCATTCAAGCCTCACCCCCTTTTCAGTGTTTCCATTGCCTGCTCAGGGACCTTTCCTATGTCTCCTGTGCCCTCCGGGAGAGGAGCCGAGCGGACTCAAAGCAGGGGGCTCGGTGAGAGGACACCCGATCCGCTTACGGACCTGCTGACCCCGTGCTGAACACGGCCGCTGCTTTTGTGCACACCTGCGCTTCTCACTGCGCATCCTGGGAAGAGAACGCGACGGCTGGCTTGCCTGCAGAGCTACACCCCCTTTGGCTCGATCAGCTCGTACAGGACGTGTCAGTTTGCGTGACTTGGTACCTATCTAAAAGGACTTTCATCTCCCAGCTTGTGCCCAATTGCCTCTCGATAGGACACTGTAACTGAAAATCATGTTACGTCACGCACACTCCCTTTCTTTCCTGGAGTACATAAAAACATCAGGGCAAAATACATTCCAACCAAACTAAATGCAGAAACTGACTTGAGTGGGGGTGCTCATTGGATTTTCTCCCACTCTTTTCTAAATCAGTGTTTTTTTCATTTTGGCAAGAACCCATCCAAGTTCCCAATCACTACTTGATAATACATGGGAAGCAGAAATTAATCTTCAGGAGGTCAGACCGACTTCGTATTACAGCTTGAGAAAAATTTAAAATCTAAGCTATCAAGAATGCGTTGTTAAAAGTACATTAGAAGCCACTGAAGGCCAGTTTGGACTACATGCTGCTGAAATATCTTTTAAGGGCTGGTAGGAAACTGTGTTCTGCTTTCAAATATAGCTTTTGAACCTGCTGGTATGGTTTTACAAATTAGAGGCGGCAGTACTCTTCCCCAAAATATCCTCACCGCACCATATTAGAAATGGAACTTTACTACTTCACTTTGTTTCCTAGCTACCGACATTTTTTTTAGCTAAGTAGTAGAGATGAGCAGTGAAATTTGGCATTCAGACTGACTTCATCAAATCCTTTCAAAAATCTCATACTATGTATCTATGTACGCGTATCTGTAGCAATTGCAGTTTCTCTCATAGCCACCGTTTCCAGAAATGTTTCAGTTATCAGTCTTTATACTGGATGCCCACCCATTCCTGCCCCCCACTCCCCCCAGCCCCGCCCCCGCCCCCCGGCTCTGCCCCACACCCCTTCCCCACAGCCCCGTCTGCTGTGGGAGCACTTTCTCTCCTCTCCCCCTTCCCAGCTCTGCCAGTCCCTTTACATTCATCACATTAAAGAAAACATTTCATGGTCATCTCTTTTATCTCCTTCAGTGAACAGTTAATCAGAAAAAATGCTTTCATGTTGCTAAATCAGGGCCAGTGGGCAAAGCCAGGCTGACAAGAGACATTTTCCTCTGCCACTAACCTGGGCTAAATAGTATTAATTACAGAGGCTGGGCTTTGATTGCTGGAGTGTGGTGGGGCTGGAGAGAGCTCTCTCCTCCGCCTCCACCGCAGGCCCTCGCTGCACCTCCCTCACCTGTCTGCCCCTGGAAGACAGCCCCATCCTGGTCCTCCTGGGAGCGGCCAGGTCTGGGAGGCAACTCAGGAGACATCACCCCACCTGCTGTTTCTCAGCCTGTGATCTGTGGGCCACATGAGGTCTGTCAGACGTCAAAGGGGCTGCAAATGGCTGCAGATGTCTTCTGGGGACAGGCACATCCATCCTCGCACACGCCAGGAGAGGACCACAGACAACAGCAGCGGGCAGAGAAGGGAAAGCGAGGGCAGCGTGATACAACTCAGCCCTCTGCGGGGAGGTCCAAGGGTGTCTGTTGCTCTCTCAAAGAAAGCAAGGACAAGAAACACCAGGCCAGCCTAGATGAGTGGCCCCGTCTCTGCACATCTCCGCTGACGTTGAGAAGGAAACGATGGGAGCGGAGGTGGCTTGAAGGCTTCATTTGAGCCTGGTGCCGTGCCGCTCTCTGTGTTGGCGGAGGCATCCCCCAGGCGGGCGGCCACCTCCCGTCGCAGCGGCAGCACCAGCAAGCAGCTGGTTAGCCATGCTGCTGAGCTGGCTTGCCGCACGTTACCGAAAGAGACCGAATCCCCAGACACATGAATCACCCTGGGCTCCGCGTTGTACGGCTGGGACATGGCTGCTCTTTGGACGCTGAACACCACAGACTGCTTTCCCTGCCCTTCTCCGAGCCGAGCAGAGGTTTACAAAAGAGACCGCAGGAGGAATTTGTGCAGTGGTCAGAGACCTTCCCTTGGGATGGGTGGCACAGCTGGGGGCCTGAGTCCAGCCGTGGTTTAAGCCGATTTAGGTGGCTGTCCCTCGTGACCCGTGGTGATGAGCTCTGCTGCCATGCAGCCGGTGGGCAGCGCGGTGTGAGCACAGCAGTCCGGGCACCCCCAGACTCACTACAAAACTCGGCTGGAGCAGCCAGACAGGCCAACACTTTGAAAGGCTTTTTTCTTTGTTTTGATTCCTTGCTGCTGTATATCAAGGCCTGTTTCTCCAGCCAGCAACCCAGTGTGAGTACAGCTGCTTTCCCACTACATAAATACTGCTCGTATGAACTCAGCTCTGTGCCCTTTGCAAGCCCAAGTCACTTCTTCCCAGTGCATGGCACTGCACACCCCAGCTCCTTCCTTATTCTCCGTGCCACAGCTGGTTTCCACAGCTCATCCTGCCTCCTGAGCTGACGCTTTGCTCTACCTGCATAAGCACAGACAGAGGCAGCTCTCCAGTCCACACTTTGATCTCCTACTTGCTCTTCCCAAGGAGGCATGGACCTGGTCTTCCCAAACAGCAACCAGAGGTTGGATTCTCCATCGGAGCAAGTCAGCACAGGGCCTTGGAAGTCCACCTACATGGCCCGACAGCTTAGCCCCATTTGCTCTGAAGGACAAAGAATCAGAGAACTGGGAAAGCACCTAGGGTGGTCAGGGCCCAGCAACCAAAGACAGCTAAACCTTCATATGCCAGTAGCTTCCATGGACCAAGGTGCTCAAGGCAGGTTTAATTCCAGTTCTTCTGGACCAGGGCCCTTTGGACTAACTGGATCTTTAGGTCAGAAGACCTCATACTTGTCCATAGCTGGATTTACAGCTTCAAATTAAAGTGCAGCACTTGTGGGAAGAAATGAGTAAGTAACCCAACCAGCTGGTTGTCCTCATACTGTTCTTTTTGATACTCAAATGTATTTCAAGCTGACAGTACCATATTTACAGAAGAGAGTACAGCAGTTGCATGTGACACCCTGGAAGGGCTGTTGAGAGGGCACAAATTGGCATTTTGATGGCTAGGAGAGAGCAAGTGTCTAGCAGGGCAGTAATGAGGCTGGGGGGTGAGCACATTCGCTGGCTGAAAGTTTCAGCCGACATCCAATAGTGAAGAAAGCTAAGGTTTGAGTTGCCATCGCTGAGTTTAGAGTTAACAGCCTATTGATAGGAATGACAGTTCAGAGCCTGTTGTTGCAGCATACTTCAGACCACAAACAATGTGGTTGCATCTTTTTGCATTAGCTTCAAATATTTAGGGCTCTCCTCATTGCCAGAGAGACATAATTTCTTTTTCTTTTTTCCTTTTTTTTTACAGTGAAAATGTAGAAGATAAGAGTGGCCAGTCTGGATCAAATTAAGCCTCCATCTAGCCCAGTATTTTTTGGAGGCCGCTTTTAGTTGCTTCTGAGAGAAAGGCAAGAAGCTTTGCAGCACTGGGATAATGCGCTTGCCAAAAGAGTTCCTCCCTTAGAAGTTGTCTCTCTTGCTTAGAAGTTGTCTTCTGCCTTGAGGCAGGACGGTTTATGTCCAAAGCTACTTGATTTGACTTTGTTCTTTCTTTGTTTTCAGTTCTTCAGGCTGTCACTGTGAGTAATGGGTCTTTGGTTCTGGAATACAATTCTCTGACAAATATTGGCTACCATGGCAAATTCCAGGGCTGTTGAGTTGCAAAATAAATCTTACCTCCATTGAGTGGGTGGCTCGTGTCTTTGGGGAAGGTAGAGGGTGCCAGTAAGGCACCTCCCTGTCAGTCCACAGAAGGTCGTAATTCCTCATTGAAGTTCTGCTTGTGGAGGGCCAGGCCGTCCTCCAGCCTGAGCACTGAGCCAGGCCTGCCCAAAGCTCTCATGAACTCCACACTCAGGAGTCTGCTGCCACATGGTGGCATCCACTCTCTCTTCCTGGCCCCAGGAATCCCTCCTTGGCTTCCAAGAGGTAGCACGTGTGGGAAGAGCACATCTGAGCTCTGCATTGTAACTACCCTCCGAGTTCCCAGGACCTGTTCTGGAGCCTCTAGGAGCTTTTCCAAGACCATTATATTTCCTGTTTGGAGCTACACAAAAGCATCACGGATGCTGGCAAAAATTCTGAGAGGATCTCAGGTGTTTTGTGGTCGATAGGTAGGATTTGTAAATGAAAGAGCTTTACCAAATCTGACAGCACTGGAAGTATTTTCACAAAGCAGACCAAGGTCTGCATCCGTCTGCTTGTATTTCTGCTTTGCAGCAGTTGCAGCCTCAAGGGCAAGACCAGGTGGGAAAGGAAACTACCGAGATCATTCCTCTTCCCCACAGAGACTGAAAAGCAGAAAAACAGTTGTCAAACAGCTTGTGGCAGGAGCAGCCTCTCCAGACTAGACCTGCTTTGGGCGCTTAGGACTTACCGTGATCTAGCAAGCAGCATGCTGCTCTGCACACCAGTGTGAGGTTTCAGTGCTGCTTTTCACTTCCTGAGGCCGCAGGTTGCTTTGTCCTGGGTCAGCAGCTGCATGCTGCTCAGAAAGGATGGGAGGTGGCACTTGTGGGTGGCAAACCCATGGGAAGTGCCCTGGAGCCACCTTTCCTTTGGAGACCAGGAGGCAGCGTGCTGTTCCTACCATGTTGCAGACGGCAGCATCAGTGAGCAGGCTGGTGTGGCTGGGAAGCATGAAGAGCCATCCGGTCAAAGAGGGAGGGTGGCAGAGCAATGGACCTGCCCAGAGGGTGGCCTAAGTAGGGCCACTTGCTTTGGAAAAGACTGCGGGGAACCTGGACTAAACCAATAATGCCCAGAGCCTGCAGATCAAAGAACTGATGTCCGGAGTTGACAGCTTTCCTAGTCTCTTCCACGTCAAAACAAAGTTTGAGTCCATCGAGCTCATGGATGCAGGAAAAATACAGAATCTGTGAGGATGGTGAGTTACCATCATAGTCCCTGGCCAGGCGGCAAAAGCTGCACCTCTTCCCTCTTCCAGGTTCACCCCGGTGCAGCCCTCGGGCAGGGAGAGTAACACAGGGCAGCACGCTAAGCTCTGCCTGGGGGAAGCAACACAAGACGGGCACGGCGACATCAGGAGCAGCAAGGCGTGAGACCAAGGACGGGGAGGTGTGATCCCCGCCGAGGGAGGGGGGTTGTCCAAAAGCAGAACAGGGAGGGGCAAATGGAAGGAGGGTGCTGTGGGCAACGTATGTGAGGAAACTCTGTGCCGTGGTGTGATCTCCGAGTTGGCAGGACACTGCTGCCCAGAGGCACTTAGTACTCGGGCTTGCAGAGCAGGGATTTGAGAGAGCATCACTGCAGTGGGCCAAGAGGATGTCTTCATGACACACACCAGAGCTGTCCTATCTCCTGCTTCTGCTGTTCCTCAGCTGCCTGAGCTGTAGGGGAGGAAGGGGTGCCAAGGAGTGGGGGGTTTGTAAATGCTGGGACAAAATAAGCACCAAAGCCACTGCAAGCTTAGCTGCTGCCGTTCCACACCGCTTGGTCTCCTGTGGCAGTATGTGCAGATAGGAGGGAGGCTTTGAGATCATCCGTATCCAGCTGTTAAGCACACGGGCCACCAGGAAGAGCCCTGGGTTCGTGCCACGGCCCATGTGGCAGTGAGCGAGCCCACCAGCCTGGCTGAGCCTCTCGTCCTCCCCTAAACGGAGACCAGCTAGCACTCTGCCTGCTCCCTGCCCTTGCTTGCTGCTTCTTGTTTCTTGAAGGAATATGGGCTGCGTGGGGCAGAGGCCACGTCTGTGCCCCGGGGGGGTCCCGCTCTGCCTGGGAGATCTCAGGTTTTGGGGTAACTGGCCTAGGTAATTAATAGCAGTGGAAGGTGCTGGAGAAGTGCTGGGGCTGATTACATGAACACATCAAAGGAGGTCTCTCTTTCATGTCTGCGCTCCGTGCAGACAGCTCTGAAGAACCCCTTCCAAGGACAATACGAGGGAGAACTCCAGTAACCTTACAGTGTGGAGCCCTGCCAGCGCTCGGAGCGGCCACTTTGGCGGCTGCTAAAGGGGCGCCTTCTCCGCTTCCACCCTAATTGCCCTTAATTGGCTCCTGCCTGCTGGCAGCGGAATGGCAAGGGCTCTCCAAGGATTGCTGCGCCAGAGCGACAACGCTTGAAGGATGGCCTGCCCCTGCCTGCCCCACCTCCCTCCCTCTCTCCCCACCCACAAGAGCAATACAATAACTTTCCAAAATACCAGCTTTTCTGTCTGCGTGGGATATCTTCTTTCCAGGCCCTGCTCTCTGCTTCTCTGGAGGGGGCTTTGCTGGGCAGTGGGGCAAGGGAGCTCTGCAGGATCTGTGTCCCGAAGCTATAGGGGTGTGCACATGGAGGCACTGGGATGAGGGGGACATAAGTGTTGTCCCCTCGTCTGGCACTGAGACTGTCTTGCTCAAGAGCACACGTTGGTGCAATGAGCCTTGCTCCCCCGCTGCTTGCTGGGGCTGCAAATGAAGTCACCAGGGCTTTGAAGTCCACCATGCAGAACCAGCGCCGCGGGGGACTCATCTTGTCCCACCCCACACAAAGTCCCACCTTCTCTAGGGAGAGGTGTGTTGTCCCGGGGCAGCCAGGAGCTGCATCTCAGGCTGACCTCCCCACTGAGGAGTTACCCTGGGAGTGGAGGGGACATGGGGAGGACCCCTCTCTCCTGCACGTCGAATGGACGTCCCCCGCTGCCCCCCTTCCCTGGGAAGGGCTCTCCAGGACACGCTGGCCTGCAGCACGCCTGGCTCTGATTTCCTGCGGCAGACCTCCCTGCACTTTCCCCTCTCCGCGTGACACCCACACAAACCATCCCCTTGTGTCCACAGGAGGCTGGGAAGCCGCAACACGAGGAGCACCTTGTAGCCCCCACTGGGCACGTCCCTGCCGGGCTGCCTCCCCGCTCCTGGCCAAGCCAAACCCTTGCCACAGCAGCAAAATATAGCCCAGCATCTCACCGGTCCCTCGTGGTCACCTGCGTGACAGCCAGGGCCAGCATCTGCTGGCAGCGGGCATCACGTGAGCGACACGCTCGGTGGGAGCTGGCAGGGCCAGGGGAAGGCAAACACGGGCTCCAACACAAACCAGACTCCGATGGAGGCAGCGGCGATGTCTTTCCCGTGGTGGTTATTTTTAAACTGTTTATCAAAGGCTTGCTGCTCTTGGCATCGGGGTGGCGGGCTATTTTTGGATGCCTGCTTCGCCTCTCCGCAGAGATGGGCTGGCATAGGCTTGTCTCTGCTTCTGCCTGGCACCCTCAGGCCTCCCGCGGACTCTGAGGTTTGCCCCGCTAAGGTCATCGCTGTACACTTACTCACACGCAGAGGGACTTTTTAAGCAGGAGGTCTGAGCTCAGGCGCAGCCTCATTATTAAGCCTTACCACCAAAACTCCTCTTATCCTTTCCTGCTATCGGCGGTGGCACCGCTGCTGGGGTGTGGGCAAAACACGCACTTTGTCCTGCTGTTGTCCTTCAGGATGGTGACATTTGTCCTGAGCTAAGCCTGGCACTCTGGAGCTTTGCACTCAAGTGATGCCTCTGCTACTGGCTGCCCACGTGCTGCTGGCATGCTGCTTGGCCTCAGCTGCCCATCTAGAAGAGCAAGACCACATTTCCCTACTGCCCCAGGTTGCTGGGACAAGTAACTAGGGCAGGCTGACTGAAAACTCAACGCATGTCCTCTTCTCTGTGGACAGGTGAAGGCTACAACAGGTTTCTCTGAGGTATGAGGTTGGGAAAGGTGATCTGGTAAGTCAAGGGGGCTCAAAGCAAGTGCAAGGAGACAGCAGAGGTGCAGAAGTGCAGCCGTTGTGTGCTGGAGTCAGTGAAAACACAGACTAAAATGGCAATGTGAAGCAAGCCATCAGGATTTGAGGTTAATAATAGGCTGCTTGAGCCTTGACTGTGTAGAAGAATATCAGTCCTTAAAAGAAGCTCATTGGCATGGTGCTTGGCGCTGATATAGTCGTCCACAAGAGCCAGAACAAATGACTGGCCTCACTTCCGACCTGGCTGTCATAAGCATGGATTGAGATACCCTGGGCTGACTGACATAAAGAAATCAGCACCAGCCATGCCGCCCTTGGGGTACCAGGGGGAAAGTCTTGGAGAAGTTTCCCAAGAACATCAACAAATTTAGGGATTTCCCTCTGCTAACGAAGCACAAATCTGCTGAAGGAAGATTTGCTATATTCAAATATGACTTCAGAGAGCCAAAGGTGCAGGCCAGGAGACTCTCCTCCGGGAATGATGACAGAAGAAAGCCAGTGCTGGCTTGAGTAAGATTTTGGACTCGAAGAGGAAGGACATGTCTTTTCTTACAGGAAGAAATAGGGTGAAAAGGTGGAAAACACTTACCTTCGTATCTGGCAGGGCTGGCTCAGTATCCCCCAAGCTGTACGAGCATGCACAACTGTGCTCTTCAGTCCTGAGAGCTACGGGGAGACAGACTTCTCTGAAATGAGGGAATGGCAGGCATACAAAAGCCCCATCTGCACATGCTCAGGAGAAAATTAGGGGAGTCCATTGCCATCTGTGGCAATAATGCTCCCAGTCCCCCCTAGCAGGTCATGGTCTGCATGGACAAGACAGGCAGAGGTGGGGAAATAACTTTGGGGGGTGGCAGATCTACAGCCAGGAGCCCAGTGGGAAAATCCTTGGGGTAACGAACCAAGGGGTAAAAAGAGAAACATGGATCAGGGAAGGGAGATGCCCCTCCGCATTGAGTACACATAGCGATATCCACCAGCACCCACCAGTGCCGGTGTGTGTCAGACTGCTGTGCCAGCTCGAGGCCATCTGCCTGGGGAGACGTGGTCGTTCAGATTTCTAAACAAGTTAGGAATACAACGGGCAGAGTCACTAACCACCTCCTGCAGACGTGCACCACGGGAGGTGACCACACCGTCTGGCTGCCTGCAGGAACCAGCACTGTAAGCGTGGCCAGGGTAAATCTGTGCTCATGGAGTGAGTCCCTTGGGCACGCTGAGACTGCTGGCACGGGGAAGCGTTGCTGGCATGAGGTCTCACTGAGGCGAGTTGCCCCCTGACGTCTGCGGGCATGTGGACGTGAGCAGACGTTCCTGTGGTGAGTAAAGGTTATGCCACGTGGCATTGTCAGACAAGCACGTTCACCATGAGAGGGTCCAAAGGAAAAGTCATGCCCTTGGCTCTTCCTCTTACTAACAGGGAGGGAGTGACCACGGACAGTAGGATGAGCGGGAAAACTAAGGCAGTGACCACGAGAACCTGGAGCCTGCCTGGGTGAGGGATGAGTTCACAGTTCCCAGCTGGAGACCTCAAGATGACAGATTTTTTGGAAGGGAAAAAAAAGGGAAAGCAAAAAGAGAGAGAAGGAAAAAATATATATATACTGAATGCACTGTTGCTGTGAACAGGATTCACAGGTTAATGGAAGCAAAAGCCCTAAGACAGAAAGCTGGGTGAGAAAGGTCTTGGCGCGGGCTGGAAAAGGGCCAGGGATTTGAAGGAATAGTGGGGTGATGGACGTCATTTTGGAAGTCATGAGGAACACCAACAGACATGATGGCAAGCAACCCCTGCACACCATTAATGTCCAGAAGGGTCCTGGCATCTCCAGACCTAGAGATGTCCCTTTTCATCCCCGCTCTGCCCTTTAAGCTGGCCCCACCAGACAACACGTAGGCCCTGCAAGCTTCATCTGGCACTGTTTCTGCCACTGAGCTTCACGTCACTAGCCAACGCCAGGTTTTGCACGGCCTCCTGACGGGCTCACCGCCCCCCCCAAAGCCTTGGCCAGCATGGCCAGTCCTGTGGGTCACTGTCAGGCTCCTGAGGTGGCACGGGGAAGGAGGGGAAGTGATGGCTTAGCACTCAGCAGCACCCCTCTGCTCCGGGCAGCGGCGGCAGGACCAAAAGGCAACCCAAGGCACAGCAGCTGCTCGGAGAGACCCATCCTCTCTTGTGGACAGAAACAAAGAGGCGAGGGAGGGAAGGAAGTGACTTCTCTGGAAGCGACTGTGGTGGTGGGATGAGCACCCATCGCTTTCCATACAGATGAGCAAAGCCCCCAGCCCTTCTCTCATCCCCTCTTGCTGCCCATTCACCACTTGCACCCCCTCTCTCTCCCTACGGACTGACTGGGAGAGAGGAAAAAAAGAAAAAAAAGAACAAAAAGGAGAGTGGGAGGAAGAGCGCGGGGTGCGCTGGCTGGCAGGCAGACAAGACGGGCGGCCGGGAGCCGCTGCCAGGGCGCTGGGGGCTGCGGGCACCTACGTGCGGCCAGCAGCGTGCAAGGGCCGTGCGTGCCGGGCCGGAGGCAGGCATGCTCCTCCAAGAATCCCGGCTGGCAGCCCCGGCAGCTGGCAGGCAGCGCGGCGGTGGCGGGGCTGCACCTGGCCACGGGCGGCACGTGCCACCCGGCACATCCCCACGGCCCCGACGCAGGCATCGGCTGCCGCCGCGCCATGCAGGTGATCGCAGCCTTCCCAGAGGGCTGGTGGGCTTTTCTGGTGCCCCGACCCCCCTGCTGGTTTTGGTCCAGGAAAAAGAAACTGTGACCTCTGCTGTCCCAAGGCCACGTGGGATCCGTGCTCAGGATCGCGCTGCTGCCCGCTGGCTGTGTCAGCACTGCGGGA
>VXAL01005889.1:2253-31005 GCA_013399475.1 Chauna torquata | reverse complement strand
AGGAAAGGAAAGGAAAGGAAAGGAAAGGAAAGGAAAGGAAAGGAAAGGAAAGGAAAGGAAAGGAAAGGAAAGGAAAGGAAAGGAAAGGAAAGGAAAGGGGCAGACATTGCAGAGTATTTTTTAAGACGTAGTTTGTTCCTGTGCACCCCTGTGCATTATGTTACTCGCCAGCTGGGAGTTCACTAAGTCTTAGTCTTCTTCTCCTACTTGTCTCCTGAAAATGAACGAGGTTTCCAGGTGTTTTAGAGACCAGCAAGCAGCCTGCAGAGCCGGAGGTGTGCTGAACCCGTGAGTCAGCAGCTGTCGGTAACAGTTACACACATGTGGGTGACACCGCTCGGGTAGGAAAGTCCCAGTAATATCAGGCACTGGACAGTAAGCACGTAGCAGCTTGGCTGCTCCAACCCACCCCTGGCATGGCCGCAGCCGAGGTGTCCCCACGGGGACCACGTGCTGCTCCGAAGCAGCTCTCTGCAGCCACGGCCCGCGTGCTGGTGGCTGCCCGCCGTGCGTCACAGCAGCCGGCGCCTGCTCTGGCCCACGTTTGCACAGCCGGTGCCCCGGGCAGCACTCCTTTGCCGGGTGTCACTTGCAGAGCAGCCGCTGGGGCACTGCCGCAGAACCCCGGCTCTTTTTGCAAGGGAAACGCGAAAAAGGCTGCGGGCAGGGAGCGGCAAATGTCATGGAGCGGCAGGGATGTCAGCTTTCGGGTTCACACCAGTTGTGCTGGTAAATATTGTGTTCATTTCTCAGTTCTTCACTGTAGCAGGCCTCTACTTAGCCTCCAGCTATCAGAGGGCAAAAGCGTTAAAGAGTGTTAAATACATCAGCAGGCCTGACACGTAGTCACCGCTGCACGAAGGCAGCACTTCCCACTCCTGTCCGTACTGCGTTTGCTGGCCCGGCCCCGGCCCCAGCTCTGCCCCTCGCTCCTGCCCTGCCGCACAACGAGCCACAGGCGCAGCACATTTGTAATCTAAACTCACAGTACCAGCCAAAGGTTCGTTTTCTGTGTGAGGGCTGATAAAGAATAATCCAGGTTTCTTGAAGTAGGTGAATGAATGTATACCTATGAAACGCGACCAGGCTGGATGGGAGACAGGTTGCCATCACGCTCCCTTAGGCAAGGCAGCCAGCTGAGACGGGTCTCAATCACATCTTCGCTCACCCGTCCTGCAATCTGCCTTTGCCATGTTCAGTGAGGAAGGATGACCCAGGCGGCCTGAGAAGAGCAGCTAAGATGGGTTGATATGCAAAGTCCAAGCCTCTGGGTCCAACCCAAGCCTAAGGAGCAATCCAAATATAAGAGCTGTTCAGTCTTGTGCCTCTAGTATCCGCAACACAAAAGCCACTCTTCATCTCCTCTCCTCTCTCCAGCCCTGCCTCTTGCTGACACCTTTATGGGCTGCCCATCTGCTGAATGCCCACACAGGAGGTGACCCCTCTGAGGGAGAAGTCCCTTTAGCTTGTGGTGGCTCCAGGTAGCCCAGTTGAACACCTCAGCCTGTTGGAGTTAGCTTTAGACCTCTGGGTGTAGCGCTGGGGTGATGTGACACCCTGTCTGCCACCACAAAGACTTGTTTCTGGTGTCTGTGGAGCAAATTCAATGAGGCACTGCTGAGAGAGGAAAGCAGGAGTATGGAGAACCTGCCCTCCCATCTTCTCCAAGATCCGTTTATCTGAGGGTTTTGTGCTTTCTGTCATCCATGGCAGAAGAGGTGGGGTTTGTCGTGGTGTTCGCAGCAAGTGGAGGTCACAGGAGGTTTGGTTCTCCCCTTCTGCCTCTGCAAACCGCTCAGACATAACTCCACTAGGAGCATTACACCTGAAGGCAGGTGAGGGAAGCTGGGTCTTGCTGACAACACAGAAAAAGCAGATGCAAAAGATGCCAAGCTTGTCAGCCCATCCAGGCAGTGAGGGCAGACCTCCACATGCTGTCAACTGTGGCAGCTCTCCCTAAACTGAAGGCCCTTTAACAGGCACCTTCCAAGGTGAGGAACCCCAGCCTCTTCCCTGGCCCCAGCAGGGAAGCGAGCAGGTCACAGGGGAGAGGAGGAAGGGGGCCAAGAAGTAGCAGAAAGCATGGATGAAGAGCTAAACAAGTGACTGGGTCAGACAGGGGAAGGGGCAGGAGGAAGGAGCTAAGTTAAGGGATGGACCGAAAGGACTGGAAAGGAAGAGGTTGCTCAAAGGCAACTACAGGGGTGGTTTAAGCTGAGGACTACCTGGGACAGAGGCTGCCTCCACGGCTGCCCAGCCTCTAGGCCTGGATCCCAGGTGAGCACCAAGTTAACAGATGCGTGAACTCAAACACAGTTCAGAAGGGACATGAACGGGTGGGAATTACTAGCATCTGGAAAACTGAGGAGACGTCCAGACCCACAAAGGCAAACACAGAAAGGAGCAGGAAATGCAGAAGCAGCCAGGTCTCCGTGCTGAAATCCCTAACGGGAGATGGGAGAATGAAGGAAATGATGAAGCGGAGCTGGCACACGAGGAAACAGCCTGGCCCCGCCACGCATTGCCAGCGCTGCTTCGGGGGAGCTTAGCACCAGAGCGCTCCGTTTGGGAAACGCCGCTCTGGAAATAACCTGCCTGGTAGTGAGATCATTCATTCTTCTCAGCTGGAAACCTGACCCTGTCTCCAAACTTATTTTCCAGACTAGAAGCTGACGTTCATGGAAAACTGTGGCCCCAGGGTCCAAATATCGAGATCCTGAGCTTGTCGGTGCTGCGGTTCAGCCCCTCGGCAGGCTGCGCAGCTACCTCGGAAGTCCCTCTGGCCTTGTTGGTGCCTCAGCAGGGGGAGAGGAGTGCACCCAGGGTGACGTGGTGGCTCATCACGCTCCACACACAGTGGCCAGCTTCCAAGCAGCCCATGGGCTGGCTAACCTCAGGTTTGCAAGAAGAGCTCATTAGATGGTCTGCAAACAGATCCTACAGAGGCCAAATCGTAGTGGTAAGTGGCCAGGACATAGGAGGGCTCAAATAACAGGTTTGATATTAGGTCTCCTATCTTCTGCTAAAGGGAGTCAACCCCTTCTGCATCTCCAGCAGCAGCAGCAGGGATGCTTTTGGAAGTATTTTCTGGCTCCAAGGATTTCATGTATGAGTGTGGATGTGTCAAACACTCTCAGGCATGGCTTTTGTCACGGAGCCGTGCCTCTGCCAAACCACCATCCTGCTTCTGAGGTCTGGGGCAGTTTCCACCCGGCCATGCCTGAGACATGAGCCGTTTTGTGTTGGCAGGGCACCCTGCACCCCCTTGGCACTACCTGCCTTCCACGCTGTTTTTCGAGAAGCGTTCGGCCCACATCCAAGGAAAACAGCAGCAGTGATGCCATGTCATTGCAAGCATCTGCGGGACAGCCAGCCGCGGGTGAGTAGCCTTCGTGGAGCTCGGGGGCAGCCTGGGCAAGCTCTCGGCCCTGAGCCCAGTATTTGCCGTTACACCCAGATAATATTTGTGTGTGGCTGGCAGGTGCTTCGGCTGAGGCGGTGTTTAAGTGTGTGGTGAAGGTGTCGATTATACCTTGTTCCAGGCGCTGCGGAGCACTTGAGGAACAGCCAGGCTTGCAGGCATCTCCCCTGCTTCCAGCCTGGGCTACACACAAGCTCCTGCAAAGCCCTCACCTTTCCCCTCACTGCAGAAAGCACAGCGGGGATGCTGCAAGGTATCCCCCCCAGCAGATATGTGTCCTCAGGGCAGGCTGCACTACTGTGGGCATCTCCCAGGCTGCTGCCTGCCTCCCTCTGAGCCATCCCCACTTTTTTTGTTGGGAAGGGACCAGTGCCATGCCACGAGAGGAAGGCAGAAGGCATCATCCTGCCAGCACCCCAGCCCTGCTCTCCCGAGCTGAAGCCAGGTTTCCTGCTCAGTTTGGAGAGTTTGGAGCATGCCAGTTGGGAGGCTGGAGGGAATCGACATGCCAGGTGTCCGGATGGAGGGGTGGCCCCACAGGGGCGAGACTCCCTGCTCCCGCCAGCACTGAATAACCATTATCCAGGCTGTCTACAAAGGCAGTGGGCAGACGTGATGGCAGGCACAGCCACAGCTCCTGCACTTGTGGGAACCCGGCGGAAACCCTCCCGCTTCCCCCTGGACTCAGCTCAGCTGTGCCTGCAGATTTGCATTGGCAGCGCGGCAGCGGGGAAGCTCGCCCGCCCCTTGCCCGCACGCTGCCAGCGTCCTGCCAGCGCCGGGAGCCTTTCGCCCGTGTGAACTTTTGTCTCTCGTGTGAAAGGGGAGCGTTTTCAAAAGGATCATTTAAACATTGGCATCTTAATTAGAAGCGGGCAAACAGCAAGGGGAGCCGTACCTTTGGCTTGGAGATGCACCTTTGCCAACGCACTCCCCTCTCCGCTATAAGCACCCCCCTCCACCACCACGTCCCCGGAGGGCTCGGCTTGCCCAGCCCCTCCATCCTGCCCTGGCAGCCCACGCGGCGCCCTGCAGCCCCCTGCAATCCCCAGCCTGCCTCCGCGTTGCGCATGGCTTGGTAAATGCCCCCTCCATCCCCGCTTCCAGCCTCCCGCTGCTCTCCCAGCCCCAGCATGGTCCCCTCCTCCTGGTCACCCCTCGCTCCTGACCCTTTTGTCACCTATAGCCATTCAGCCTATATCCATTACTAAATGAAGCATCCTCTGTGAAGTGGCAGAAAAGCACCGGCTGTACAATGCGCCCAGAGTGAAAAGGGAAGGCTGTTAACACCACTTGGAAAGGGGCCTGCATTTGACAACAAACACGGCCAAGTTTCGAGCTCCTTGCTAATTAGTCCATTAGCTATATGAGTACAGAAAGCCTCTCACCATCCTGCGCCGCTCTGCTCTTGCGCTGCAGCCCTGTCACCTCAGGAATCCCCTGCCCCGTCTCTGTGGCGCGGTGCTACGTAGGCATCACACCAGCGGCTGCCTGGCCACTCACCGGCACCTGGACGCCAGAGCCAGGCGGGGATGGTTCCTCTCCACAGATTTTCTCTAATGGACAAAAGCTGCCTAAAAGAAGGAGCCAAAGTCCCAGGAAGTGCTGGGATGCTCGGCTGGAGGAGAAGAGGGCATCCTGCAGCAACCCACATGTGCCCACAGGGTGGACATCCCCAGCCTGACGATGCTGGTAGAAGCCACTGGAAACATCCCTGTGGAGAAGGTGTTGGGGACAATCCTGGGGGTGGGGACAAGTCCCCCAGGCACCTTCAAGCTGGGAGTGAGCAAAACCATTGCCATTCACCCTGGCACATGGAGCCAGCCACCTCTGCACCACCAGCTTTTCGGCACCAACCCAGCAGAGCATCCATCTGTCCATCTCTGTGTCTGTCCAGGGAATGGGTTAAACAGCCCATGCCCCACCCTACAAGGCCAGCCTGGGCTTCCAGGCATGGAAGGGAGAGGCTTACAGCTGGGGCTCATTACGGGGCAGCCATAAAGAGGGTGGAGGCACTTCCTCCCACACTGATCAGAGGAGCCTTGCAACTGTGTGCCCTGGAGCCAAGGGATGAGGTCCAGGGCTTGTTTACCATCTCCTGTGTGACAGGGGAGCGTTTGTGGGGTTTTGTCCATGCTGAGGAGAAAGCCAGCTGACCCCACCAGAAAGAGATTGGTTTATGTGCTCCCCAAAGTGAGGGGGCCACTTGATGAGTGCCTGCACTGCTTTGGTTGACTTCTTCAGATCAGGAGGGCCTGATTTGGCCAGCCTGCCTTGGGATATTTATTCATCTAATGTTCCCCCCACCAGGAAAAAAGCAGGGATACTGTGTTTCCTAACCTTTTCCTGAGGGTCATCTACCAATACAGCCTGCTGATGAGCCGCAGGGACAGATGTGCCTCTGGTGCCTGAAAACACAGGGCTGCAGTGGCAAAGGGTCCGATCCACTACTCCTGCCACGCACATTGTCAACTTGCAGAAATCAAGGGAAAGGAAAGGCAGCCTTTCTGACTTGCTGGTGATGTACGTGGATAGAAATGAGCGGCCACAGTGCACTGAGGGATAGAAATGAGCGGCCACAGTGCACTGAGGGATTGACAGCAAAATCTTTGGGCGTTGAGCTCTGTGTGCTCAGACAGGCTGTTCAAAACACTTGGAGATCTTGGAGGAATTTCGATAAATCCTAAGGGATAAACTAATAGCAGAGGAACGAAGGAGAAGCCATTTTGTCCTGGGGATGGCATGTTGCCTGGCCATCAACAGATGAATGGAAACCCACGTGCCAAGGGATGCCGGAAGCATGGCTTTTTCCCTTGGAATGATGGGGAGCTCCAAATGCAAAATGTATGACTCATTCTCCCGAGCACCACAGTCAAACGTGGAGGGGAGGAGGTCGTGGTACTCCTCCAAGCTCAACCCCCAGAACAAGCTTGCCAGATACCAAAATGAGATGTTATAAGACATTTGGCTGGCGTAGCTTCTCTCCCCGCTTCACACCCTCGAGCAGCAGAGCAGCGCTGGCTGGTAGAAATCAATAGTGTAGACACAATCCCTTCTGGTTTCCAGTGAAAGCTGGGAACTTCTGGAGAGTCATTTGTAGCTCCTGAGGGTTGCTGTGTGAGCAGATGCTCATGTACCTCTTCATCCAGGCAGGAGCGAACCAGCTGCTCGGGCAGTTCCCTCTTGGCTGAGCAGGACAGCCAGAGAGGTACTTTCCAAGGTCTGTGCTATGGTTTCCACTGAGACCCCTTTCTTCTCCCTTCCGAGCAAGGGGGATTTTGTATTCCCTGTGGGATGGCCTTGTCAAGTACTCTTGACCTGCTAGATGAATCCTTGGAGGAAGGTATTCCCCTCAGTTTGATCCTGCGCCGTTACACTGGGGTGATTCAGCCAAGGAGTCTGGAGCAATGCTTTATTAAAGGGTCATGAGATCACTGAGGTCACTGATGTGTGAAATCACCGAGGAGCAGAAAACGGATCATTGGCCTCAGATCCTTGAAAATCCTATAAACCTGTGGGGAATGTCTCCGCTCCAACCCGCCTCTTTTCTTGACAGATGTTTATACCACAGTGGCCTCCCTTGCCTCGATGCTGTAATCTAGGCAACAGCCAGCCCTTTCCCTGCCAATGCCTCCCTTACCGCATGCGGCGGCTTGGCTCTTCTCTGTCATCAAGACTTAGGGCCTAGCTTTTCATCCCGGCCTCCACCCAGCCTCTGTGAGCGTGCTTATCCTCCAGCAGAGGCACGCGTTGGCTTGAGCCAACCTTCACAATGCGTTTGGGTTTGAAGGGGTGGGTTGTGTGCCTCACACGAGGCTGGACTGGCACAGGCATGAGGGGATTTCTCGTGCAAGCTGCACAGGTGCAGACTACGGCACCAGGTCTGTGTGGAAAGCAAGGTAGCTCAGACCTGCTCTGAACAGCCTCCTGGTGAAGTCTGGCACAGCTCTGAAGGACTGCTGTGGGTTGGCTTTCCTACCTGCACCCTGGAGGGCTTGCCAGCTTCATTTTGTTCTCTGCAAGGCCTAGCGGAGGCTAGGCCCTCTTTCTCCTGCCCTCACAAAAGCTCATTCAAGGACTGATGTTTACTCCACACTTGCAATTTGCCCTGGATTAGTGGTTTAACTTCAGCCACAATAAAGGGTAGTCTTCATCTATCACTCCTCTAAATTTACTTGATATCTAGCCAGCACCGGATGAGGCATCCATTCAGGAAATCTTCTCATCTGATTCTTGCAGACAGGAATGACTCAATGAGCCTTTCTGGTTGCCCCCATTTCTGCAGAGCTAGGAGCCTTTGACCACCTTGGTTTTGGAAATTTCTGGAGAAGGCACTCTGTCTGAAAGGGATAGGAGCACCTGAGGGCTTAAACAGCTGAAAAGTTTTTCTGACTGTCTAACCTTATTTCTCCTGGAGGTGGAGGACAATCTATCGTGTTCTTTTTTCAGACACTTTTTACAAATCTGAATGTTGTTACTGTTTCCCTTTCCTCTTCTCCTAGACAGACTAAACAAATGCAGTGTTTTCAACCTTTACTCATAGGTCATGGTTACTAGGTTGCTGATCATCGTCCACAGACTCTAAGAGGTTTACACCTCTCTTGCACTGCATTGTCCAAAACTGGACCCATCCGGAAAGCATGAGGCTTTCCTGATGCTGCAAGAAGTCGAGTGGTTGCAGCACACATGGTATATGTGGCATTTTGTCTATATGTCCTAGTAGGGACATTTGTGTTTTTTTCACATCTGTGTTGTCAAGTCAGTAATGACACCCGTCACCAAAATGACTCCCATGTCCCTTCCTGAAGGCCTTGTTGCCCCCTTGTAAATGCACACAGTGGATTATCCTGCCGAGTGCTGTGGCTTGCATTTGCACTTACTGAATTGCATCCTGTTTATATCCATTTCACCAATGTCACAACCTGCTTGGACTCCCATCCTGATCTCCAAAGAACCTGCAGCCACCACATGGCCGATCATCGGCAGCAAACGTAATAGGCGTCTTTCAATCCAATATGCAGGCTGGCCAGGCAAGTAGCTCACCATATCAGAGCCAGGACGCACCTTCCTCGTCTCCTATGGCCTTGCCCCAAAACCCTGCTGCAGAAGACAATCAGGCTGTTGACAAATCTGTGTTGGCTGTGACTTCTCACCTTGCTGTCTTGGTCAGTCTTACAAATAGCTCGTCTGCTTCAGGGACCAGCAGATCCGCAGTCCCATGACTGCATTTCTATTTCTTTAAGACCAGGTACTGTCTGCCTTTTCTTCCTAGTCATCTGGAACCTCACCCCTTCTTCCCTAGATAATTACTACCACATTTCAGAAGGTTTCAGCCAGGATTTCAGCAGGGCCAGCTGGTAGGAAAGGAAGGGAGAGCCTCATCAGAGGTCAGTGGCAAGAGGGCGAGGGAAGCCGAGTCTCTGCCTTGGCCTGGGGACGTGCAGCCTCTGCCCCTCTCTGCCCGGCTAAGGGAGCCCGCAGGTGCCGTTCCAGCATCTCCCGTGGTGCGAAGAGGGTACGTGAGCCTGCAGACAGCATCCCACAGCATCTGGCCTGTTTACGTAGCAGGGAGCCTTTGTTAACATCAGGAGGTTGGCCAACGAGGGGAAATTTTACAATTGCACCACACAGCTCTGTTGACTCAAAAGGAAGAGTTAGCTTCAAAGCAAAGCAGGCTCCACGTAGCCAGGCTCACGTAGCCCGGCCAGCTGCACAATGAGGCATTTCAGCGGAGGGCCGGGAGGCTGCTGGATGGATGCACAGCATTCACGCGGGGCAGAGAGCCTCTCGCTAGGCAGCTGGCAGTCGGGCAGCCCCGGGAGCCAGAGAGTGCCCTGGGAAAGGGGCAGGCAGCAGGGGAACAAAAGCTGCGGCGAGGCTGTGGGCGCGAGGCAGGGCTGCGGCACTCGGCTGACATCCTCTCCACCAGGCGGGAGCTAGCAGCTGCCCCTGGGCACCCGGCAAGGGACAAGGGACCAACGGGCCACCGAGTTCCCAGGCACCTGGGGGATGCACAAAGTGCAGTGCTGCGCATCAGTGAAGGGGACTGCCCCAGCATCCCCCCCAGTGCTGCTTTCCATTTCTTTTCCCAGACGGGAGAGGCCTAACTCTTTGGTGAACCCTTTTGCCTTGTCCTTACCTCTAGCCATGAATGAATTTATTCTTTGCCCCACTTTTTGGTCCAGCGGTTTTCCCAGCCGGGCAGTGAGAGAGGGAGGCGGGGGAGCGCTACACCCACCGCTCGCTTGTTTCTCCCCAGCCCGCCACAGAGTCAGGCAACCCTGCACACCATTAATTACAGGGGACGGAAATGCCCCGTGCTCGATATCCGGTGTGGCTGAGTGATGACAGCCCACTAATCATTTCCAGGATTTGTGATTGGAATTAAAGGGCCGGGTGCTCCCTCAGCAAGTGCGGGCAGGGCAGCTGGGGGAAGGGAGCAGCCCCTGGTCGGGAAGGACAGAGATGAAACTGCGCTGAACATTGCTGTGCTGCTGGGGTGATTCAAGCACCTGCCAGCTGAGAGGTGATTTATGAGCCTATGGGACCACCACAGATGTCCCAAGGGACATCTCCCGATAGCAAGCGGTTATAGCTTTGCCAGACGCAAACCTTCCTCCCCGCCCTTCACCTCCACCTCCAACATCGTCGAGGTCCCTCCCCACCTCCTCACGCCCCTGAGAGATGGCAGGTCTTGCCTCCACTGCCCTGGGCAGTCCCTACTGCCTGTTTGCCTGCTGGCCCAGCAAATGCCTGCACGCTCCCTCCCTTCTCACCCACTTGTGCCTGGGAGAGGCTTCCCACACACCTCCTCCAAACCACCTTCTCGCCGCAGTGCCACACAGTGGAGGCAGCCCGGCCCTGGGGACTCTGCTTGCAGGAGGAGCGCTCGGTCAAAAACAGCCCCATCAGCTCCAGACTCAAGGTGTCACCCAGAGGTGCAGGACACCAAAGGCAGCAAAGCCTTTTATTGTTATTATTCACATCACCAAGAGAAAAGCACTCCAAAAGAGAAGCAAGCCTGTGCTTGCTGGCAAGGCCTATTGATCTGGAGCCTCTTGGCCAAGAACAGCCTTGGGAGGGCCTCCGAGATGCTGCCCTTCCTATGCGCAGATCACAGCTGTTTCCCCCACGGCCCTGTAGGAGCATCTCACGTCTCTGCCTGAAGCTACAGATCCAGGCTGTGAGGCAAGAGAGGAGCCTGTAGTTGGCCACCGTGGTCTTCCCGCACATCTCCACCCCGGGCCCCAGCTACGAAGCTCTTCTGAAGGGAGGCTCGGGGCAAAGTGCTGTGGAGATGAGCTGGAGAGGGTTGTGAAAAGGGAAGCCAGAGAGAGGGCGGGATGCCTGGAGGGCTGTAAAGAGATCTTTAAATAATTGTGTCGGAGGAAGAAGAGATTGGGCAGCAGAATTGAAATTAATGAGCTGACTGTGGGGCATGTGCAGGACAGACTGTGAGCCTTGGGAGCCTCCTGGAGCCAGGCAGCCAGCTCCTGCAAGAGGGACATCATGTGTAATCCCTCGTGTCAGTGCCACGCAAGGAGTTTGGTGGCAAGCCCATATATTTTGGCGTAAACCTCACTGCCTGATTTCCAGATAAGGTTTTTTACAGAGATAAGTCGCTCCCAGTTTAAAACCACTGCAGACGTGACTTGTTTCCAAGCCTCAAGTGGCCATGTTTTCCTGACTGACACAGGCAAGGCCGGGACATCCTTTGGAGGTCACCAGTGCGGGAAACTCCTTCCCTGCTGAGCCTGCCACACATGGGGTCTGAGGGCCTTCTGGAGACCCCGTCTGCCCCAGCAGGCCCACGAGGATGTTTGCAGAGAGCCTGGGATGAAATCACCACCTGGGAGGTCTCTTTCTCCTCCTCCCAGCCTCAGAGCTGAGCTCAGTGCCCAGCTAGGAGCCACTTTACGAGCCGTTGCTGTTTGATGTGAAATCTCCATCCTGAGACCAGGGCTTGAGATAGATACAATTAACAGATCTGATGAAACAGCCGAGGTAAAAGAAGGTGCCATCTGGATGCCGGGCCCAGCCCTGCCCAGGCTCATGCCAACACACACGTTTTGAAGAGCAAACATGTAATCGGGAGTGGGAATTAATTACCAGGGCTGGTTTATCAAAGCTCTCCCTCCCTGCCTCTCACGGAGGCTCACACCCGTCTCAGTGCCAGGCTGCACGTACAGGCTGCCAGCCTGACTAAGCCTCGCCTGGGGCTCGCCAGCAGCACGATCCCGTCCCCACGCCCCAGCCGCCTCCGGCCGCTCGCTTGCAGGAAGGAGGGCAGCAGCCGCCTCTTGTGCATCCCCCTGTGCCTGGGGACCTGCTCTGAGCTGGTGCCAGCTCCTTCCAGGTGACCGCTGGGGATGCGGCTTGCTGGCTAACCGGGAAACGGCCACGGGGCCGAGCAGAGCTGCGGGATGCCGGGGTGCTGGTTCGCTTCCAGGAGCAGGGCGGTAGCTACTGAGGATGCAGGCGATGGGGGAAAAGTGGTGGAGAAAGGACCCAGATCAGCCCCTCTCAGGGGGAGAGCAAAGCAAGGCGGGATCCCAAGGACTGAGCAGTGACTTTGTAACCCAGGCGTTGGGGCAAGCCCGCACCCTGAGCAACAGGGATGCTTGGAAGTCAGGGTGGGAAGGAAGCACCCTCCCTCCAAACCCTTTCGTCCCACTCCTGTATGTCCCTGCCCAAGCTGACAGCAGGTCTGGCACGTGGGTGCCCAAACGGGACCTGCGCCTGCGGCCGCGGGGTGCTGAGGGGTGGGGGGACCCCAGCCCGGACCTCCCGGGTCGCCTCCCGCAGGCGAGCAGAGGCTGGGGCGGGCAGCGCGTGGCCCTGTCTCCTGGACCCTCCCCTGGCTCCTGATGGGCTGCATCTCCTGTCACCCCACGGTGGCCTCTTCCACCATTGGCCACCAAGAGCTGAGTCCACCGGTGGTGTTCGGATCAGCCCGTCCCAGGTTGTTAGAGCAGTTCTGCATTTGAATGTCTGAGCCATTCAAGTCAGCACCGCAACTGTGCATGTGTGCTGCTTACGCCTTTCTTTTGTGCTCGGTCCTGGCTGGAGTGCATGGCACCTTGATCCAGGGATGCTACTGAGGAGTTGGAAACAAAGAAAACCTCGTACCACCGCCCAAAGGTCTCCCACACACTCGGAGGGCTATTTAAAGACCAAATCCGTCTGGCTTGCGGGTGGGATGCAGCCACCTCTGGGGTGGGACGGAGCAGTTGCTTTACAAAACACAGCCTTGCATGGAAAGCTACCAGCTGTGTGAGATGGTAAGGATGACTCCAAATGAAAGCGCACCCAGAGTTTCGTCCAGGTGCAAACTAGCACCCTCACCAGGCAAAACATGCTGGAGGGCAAGACATCACCTCGTGCAGCTTGTTTAGCAGCGCCCTGTGTTCTCCAGTGCCTCCTCGCACCCCGCAGAGGGGCCAGGTCAGTACTGAAACAAGAAGGTGGCATGTCGCAGACGCCTTCTGGCTAAGGAGTCTCGCAGCTTTCGGAAACACCTCACGCTCCGTACACCTGCAAACTGCTGCTAGCACCAGTCACGCTGGGGCTGCAGCTGGCAGAAGAGGGCTCGGATCTTAAGAACTTGGACAGTGCTTAGGTCTTGGGAGAGAAAAATGCAGACTTGGATGGAAAATACACCAAGGAAGGAAGAAATCTTGTAGCAAGCTCAGGGAGAGCGGCTCGTGGGAGGACACTGAGTTACAGGGAGTGTGCTCCGAGGGATGGCACGGCACAAGGTCTGCGCACACACAGCGATTCCTGTGTGCAATGTGCTCTTGGAGCAGCAGCAGGGAAGGGATTCAAACATGACTCAGATGGGCGCTTACTTAGAGGAAGGAAACGGTCCAGAGGACAAACAGCAGACAGTCAGGTGGAGAGCCTCCTCCCTGAAGCGCTGCTCTGGCCCTCACGTACCACAGGTTCCTGCAAGCGGGACCAGTGCAGCGCTGGGGGAAGGGATCCGCTCCACCTGCCTGGCTCACATCCCCAGAAATGGGGGAGCTCCTTGACATGCTGGCCAATAAACCACAGCAGCACCCAGGCACTGCGACAAGTGGTGGGCTGCCCACTGCAAAAATTCACCCTTCTCTCCTCGCTGTTTAAGAATTCACAGTAAATCTCTTGACTCCTCAAACACATGGCAGGGAACTGGTGGAGGGGACGGGCTCTCCGGCTCATGGGATGCTTGTTCCAGAGAGCATATGTGCAAATGGCACAGCTTGCTGTGAAGGACTCTCTCCACCACTCCTGAAGGATGTACCCAACCTAGCGTTAAATCTAGCAGGCCCAAGTGCCAAGAGCAACGAAGCTCTGGTCCCACAGGCTCCAATGTGAGTCACTTACCCCCGGCACGGAGCCTGGACCATGTCCATGTGGTGACTAACCGTTGGCACCACTAGCTCAGAGGTGTCCGTATATGTTGTATGCCCACCTAGCCGCCACCCTCTCCTGAAGAAGAGTCACACGCACACACAAACAGCCTTTGGGCTCTGCCACCGGCGCCTTGCACAGGTACCGGCCCCTTCACGTTGGTTTGTAGCCTGCCCTTGCCCTGGCTCAGAGGCAGCGTAGCTGTGCTGGGGGTGCCCCAGTTCTCTGGGGACAAAGACTCTCTCCAAGAGGGCGGCAGCAGAAGCATAACGCAGCTACAAGTGCCAGTGCTAAGCTGGCTGCCGCCCTCACTCCATGGCCCATGGCACCTGTCCTTTCTGGGTCCCTGGCGTTTTCTTGTCCTTGTCGGAGCAGACGACGCCAAGTGCTGCGTGTTTAAAGAGGCCCCCATCCCAGCCAGCAAAAGGTTTCCTTGGCCGTCCCGGTCCCACCAGCTGAGGGGCACCTCACACATCAACACACGCAGTGTGTCTGGCTTCTGGCCCCTGACCATGCGCAGCATGAGCAAAGGGCTCTTCTCCGGTAATTGCTGGGTGGTTTCACCGTCCTTGGTTACTGGAAGACAATATTCCACCAGAGAAGGGAATGGGTAAGCATACCTGTGCCCGCTCTGTGAGCAAACCGACCCTGGAGACGCCGGCCATATCAGAAGGGAGAGACACTGGGGACCGCACAGCTAAAATACGATCTCCTTCCAAGGTGCGGGTCAGCCTGTCGCCCCCCCTGCCTCCTCTCCACACGCCCCGCGGCCGACTTCTCGCTGCCGCGGGTGCAGCCTCCACATCACAGCTCCAGCCCTCTGCCCTGCACTGCAGCAGCAGGGGGAGAGGCCATTCCTGCGGGGGGAGAAGCAACACAAGGGATCTCCAAAGCCCCCTTTCCTTCTTCCCCCCGCTTCCCAACATCCCCACCGATTCCCCTGCTCCCTCCCTTCCTGCCCCTGCCATGTCAGCCTGGCCCTGCTCGCTCCCTGATTAAGTCATTTCCTGACATTCAGCACCGCGCAGGATGACCAGGAGCAGATGTACACAAGCGGAGGAGAGTGGGAGCTATAACACCGCGTCCAACAGCACGCTGACAGCCTGTCGGGCAAGGGAAGGGGAAAAAAAAATACAGAAGGAGAAAAAAAAAAAAACACACACACAGCTCAATACTTTCCATGTGCCGCCGCTAAGGAGGAAATCGCCTCCATTTGCTACGTGCAAAGCCTGGTGTCTGCACAGCGGGCAGGGAAGAGAAGGGAGCCTGTTTCCCAGGTGGGGAGGAGGGGCTGCTGGCAGCATCGGCAAGCCGGGGGAAGGTCCTCACACACCCACCCGGGACGGGACGGGGTGGCAGGAGGGGGCCACGGGCTGAGCTGCAGGTGGCGGGGGAAATAGTGACGGTCGGAGGCTGGTTTGGCTCAGCGCCGGGTTGGGCGCTGCCTGGGCTTCCCCGCCGCCACGCCGCCGAGGAGAAGGGGAGAGAGCTGGTGGCTGCTGCTGCTGCTCCTTGGGCTGTGCCCGAGGGGAGAGGAGGCAGCAGGGGCTGCCTGGGGGCTCCCGCTGCCCCCTGTCCTCCCAGCACCAGGGGCTGCAGAGAAGGGGCTGAGTCTTGGGTTCCTTGTCCAGCACGCTCGTCCTTCCAGAGCTGGGGTGCTAGATGTGTCCCCCCACCTCGTTGTACATGGGGTACCACGGCTCTCTTGCCCCTCAAAACAGGGGCAAGGACTGGGGAGGGGAGGACAAATTTCCCACCCCCTGCCTCCCTGTGAGCTGCATTGGAGGGCTGGTACAAGGGCTCCGATGTCCCCCTCCCTTCCCATGCCCACGGCTCTCAGGGGCAGAAGCAGGTCCTCTGGTAACCTTCCGCCCCATCCTTCTCCTTGTCCCTGTCCCCGCTTCCCTCCATCCATCAGTTATCCCCCAGAGTGGCCGTCCCCAGGGCGCTGCCATCTCAGCTGGGGCAGGAGAGGGGGAAGAAGGTCCCTGGCCAAGCTGCCTGTTGGAGCAGACCCCAGACACTCAGCATCCCCCGCTGGAGCTGAGCACCTTGGAGATGGGGACCCAGTCCCTTCCAGAGGTCCCCTCTCTCCAGCCACCCAGCTCCCACCATCGCCACCAACACCGCAGCCACCTCTCCTTCACACACACTTTGTTCCCAGGCTGGTCCGCGCTGACGAGAGCTGCCCTCTGCTCCTCGCCCTGTCCCGCAGTACAGCAAGACGTGCTGCCAGCCACCCACAACTGCTGCCCCACGTGCCAGCCCCGCCAGTAGGCTGGCCTGGCCAGGCAGGGAGAGCCCTGGGACGGGAGGTGCCACCACGGTACCTCCTGCACCCGGAGCGGGATGCAAAGTCCCTGTTTAGAGCAGCTCTGCCACAACCACCCCCGGCCTCCACAAGCTGGGGAAAGTCCATGGGCTGTGCGACGGGTCAGGCTGGTGGCAGGGGGCATGCGTGGGGACAAGGGCATAGGAGCTCCTTCCTCCAGGCCATGAGCACCTTCTGCGGCCCCTGCTTGACATCTCGTGCCACGTCCAGAGCATTTCTCCAGCTGTGAGCAAGGACCGCCAGAAAGGCTGGGAAAACACCTCCTTCCTTGTCTGCAGCATACGCATAGGTTGTAAACCATAAAGTCATCCTGGTCCTGCTCCAGGCTGGTTAAGCACCGGCCCAGACCCCTCTAGTGCCTTTCCCACCGCATCTGCGTGCTCCCAGCTGCTGAGGAAGTCACAGCCCTTCCAGCCCCTTGCTGGGAAACCACCGCTCTGTCCTGGCTCAACCCATGTCCCTGGGGCCTTGTCTGATCTCATTTGCGCAGGTGTCCCACAGGTGGGGTGCCCTTGGAGCCCACAGACCTGCACCCACGCCAGCAAAAGCAGAGCCGAGCTCTGGGCCGCTGCTGCTGCCATGGAAGAGACAGGACGAGCATGGCCGAACAACAGGAAACCAGAGCGGCCCCTTTCAGAAACCAGGACTGCTCAGGAAAGTCTTCAGTGGGGCAGAACATTTTGAAGGCTGTGCAGCCTTCATCAAATCCATTGACCATAAGCTGTGGAGAAGCCAGATGGTGTGCAGCACAACCTGTACCATTCTGGGAGGTGCAAAAGCCAGAACACCCCTTTTCTCACAGTCCTGCTCATCCTCTAAAGACCCCATGCAATGGGTGCAATCCTGTCGCAGGTTTTTCAGGACACACTGAGATTGAGGCCATATGGCAAAGTCTCCTGTGACACGCAGAGAAAAGCTGTGGACTGGCACACCCACGTCCCCAGCACCCCAGTGGAGAGAAGGATGGCACTCAAACTCTTAAATGGCTCCTAACTCACCTCCTGACACACAACACCGTCTGGGGGTTATGTGGTCCATGGGATGCACCAGGAATCAGGATCCTGGACAGCCCGCCCCAAGGCCCTCCCTGACCTTTTGCAAAGGGAGCAGGTGGGGAGCAGAACTTACCTCCAGACACCTCCCGGCAGGTGGGACTGTCCGCCTCGGGACGTCTCGCTGTTCCCCTGCAAGGCGCCATGGCTTGAGACCTCCTCTGCAGCTACTGAAGTGAAAAAGGCTGTTGGGCGTAGGGTCGTGTGGCTGTGTGTCCCGGTGCTGCTGCTGCCAGCCAGCTCCAGCTGGAGGGGCTGTCCAGCTCTGTGTCCGCTCCTAGGTGTCGATCACAGGGACCTCTACCACAGCGGCACCTATTTGCCAGCCGTCCTGCCACCTCTGAGCTCTGTGGGCCATACACTCTGGTCAAGAGCTGATGGTGCCCACTGAGGAAGGTCCAGTCCATCTATCTGCAGGTGAGGTGGCCTCCCTCACAAACACGAAGAGAGGAAGCAGCCGCAGAGGCAGCCGAACTGAGTGCAAAGCCATGAGACAGGGGCTCAGTTTCCCTCAGGAATCAACGCAGTGCCCGGAGGAGCTAGCAGCCCCCGTGCAAAGCAGGGGGACTTCCAACAGGGACCCCCATCCATCTTCCAGGAAGGTGTGGGGAGGTGGCATCTTCTGCCTGCTGGTGGTGGAGTCGCGGTGGGGACAATGGCACACCACACTGCCTGGGGGATAAACAGCTCTGAAGGCAGATATCCCCTTTTACAGGCCATCTCTCACTCCGTTGGTTTATGAATTTATTTTTCATTTTCCCTGCCTCCTCCTCGTCCTCCTCCTCCTTTCCCCCTAATCCACGAACAAGACTCTCAGAGCTAGAAGAGAGGGGGAAACCAGCACAGCTGCAAATTCAATCAGCCACGAGCTGGCAGGCAAGCACGCACAGCTGGGAGAGGGGAGCACGCTCTCACACACACAAAGCAGCACCAAATGGAGCGTGTGGACAATGGCCAGCAGAGGCTGGTGACTCACACACGGCGGCCTCCATCAGCTTAAGACGGCGGAACATCAGCAGATGACTGACGCTGGCAGGAGGCACTGTGCCGAGCACCTACCGGCCACCACGGTCAATGATGGGCAAGCTCTGCTGACTTCAGAGGCTGCTCAACACATCCTGGGTCACTAAGGACCTGTGTTGTCTCCTGTGGATCCGCACAGGTCGGGAGTAAGAGGAGGTGGTGGTTGTGAGAACCGCAGCTGCTGCACCAAGAGCCCCCGCTCTCAGGGTGTCCTCTGTCCTGCCCAAAACACCCCATAAACCCAGCGGGGCAGGCGATGGCTGCCAGTCTCCTTGCCACTATTCATCCAGCTCTCAGAAGCTGTTGAGCGGTCTGCGACTGTCACCATTTCTGTGAGTCTGGAGGCACCTCGAGAGCAGACACGATTCCCGTGGGCAGCCCCTCCGCAGTTACCGTGCCACGCTCCTCAGCCAGAAGCAGCGGCCGGCTGGTCCCTGTCTCCAGGAGAAGACAGCATCTGCAGGGGCTGGAGGCTGTGCCCCGGGGAGACCGGGATGGAGAGCGGGGCCGGGGCCGCACTGGCAAGCAGCACAGTGCTGGATGTGGTTTTGTCACGCGGCTGACTGCAAAGGCGGCTCTTTGCTCTCAACTAGGCTGGAGTTTCTCTGTGGCTTCCAGGGTCACCTCCAAGCGATTCACCAGCGAGTGACCCCTGTCTGGCTCGCTGCAGGGAAGTCCCTTTTCTGGGTCCAGGTGAGGATGGGGAAAAGCGTGCTTACAGGATGCTCTGGTAAAAACAGCACCCCTGGGGACACGCAGCACCTTCACGAGGGGCACCCACCACAGCTCCACCGTGCCGGGGCCGGCTTCTCGCCTTCCTCATCTGCCCACGCCAGGGCACGGCAATGCAGGAGAGAGAGATGGGGAAAGGACGCTGTGCTGATGCAGCGTCCATACCTACCTCCCATCGCACGGTGCTGCACCAGGCAGTGCTAACCGGGGACTTCAGGCTCCTTCCACCTCCTTTAAGGCCTCCACCCCAGCCGCCCGCCCTTGCAGCCCTTCTCTTGTTGCACAACTGCATTTCCCAGCACATCGCTCTGTGACGCCGGGCTCCCCTCTCTCCTGCCTCCTCGCCCTGCTGTGAGGACGGTGTATGCACGCAGGACGCACCACCATCCAGAGCTCAACGAGCGGTGAGTTTGAAGCAGCTGGGAAGCACGGGTACGAGCTGCCCATCTCTCCTGCGCAGAAGCAGCCAGGCCCTGTCTGCTCCATCTCCTAACCGATACTCTCCTCACCCTGATGAAGCAGGATTTCCACTCCAGCAGCTCTGTGAAGCAGAGACAAGGGAGATGCCGCAGATGGGTCCAGTCCTGCCGAGCACCATGAGCACACTGACATCCTTCCTGGTCCAAGCGCCGGTTTTCAGCCGGTTTCCACTGGGCCATACTTAAACCATCCAGGCTGATCTCTGTCTTGCTGGTTGGCTGCCTAACACTGAACTATCTACACAAATATAGATATAAAATATATAATTTCAGCCAAAAAGATTCATCCGCTTCCAAGAACATTGTAAGGGGGAAATGCTTTGGTTTCTCTTGCTTTTGCTACAGGGAAATCTGATGACCTTTCTTTTGAAGAGCTCCCGAAGCGGCATGTTTTTGGCACACAGACCTGAAGTTTGGCAAAAGGAGAAGCAGGGAAGGCCTTTGGTTGAGTACAGACTCACCCTTCGCTGCCGCCAAACCGGGCCAAGCCTTTGAAATAATCCGTTTCACATGTGCTGCCTTAAGCCAGCCTGAGTGCTCACCAGCCCAATTCCCTGAGCGTTTTCCCCACTCGGGGCCGAGCGGGATTTCCAGATGGCAAAGGTGTGGGTCCCTCCTAACACGGGGCAGATCCTGCACCTGCACGCTCCCCATCCTGGCCCAGGCAGTGCAGGAAGGAGGGGAAAGGAGCTGAGAGACGTGGAAATGCTGGGAGGAGTGAGGGTGTGAGGGCTTGGCTGAAGGGAAATCAGACTGTATCCAGGAGGGGGAAGGAAGGGATGGAGACCTGAAGGTGCAGAGCGGGGAGGGAAAGGAGAGGGAGCAAGCCTCAGCGAGGAGTCAGCAGGAAGAACTGGAGCCAGCCAAGGGTATGGCCAAGGATGCAGAGCATCCTGCAAGGATGCGGCCCTGAGGAAAGCCTGGGTATACCGGGAGCCGGAGGAAATGGGGAGCGGGGAGGGAGAGGGGCAGGCAGCTGCTGAGCATCACCAGCGCTGAGTGAGGCAGGGACCAGGGCAAAACCGAGAGGTCCTGGTCAGCATCGCAGGCAGAGGTGGCAGCCGAAAGGTGCACAGGGAGCGTCAGGGCTGATGTTTGGGGTGTCAGGACAAGACCACATCTGCAAATAGGTTTCTTTGACATGAAGCATGAAGGAAAAGCTGCATATTGTGGAAATAATACTAAGAGAGCTCGTCCTAGCAGGGGGTGAATGAGTCCTGCACCATGAAGTCAGCATCCTGCCCTGCTCCTGGAAATCTGCAGGGCTCTGTATGTGTGAGCTGAGGGTCTCGCAGGGGCGTGCAGGCTCCACGCGCTCAAGACAGAGCAGCAAATTCATCAGCGCACAATCAAAATATAAATTGGGACGTTGCTTCTAAACAGGGAGGGACACATCCTGCTTGGTACGGTGCAAATGAAACCCTCCAATGTTGCTAAAGCTCAGAATAGCTCAATTTATTTGTTTATTTATTCTCATTGTGATGCTCTGGTTTTGCTTGGAAGCAGCAGCACTGAAATCTTTGCAGCTCCAAGGTCTGCGACCTCAGCCCCAGCCCAAAGGAGGGCAGGAGGTTTGGAGACCATCCAGGCAAACATTTGAAGCTTGTGAGCCTCACGTTGCTGTAGCAGTGAGAGCCCCCTTCACAGTCATACTCCATGAGCTCCGGGCACCAGCGCGGGCAGTCTCTATGGACGTCAGCTGGCCTTTCATGGGATTGCTGGTCTCCACGGATGAGCAGCCAACGCTACCAGTCTCTGTTTTTGCTTTATTTTTTCCCTTAAGGGGAAAAAATTTCTTACCACTTTCTTCAAAAAAAAAGTATAAAAAATAAACACAGAAAAACCCCAGGTCCACTCACAAAGCAGCACTACTTTTCCATTTTTCACTCAGCATCCCACGCAAAGCCCAGGACAAACCCTGCTACTTTTTCTCAGGAAATGCATCTTCTCTTCCTGAATTCGTACCTATGCAAGAGCCGAGAGTTTGCATTCAGGCTGTGCCAGCACCTCGGGGGTCACTCGTCCATCTTCCAGCCGGGGTGCCAGCGAATGACTCGTCCGCAACGGAAACAAGGGAGCGTGAAGCACAGGCAGAAAGGAGCGAGCAGTGCTCCGTTTCATTCCCAGCGCGCTGCTCTGCCAGGAGATGTCCTCCTGCGCGGACAGGGTCACGGGCCCTGGCACACGCGATGGGCAGAGCTGGCCCTCGAGCTGCGGGGATGCCTGCGGAGCAGCATGTTCTTGCAGGCGAACGGCTTCCAGAAAAGATGCGTCTCCATGCAGCTCTACTTCCAAGCGCTTCATGTGCAGAGCGGGTGAAAATTATCCGTTGGAGCTACTTCTTCATGTTGGATTTTGGGTTGTGTCTTACCAGCAGGGCCTGGGTTCCGGAGGGAGGGAAGGTTTGCTATGCAACCCAAAGCTGGAGAGTTCGGCCGAACGCCCTCCTCAGTCCCCCAGGCTGCGACCCCGACGCAGCGGTGCTGCCTCCTGTCCCCCCGCCCGGCCGTGCCAGGCTCTGCGTCCCACCCAGCGCCGCGATCAGGCCGCCCCGCGGTGCTGGCAGGGCCTCCTCGCGCGCGGCGGGACCCGCGGTGCCACCAGGGGCTCTCGGCTGAGCGAGGGCAAGGAGGGCAGGAGCCGCCCGGGCTGCAGCTGCCGGCAGGCAGGGCAGCCTGGGGAAGCTTTTTCGTCGACGGGAGACGAGGTGGCTTCACGGGAGCTTTTGGCGTCGGAAGAAGGAGCAGATGAGATTTGGCTGCTGAACTCCTTCTGCCCTCGGCTTCTCCGCAGCCCGGCCCCCGCCAGCTGCTGCTCCGTCTCCTCACCGCAGCGCTGCCAGCTTTGGCCGAGCCAAGGGATGAGCCTTTCCAGCCCCAAAAGCTCCGAGTCTGCTCTGCTAGACCTTAGCACAGCTCCTCAGCCTCGCAAACCCGGAGCTTCTCCGCGCGGAAACGGCAGCGGGGAGGACAAGCGCGCCCACCGCCCCGCTCCGCCGCGCCCACAGGTGCCTGCAGCCCCTCCGGAGCCGCGGCACCCCGCCACCTCGGGACCCCGCTGCCTTCGGCAGGGACGGACGGCCAGGGCACTTCTCCGGGCACAGCAGCTCCCACGCAGCGGGCCAGCGCTCGGTGCCAGGGGATGTGCGTGCAGAGCCAGCAGGAGGGGAATGGCGAGCCTGCTTTCTCCGGGACAGTCAGGGCCAAGCCCAGAGGAAGAGGCAAAGAAAGCCTTTGCTGTCAGAGTCGGGGTTTACAACCAGCCACAAATGGCCGCTGTCCCTAAAGTTCCCATGGTGACCGTCCCAGCGGGAACCGAGCTGGCTCCTCTCGCCCTTCGTTCCCATGTCGGGGTGCAGGCGGCCGAGCGTGCCCCGTGAGGCAGGGAAGGAAGCGCAGCGCCGGCTCCAGGGCATCAGCGGCCGGGGCACCTCAAGCAGCACCCCTCCGGGCCAGGCTGCAATGGGTGCACCAGCTCTCCCTAAGACACAGACACTGGGCACCTGCCCCCAAAATCAAAGGCAAGCTTTCTGGAGACAAAGGCTGTTTGCAACCCGTGATCCCTGCTATCAGCTCCTCTTGAGCTCATCAGCTAGCTGGTGCCTGGCCAGTTTGACTTACAATCCCTCCCAGTACACGGTATTCCCTTGCTTGTTATATCGGCTTGCTTGTTTAACGCGTTCACACGGGGGTGCAGATCTAGGCTCACTCCCAAGGAAGGCTTCCCTTGACCTGCTGCGAGACCATGGGCAAATCTCTTAATCCTTTTGTAGCAAAGATTCCCATGCAGAAAAAAAAGACATTGCTTTTTTCCTGCTCTTGGTCTGTCTCCCATGCTAGCAGAAAATAACCTGACTGCTTGTGGAGATGGATGCATGCACCGCATCCCACCGTGGGAGCTACTCTCGACTCCTTCCACGTGGGACTGCTCCCAGCAGCACATCCCCAGGGTAGACGTTGCTGCCTGAACTAATTGCCCCTGCTCCCCTTGCAGCTGGTGGGGAAAGAAAGCATCTTTAGGACTCGATCAAGCTAACTTGCTTGAGATGTTTACTTGAGGATAAAACAACAGATGCCCCGTAGGCGCTGCTGGCTGCCCCGGACATGTTGATGACATCAGATGTCTCTGCTGCAGAGCCTGAGACGTGGTCAGACAACTGCTCACCAATGCAGCCGCAGCTTGGAGGCAGGGATGTGTGACCCCAGTGAGTGAAAACGATGACTTTCCCCTGGTCATCGTTCTGAGTGTAGTTCCTCTTAAGGCAGAAGGCCTTGCCGTGGCTGGTTACAGCATTGCTGCGCAATGAACGTGAGTCACAGCCGTAGCACGGTGAATTACGACTCCTTGCTCGCTTGCTCGCTGATTTTAAAACAGAGGAAGGCGGCTTAAGCAAACGGAAGGGGCTAAGCATGTGAAAAATGTTCCCTTTTCAAAACTGCCATAAGCCAATTGAAAATCTTTGTATTTGCGCTGAAAGCCTATGCCAAGTCTCTGTCTGAGGCTCAGTTCAAACACTCTGGCTATATAATCCTTCCAGTCTGGGCTCATAATGGAAACGCCAACAGACCGTTAAGCACAGCGGTATTGCCAGGTTCTGCTATAATTAAACGCACACAGGAAAAGGTATAAATAACCGGGTTAAACGAAGGTGGGGCTGTGGCTGCAGGGATGCGCGGGACAGCCAGCAGATGCTGGGGTCTGGCCGGCCCAGGGGTGGGCGAGCGGGGAGCTGGGCTTTGCGCCTGCCCCAGGAGAGCCCCTCCAGCAGAAGCTGCTCCGGGGGAGCTGTGGGTTAGAATGTACCCAGACGTCCACAAGGAACCTGAAAGCACGGTGTCCCAGCCCCCAGTGCCCCGGGGCCCTCGTGTACGGCAGTGCACGCTGCAGGGCACGGAGATGCTCCCTTGCCTTGCAAACTCCCGCGCAGACCCGCGTGTGCTCGGGATGCCCATGCTGGCTCGCTGGCTCCTCAGCAGGAGCAGCTGAATACACTTTTCCCTGCTGGTTTTCCTCCTGTGACTCCCAGCTCAGTTTCTCTGAGTTTTCTGGGCCAATTCTTCCAAATTAGTAGAAGCATCCAGGGAGCTTTAGTAAATAACACAAGAAATATTTGTTTTCAATAGCCCCGCCACAAGAAGACAATGAGGCAGCAACCACGTAGACACTCACGATGACACGGCCACGCACACAGCCCTGGACGACTGCAGTCCACGTCTGAAAGCTAAGGCTCACTTTCCTATTTGAAGAAATAAATCCACCAGGATTAACATGAAAAAGACCCCCCTCAACTGCAACCAGATGAGCGCATGCTCCGACGCGTACATATATTTGTGTATACTCGTATATTTTCCTGACCGCAGTCATCGAGCATCAAATCTGGCACTTTCCAAAAAAAGAAAAAGATCATTTCCAGCCTGTAACACAGGCTCTGACCTCAGCCTGCGCTTCCCCAGCTGAGCTAATAACGCTCCCAGCCCCCAAAATATGGAGGCAGCTCAGAATGGAAATGTTAAAGAGACGTAATTCCAGAGGATGTGAATGGCTAATTCTGTACATTCAAATGAAACAGAGGGGAAATATACTGAATGGAGCCCATGTATAAGATCATATGAAATGTAAAAAGACTTGTTGTTCTGCGCACACACTGCCTCTTCAATCTAGTTCTGCTTAAATGCCCATTCTTTTCGTTTGGCATCTCCTTGTCCCTCTATGGCTGAATCAAAAGAGGAACGAAATAATGACACAAAGATTTTAAAAAACTCAGCCCCAGCTGCAGCGGGGAGAAGCCTGAAGCGAAACGTGAGAGCGTACAGCTCTTTGTTAGGGTTTCCTTGGCTATAGAATATGGTATATGAAACGCCTGGCGTATCCCGTTTGGTCCTATGGAGGGAGAGCTCTTAAGGTGGCTCCCTTGGGTTCGGGGAGGGCTGCGGGAAGCCTGCCCCGCATTTGCAGTCAGCGAACGTCCCACCTGCGGAGACCCGGGGCTGCCCACCTCCCTCTCCCCACACCCCCGGGGCCGCTCTCCGCAGGCGGTGGGTGGTCCGGGCGGGTTTTTTTTTCTCTTTATTGTAGCTGACGCTTTACATCGGGAAACCGAACTCGGCGCTCCTTGTTGGGAGATGGTTCCAATTTATATAGCTTTCCAGGAAATAGACGCATTTTTTTTTTTCCCTGTGCACACAAGCAGCTCGGCATCGCTGTTGCCAGCAGCGCACAGCCCACCTTCCCCAGCCAAGGGCTTCTCTGAACTCTGCGTTTTGCAGCTGGTGAAGGAGCTGATGCCGGGATTATCGCAGGGCCCCTGGTGCTACCAGGTGACAATGCTGCAAGAGGTGACAGCCACCCAGCCGTTCAGCCAGTGCCATGAAGAGCAGCACCGAACTGCTTGACCTAAACAAATGTTCTGTAAACGTCAACACATTTGTTTTCTGTGGGCCGCCTGGTTTTCCTCTCGGAGGCTCTTCCAACAGCTGCAGATGATTTCTGCTGGTGCCCAGTGCTTCTTCCACAGGACCGCCACCATCACGGTCACGAAGGGGGTTCCCAGCCTGTCCCCCATAGGACAGTGTCCCCTTGCAGCCCTTGGGACATGCTGGGAATGAGCTCCTTCCGTGGGCTCCCCGTGGGAAAACCCAACGATGCTGGGATACCCTGAGCCAGCCTCATTGCACTGATGGCCCAGTGGCCAACCTGTGCCACCTCGATAGGTGACAAAGCTATTCAGTGGTGTCGACGGCCTTCTGTGTTGTGTTAGCTGGGTCAGGCTCAGGATGTGGGGTCCCTGCTCATCGTGCCTGCCCCACACTGGGGAAGCTGAGACACGGTGTCTCCTGTGGTCCTGCTCCAGCATCTCTCAGTGCTCTCGGTGCTGGCTCCTGACCACCGACCAGGGCCAGCACACATGGAGCGCCATTCCCGGCAGGCTGGCAGGACCCCTGTCCCCACAGCTTCCCCGCAGCGAGGGGCACAGGGTCACCTCCGCGCCCTTGGCTACCTCAGCTAAATCCCGGAGAGGAGGGGTGCCACGACCACCGCTGCCAGCAGTGCACCCCGGCCACGTGCACTGCCGGCACGTCGGGTGACTTGTCACCCGCTTGTCCCCAGGGCTGGCGAGGAGGAGCACGTTCCTCCGCGGCTGCTGAAGCCACCTCATGACGCCGGCGTGCGTGGCTGCCAGCAGGCTGGGGACAGCCAGAGCAGCCATGTGACAGCCTGGCTGCTATTTCTGGTCCCCGGGGAGGCTGGGGGACTGTCACACGGAGTGAGTGTCACCCACTGGCACCACACAAGCCAGGTGAGTCCAGCTGTGGTGACAGCAAATTCCTAATTAGCTCGTTGCACCAGACCTGCCAACCACTCACGGTCATTACCCAAGGATGACCTACGTGCCGGGCAGCGTGTGCTCCCCTGATCCCTGTTTCGCAAAACCCCTCCATCCCTGCCCCACGCAGGCGCTGACCCACAGACAGACAGACAGACAGGCGCACACTGGCTCCCCATCCTGCTCCCCGCGCCTGGGGGTGTCTGCAGGCAGGACCCGCACCTTGCTGACCGCTTCCCGAGGACGGAGAGCGGTCCGGAAGAAGCCGCTCGGTGCCGCCGGAGCGGGGCGAGCTCCCCCTGCGCTGACAGCGGCTCTGCAGAGGTGTCCTCTCCCCACCGGCCCAGCCCGGGATGGCTGCGGGGTGCTGGGGGGCCCGAGCCCTGCCACCAGCCCGCTCCCCGCAGGTCCGGAGGGCAGCAACCCGCGGCCTCGAGGCAGCGCGGGTAGGCTTGGCAGGGAGCTATGTGTCTTGGAGCTGCTTTCCCCGCAGCGGTAGCTGGAGTTGGTTCTGAATACTTAAATGGTTTAATGTGCAAACAAAGAATCTCTGAATTGTCAGCTCTCCCAAGCAAGGCACCATCCGAGTGCTCGGCAAACACGCGGGGCGCGGGGAGAGCTGTGGCAGCCCAGCAGCGACAGCAGCTGCTCTCCTTTGCTCAAGTCAGGCTTGCAGGGGGTGGCAAGGGGTGCCCCAATCCACCCGCTGTCTGAAGATACCCATCTCCCCCACACTCCAGGCGAAGGATCCTATGGGATTTGTGATGTTGCAGAAGCATGGAGTCCTTTAGGGTGGCATGCAGGAACACCTCACAGCAGCCAGCAATGCCATACAACTGGTTTGGACAAGGGGTGATGAAAAATCCTGCATCCTGCTGAAACTGCTGTGGAATTTAGGTCAGGCAGGTGGAAATACGTGGGCTGGAGTGGGACCAGAGGGCAGGAACCGGTGCCCAAATGGTGCTGAAGGTACCACCAGATCTACAGCCACTACAGGGACCAAGGTTTGTGTCCAGAGGCTGTTCTTCCCCCAGCAGCTCCACAGCGGTGGAACCTGAGGAAGAGGGATACCACCCTCTGGGCATCCCAGCCGTGTTGGGGGGCAAGAGCCTCATCCATCCTGAATATGGCCGTGCTGAAGCTTTCTGTGGGGTCTCTCCCCCATGCCAGCGGCTGGCTCTGGTCCCCAGCACTGTGGTGGCACCAGGGATGTGCCCCAACCAGGAATCAGATCAAAGGGCTGGAGGGAAAAACGACGCTGAAGCTTCCATCCTGGAGAGGTGCTGCTCTCTGGGGTCTTCTCCAAAGCTCCCCCCAAGCACCTTCAGCTCTCCCAGGGAGGATGCTCAAGCCCTCAACCCAGTGCAGGCAGCCAAAGCTGCCTCTGGAGGAAATTTTACCCCCCCTTCCCTTGACGGAGTAAGCAGAGAGGATGGGAAAGCAGCGACTGCCTGCCAGGGACAGCCAGGGCGGACCTCTCTGCGCACCCCTCCGTGCACCAGAGGATGGGATTTGGGGTTGTGTGCACCAGGTCCCTAGAGCTGGAAATCCCAGCAGCGGTTGGAAGCTATGGACACATGCAGTCCCAGGTGATCCCTCAGAGACCCCCAGGAACTCGGAAAAAAAGAGTTTTCCTCTCCTTTTCTCAAAGCACCGAGCACTCCTCATCCCCGGCTCCTCTAGCACCAAAGGGCAGGGAGCTTCCGAGCTGCTTCTCCCGGCTTTCCCCTCCCAGGGGGACTTCTGACGCAGGTGGGAAGCCCCGGGCGAGCAGGACGGGGTCTGCGAACACCGCCCGGGGCCCGAGGCAGAAGCTGCAGGGCAGCGTGCCCCCCAGCCCAGCCCTGGGGTGGCCAAAACCTCTCCCCGGGGGGTGCACGGGGAGCACCCGGGGGGCACGCCCGGGCGCAGCGTCACGGCGGGCCACCGGTGCAAAACCCACGGGCTTGCTCGCAGCCCCGAGCGAGGCTCCCGGGAGGGCGTGGGGCGGGGGCGTG
>VXAL01005888.1:345210-356706 GCA_013399475.1 Chauna torquata | reverse complement strand
GGCGGCCCCTCCGGTGGCGGCCCCTCCGGTGGCGGCCCTTTGTCATGGAAGCGTGCCCGCGCTCAGGGCCCGGCTGCGCTGCCTCGGGGGGGTCTGCCGAGGATGAATACACAAACGCGTACATCGCGGCGTGGTAGCGCGGTGTCTGTAACGGGCCTGCCGGGGACAGAAAAAGGCGGAGCGGTTTCCACAGGAGTCACTGGCACACGGACATCGTGCAATCGCGTGGCCTTTACTGCATCCATCCGTGCCCGGCTTCACGCCACCAGCAGCACCCCTGCGCTGCAGGTCACTCCCAGCCCAGATTAGGTGATGCTGTGCAACGGGGTCTACAGGAGGTCCGCGTGCCTAAGTACTGTTACACCGCGTTGCGTCGTCGTTACACGCACCAGCCCTACGTTCAGTACGAAATAGTTTTCTTATGAAGAAATGCAGAAAATTAATTTCACCAAGTATGGATTTCATTATCAGCATTGACTTCATTACCACCACCACATTTCCCTGTGCTAGTCAGCAGATAAAACACACATGCACAACTTCTGTAAGATACAAGAAGGTCCAGGGAAGGTTTGGGGTTCGTTAGACTTCAAATCCCCTGGAAACCCGTAATTACTCATTATGATTAGAAAGGGAGCTGCTTTTTGCCATAGCAAAATAAAACATATTCTTCCACTGCCCATGAAAATGGCAGCTTCAGGAATAGCAAGTGTTACTTTTGCTTTACACTTGAATGTTTACAGAGATTCATTCCTCGGTTTCATTAAAAACAGTACTTAAAAACATTTTATTAGATCTGGGGTTATCTGAGAAGACTGGTTTGACAATAGAAACACGGTCAGCTTTTACCTATAGGAGTACGTTGAGTTCATTTAATGCCTTTCTCGAGCTTAATTTGTCCCCTTTGGAATTACTGCCATTTTTCTGATCAATTCAGATGTGCTCTGTCCTTCATGAAAGTTCATGAAAATCAAGCTGATCAGAAAAGAAAGAGGGGCATTCAGAGCAACTGCCTGCCTGCATCGCCAGCCTCAAAATGCACTGTGTGAATTAATGAGCCATAAGGAGGAAGGCGTATTAACAAACAGCCACATCAAGGAATTCTTTTCTTTCTCCTCTTAGCTGGATATATTGAATTAAAAGCCACTAAGACTGACTCACAAATGCAAAAGTTTTGCATACTTACGTCCCACTTGTAGGTCAATATGACTACAATAATCAAGACAGCAAGACGTTTTGGTGAAAAGGATCTAATTTGTCTTGCTGGCAACACAGAGCAGTTCACATTGTATGCTTCATACATCTATTATTGACAGCAATAATGTTTTTGTTTTGGACTCGTGAGCCCATTTCTTAGGACTGTTGAGATAGGAAAACAGCAACTACTAGCAGGCAATGTCAAACTTCCTTTATTTCAAATTTTTGCAATACTGCATTGGTTATTGATTGATATGGAGAAAAACCTCCCAGCAGTTCCTTCTCTTTATATAAACATGATAATACTGCAACTTTACAGTAATCAGAACCCTGTCTCTGCAAGTACATGTGCGTAACTGCAAGCTGTTTAAAAAAAAAAAGCTCAATTTTGATATTGTTGACTTTCCAAACTGATCTGCCTTATGATTTCAAATTCTATTCCAGTAAAAATTTCTAGCTCTGTGGACCCATAGATTGCTGTCATCAACATATTAAATATAAAGCTAAACTTAATGTCTTTTTGAGTCCCATGACCACAAATTAGAGCTATAGCAATGAGAAACAACACGTGGAAGAGAATGAAATAGGTGCAGTTGGCCCAGAGTCACACAGAGTACAAAGTCAAAGTAGGCACTGCAGAAAGGAAAAATCAAGTGTCATTTTCAAAACAGGTTGTTCCTAAGAAGACACCAGTGAGGCACAGCTCGTCAGAATAAAGACAAGGTTTTTCTGATTCATATTTGAAAGATAAAGTTTTTATCAGTCTGCATGAACAAGAGTTAACTTTGTTTAAAATATTTCTGAGAAACTTAGCTTCTCTCAGGTTTACTTTTCGGTTGTTTTAAAAACTGGAATTACTTCAACTAGCACAAGCTGGGCACAATCAATTTCACGGGCAACCATTCTTTACACACTAACACAGCAAAAAGCACGTTTAGATGGTTTGTTTTTTTTTTTTTAAGTACCTTATGTGCCACAGAGCAAACTGAAAAAAACACACATCTGCTCAGTAAAATCGTTTTCCTGTCTGGTTGGGTTTTTGTAGCGATCTCAAGTAACGACTCTTTCTGTTGTGCAGGCTTGGTTTTTGACACTTACTTGTCTACTGTGTCTATTAAGATGTTAACAAGCAGTAAGCAGTGTGGGAGAAAAACAAACCATCAAGGTATACGCTGGTACCGGAAACCTCTGGGCCAAACAGAAATTATGTATAATACAAGAAAATCATAAAAGATCTTCCTTTGGCTTTTTGCTTGCTTCTGAGAGGCACTTACGAAAAATTAAGAAGCCGAGATACTAAAGAGACACTGGTACATACCAAAACCATATACAAAAGGTATAAAGGTGCTTTCCTGCAAGTTGCATGGCCCAGTGGGTAAGCCATTGAAACCGATGTTACAAAATTCCTGTTAGTTTCCAAGCTTTTACTGACTTGAGGAATTAGTTGGTCCTGGGCAGAGACTTCCACTGTGAGCCTCAGTTTCTTCATCTGTAAAGGCAGCTCTAACAGTTGACCTCTTTGCTCAAACACTTTGAGGTGCACATAAAGAAATCAATAAATAACGCACGAATCTTACTGGCTTCATGACAGATACTTTTAAAAATCAGACCCTTTTTCCCATATTTCATAGAGGACTAAAAATATTTATAGGATTAAAAAAAAATTCCTTTTTTTTTTCTCTTTTCCCCACTATGTTTAGGAAGTAAAATTTGACAAAACAGTTTAGTTTTGTTGCTAGCCAGTTCTACACATTTCAAGTATTTCTGCAGTGAATCCAATGGTGCAGAGAAAGGTATACTTAAGTGCCCATAAAGCTGAACTTGGCAATCTTGCACAACCGAATCCTACCCCAGATATTTTAGCTTTTAATAAAAATAGTGAAGCACAACATTAGGCCTAAATTTCATAGCCCTTACTGTTTACCTGTCCTTCTCTACTCCAGATAACAAAAACTCAGCGTTTTTTGTGCTTAGTGAAGGTAACCAGTTCCTGTTCTGACTGCCCTCTCCCTCCATAGATTATATAGGGTAAGAAACAACAGAAAGAAGGAATACTTTGCCAAAGAAGAGCAGTCCTAAATCAGCATGAATCAGGACGAACCAATTTATTGTCCTGTTTTCAAATTATGCTCTTAAGGGAAAGTCTTCCAATATGTTCATCTCTCAGCACACTGCTTATTTAAACCGTTAGAGAAGGGAAAATGCTATTGAAGAGCACTTGTTTAAATCCTAACCTAAAACACAGGCAAGACAATTCTATAGCATAGCGTGCTTATATAAAATGCATACAGTGCTACATACCCACAGCCTTGCAGACTGAGTTTCCTATTAACTCTTCTAAGATAACTATCTAGTGCTTTTACCAATTTTTTGTTGTTGTTGGCAAGAACCGTTCTCCACAACATTGAATACCTGGGGGATATGCTAGGAAAAGCAGGCATCAAAAGGCAAGCGGGGAGCAGTTCTCTTCATTTCCTTTTGCCCTGCCAAGTCTTCTCCTTTGCTTCCCCCTTGGACCACTAAAACCAGCAGGTGGGCTTTCAGAGGGCTGTGCTTCCAGCGCCATCCCTGCTACCAAATTCACTCACCACTACAGAATAATTGTGGGAAGGCAATTCATCAGCAATTGCAAAGCTATTTGAGATCATAGGATACAGGGTGTTCTAAAAGTGAAAAGAACTGTTGTTCTGTCATACAAAGGAGTTTACAACCTATTCCTCATTCAGCTCTCAGTGCCCTAATAAAGTGGCAGCAGAACAGAATACATAGGATTGTGCTAGACAGAGGGTGAGTGAGAATGAACGAATAGAAGGCAACTGGGCAACTCTTGACAAAAAGTTGAGGTCTGTGCTGTTAAGACCCACAGTCGGTATACACGTGAGTATGGGCTGTGCTATATAATTTCTCAAATTCACACACCGGTTATTTTTACAAGTCTGGTAACGTGGGACAGCATGCTAATCCACATCTGGCTTCACATCTGAAGGACAGTTAGTGACAATGCTGAGATGTGCTGGTCTCTCCATGGCATGCAGGCAGAGGTACATAGTTCGTAGCATGAAGTAAAGAGTTTGCTGTAATCCCACACTGGGAATCCACGGGCACAGAGAACGCTTGAACTTTGTGTGCATCAAATGAAGGTCACTGGAACGCTTTGGAATGGTGCTGCTGTGTATAGTGAGTGCAGGTCGTGGGGAAAAAAAAGGTGCAAAAACATTAAAAATGTACTTCCCACATCCTTCACCCTGCCTGGGACAGGCCATCACACATGAGAAGATGAAGGTAAGTGCTCAAAATTTAAAAAAATATGAATCCAAGCCATGTGCTTGGACACAGACTGTGCCACATTACTAGCAGCAGAGCTTACAGTCACTACTGCACTAGAGGAGGAATCCTTTTCTCACTCTTCTTCCACTCCTCGCTCCAAGTCACTGCAGCAATGCTTTACTGAGTACGAGTATGCACTAAAGAGAAGACAGTTCGCTATCATGTAAAGAAAACACAGTGAGAGTGGCTTTAAAAAAAATAAAAATAAAAGGACATTGCTGCTAGACCCAAGCAGATGGTGTAGTCAGTGCATCTAACAGCAAGCCCAGCCTGGTGGGGATGTCTCTTTTATATTAATATAATCCCCACTCCCAGAAGCAGGCGAACTTCCATCACCAGTGGATGAGGCCATCATCTTTTCAATCAGGACTCTAGAAGACAAACATACATGACTGTTTTTTTCTTAAACAAGCAGCACTGGGCCACACAGTTTTGAGGCAATACAAAAAAAGAAGAAAAAAAAAAACCTCATTCTAGAAGGACATAAAACTCCAGAACTTTATGGACTAAAGAGTGAGGTTAAGGAGCTTCGCATGCACTCACAGCAGCATTACTGCTGTTGCCTGGCAGTGCCAGGAGGCTGCAGTGACTGGACAACTAATGCCTCCTGCAACCACCTCACCTGGGCTCCAGTTGCGGACTGGGACATAGCAACGGGCTTCCTAGGTGCAAACTGCCCAGCCTCAGATAAGGTGCGAATGCCCAACACTGCTGTCCAACACCTTTCAGAAAAAAAAAAATTCCCTACCGAAGGATTGGTGCATCAGAAAAGAATTTTAATCTATTTGCACAAGAAGCCCCATCCTCCTGGTAGAGGCCAGCATATGAAAAAAACATCCCCAGTATTGTTTAAAGAATTTCTGTTTCCAGAAGCTTAACCAAGGACAGAAGAACTTCTGACCTTTTAGAATTCAGTTTCCCTTCAGGAGATCTACTTGCATGTTACTGCTGCTGTTTGTTACTTACTGACAGCATCTCCCCTCACCTCAGAGGCCGGTGTCTGAAAGAGGGAATTAACTCTTTAGATGTACGACAAGTGTCGTGCCTACCTCATAGACTCATTGATATTCTTGTTTTCCTTGACAGACGTTTCCACCCAACCAGAAAAGCCATTTTCTTTGCTGAAGCGATCTACTTCTTCTCTTGTCACTGCCCATGGGGAAAGGTCACACTGTAAAACAAGAGTCAGTCATTTTAAGTTTAGCCTTTTAATTTTTAAGCTGAGAGGGGAATTTCTCCCCTCACCCATTCACTGCCTGTGCTCAGGCAGCAGAGAGGCTCAGCCCTTCGCATCTCCAAGATCACAATCTGACAGAGAGTTCTCAGGACAAGGTTCTTAATGGGATGTTGCAAGCAGCAATATATTTATCTCATCTGAGATACTGACACACCTCAGTCAAGTACGCATGGAATGGAGGTTCCTGCAGAGCAGACAAGAAAGCATTGTCACTCATCCAAAATCTGCCAGGCCTATCAGCAGCACGGAAATTTTACTGGTGTAGTGCCACTGAGGTGATCACACCGATGTCAATGGGAAGCATGAAGAGGCGGTGAGAAACCCTGTCCAATGACAGCTTGTATTTGTGTGATTACAGCACTTACGGTCACACAGCTTTCCTTAATGCAGGCAAAAACGTTACTTTAAAATTGCTACCAGGGAAAGCATTACTTGGGAAGGAGTGGAGAAGAAAAGCCATTCTCCCACCCACCCTTCATGTTTTTGATTCATCTCCAATTTTAGGCTCTCTTAAACCAGGCAAGTCTCAAACTGAATCTGGAAATGGCTGTTGAGCCAATGTTGGCACATGAAGAACATAAAGGTACTTTTTAAATGAAAGAAAAATAAATCATTAAAAGACAGCACCAATCTACACAGTGAAACTTGACACTGCATCCAAAGAAAAGCAGACATCCCTCTGGCAGCTCACGTTTGTCATACGCAAACTTCCCCAGTCTACTGCAAGTTAAAGACCAAAAAAGAAGAAGAAAAGCTTGATAATCCAGGAGCTACAGAACTCTAGCTCCAGGAGCAAGAGAAACTGCATCCCAGGACAAAGCAATCGCTAACATCTCCTAAGTCCCACCCATGCATTAAGTCCTACCAGCCTCCTGGTTGAGGAGGAGAATCCTTGCTAGAGAAGGAAAATTCAAGAAGAGTGAAGGAAAGTGCTACAAAGACCACCAGCTGCGGTACCACACAGGGCAAGGCTTAGTGGTAAAGCTGTCTCCTTCCATTCTGCGCTCCCTTTGCAGTTGTGAAAGCACAGGCACACGTGTGTATGCGCACACACACACACAGAGGACGTCTCGAGCCGCTCACTTTGTTAGCCAGCAGTAGGCAAGGCACGGGGTTTCCATCTGGCAGCATGAGCTTGCTGTCCAGATCCTGCTTCCACTTCTGGCTGTTGCTGAACGTGCTGATGTTGGTGACATCAAACATGATAACGCAGGCTGACGCCTCCCTGTAGTACAGCCGGGTCATAGACGTGAAGCGTTCCTGCCCTTCAGGAGCAAAAAAAAGGAAGAAAAAGAGTTTCCCCCAGAAGTTACTGTTTTTAAGATCTGTTCACGCAAACAGCATGCCCATGATGGTGCTTCATTTTCTCAGCTGACACGATCAACCTCCACTTAAATAACGAGAAAACAGAGGCACTGAGATGCATCCTGCCTTGGGTACCTCAGCAACGCAGCGAACTGGAACAAACTGGGGAGTTCTTAACCCTGACCCAGCCGCTCAGATGTCCCAGAAATATCTGCATTACTCCCAGTGTACCGATTCAAATTTTGCGTTCCCAGCCCCACAGTTACCTCCCCGAGAGCACAAACCCGATGGCAGCAGCGTGCGGGGCCGCTGCGCAGAGCTGGGCGCGCTCTGGCAGGGTCCTTGCCTCAGCGTCGGCACCAGCTGCTGCCTGCTGCGGACACGGCACTACAAACCAGGCGCTCCAAAGGGAAAAATTCGATAGTAAACAGAAAGCATTAAAACTCACATATGCTGTTATTACTGCTTAAACCTTACGGCCTGCCTGTACTACCCGAACTATCCAGAGAGTAACCCCGCCACGCTGCCGTATGGTGCGACGATACTCGCTGAGATGGGGACAAACCGCAAAGCATCCGCATCACTTTACACGGGTCCGCGGCACGGCGAAAGCCAGCACTTCTGACGCTGCGCAGATTTCACCCTGAGCTCCGAGGCAGCCCTGTAGCCGGTCAACAGGCCTCACGGTGGGGCGACGAAGAACTGAGCACCCTAAGCTACCTCAAACCGCCTGACCTTCTTCGTGCACCTTCAGCAGGGGCTGTGCGTGCGCGTCCCCTTCTGCTCGGGCCACGACAGGAGCGCCGTGTGGGACAAGGGTGGCCGCTCTGCCTTCCAAATCTTAAACATCTTTTCGGGACTGAAATCGAAATGATTTTCTTGCTGCAATCCTCTTGCAAACTTCTCCTTCCTGTTTTCTTTTTAAAGATTCCAGACGCATGTGCCTGAACGGGGAAAATGGAGGAAACCACAGCCCTGTCTTCCTCGCTGCTCTGCGTCTAGAGGTGCCATTTTAGAGACGCTACGGCACCGATCTGTCCTCCGCCTTCGGGCGCTAGGGAAGCCGAGGACCGCAGAGCAGACTGCACGGTCGGCTCCCCCCAGAGGTGCCCCCGAAGGTGCCCCACTCCTGACCCAGGCCCCCCACCCGCAACCCGGCCCGGCCCAGCGTCCTGCTTCCATGAGTGCTGCTCGCCAGCCTCTGCCGCTCTGGGCAGACGCCTGTTCCCAAGGAGAGCACCAGCTCTGCTCGCACAGGTCACTGAGAGCCGCAGAGCGACCTCCCGGCCCCTCCGGGCCCGGCAGCCAGAGCGGAGTGACTTCGGTGGAGCAATCCGCGCCTGGACGCAGGCATCGGGCCCGCCTGCTCTCATGCCAGAGATCAGATTTTTCACACAAGACTTGGAGCTGGGGGATTATATACCCAGTTAGCGCTCTGCTCGTCTCCCCGTTCGCTCTGCTGTGGCTTTGCAATTGCAAAGAAAGGCTCGATAGAATTTGTCATCTGTGCTCCTGCGTTCTTTGCAGATGAGTTTTTGATTAAATATTTGAACTACTACTGCAAACTAGAGACAGCACTGCAAACCAGGACAGTCTTGTCCCCTGAATCCACTTTTAGGATTTATTTTTGCAGCAGACTCCTGCTGGAGAAAAAAATAATAATAAAGAAAAGCCACGCAATCAAGAGCTTTAAATTCACTCCTGAACAGCTTTGTGGTTCGCGTGAACATACCTGCAATGTCCCAGAGCTGAAGTCGCACTGTCTCCGATTCTGACCACTGGACCACCTTCAGAGCAAAATCCACTAGAGAATCCCCAAAAAGAAAGGAAACCTCATTAGGGGCATTCCGCACCACGGGGCTCGTTCCTCCGCAGCCTCTTGCCGTCTCCCAGAGGGCCGGGCGCGGGCTGTCCCAGCACCGCTGTCCCGGTCACGGCAGCCTGCGCCGCACCACCACCCGCACCAGCACGGACCAGGAGGGTCTGCCAGCGCCGTCCCCTCTCCTCCATCACAGAAAGCTGCAAAATAAGTGCTAAATGCAGACAGCTCCACGCGCTGCCTGCTCCACTCCCCGCATAGCGGATGACCCCATGCACACCAAGTGCCTGCAGAAAAGCAGAAGTCAGGCGCGTTGTCGGCGCCTCGCCCCCGCACCGGGATGCTGCGCTTCTCCCTTCCCGAGCTTCAGCTCAGGGTCACTTTGGGTGGAGTTGGACCACACTAAATGGAGCGGCTTCTCTCCCTGTCTCGCAGAGCCCAGCCTGTCAGGCCTGCAGTCGAAGCCCTCACAAATGGCAGCAGAGATGCCGCCCACAATTCCTCACGAAGGAGGGGAGCAAGGTGGAGTTTTTCCAGCAAATGCAGCACCAGGTGGACTCAGCTCCCCCCAAATCGCAGGGCTTTTTCAGGATCAGAGGCGGCCTCCCAGCACCAGGACCTGTAACAATCCCACACACGACTTCCACTTCGTGTCGGGGAGCTCGGACACCCATTCCTGACCCAGGAGCTGTAACACTGGCGCTGGCGACACTAGCCAAGCTGAGGAAGGAGGAGAAACGTTCAGGAGTAAGAATTCCTCCAGCACATAACCCTGAATAACCACAGCGCAAGCAAAGGGAAATGGGAAACCTCATCCTGTGGAGAGCTTTAAGGAAAGCTTCCCTCGCCCGACTCTGTTTCAGTCAAGTGCTGCTTGGCTCACGCTGCTCGCACTTCTAACCCACAGCTGGGACAGTGGGTCAAAGAACTGCACCTTTCCACTAGGGTCAGTAATGCGCAGTGGAGGAGCTTTAAGTGAAAAGATCGGAGCTAATCATGCGCCATGCCTCCTTTTGAAATTCATAATCCCACAGGAAACTCAGAAAAATGCCAACAAAATGCTGCATTTGTTGCTGTTGCTCGGCTTTTTTCTGCACTGCCTAAACCATTCAGCTGCTGGTACGTGGAGCCTGGTGTTTCCTTCGCAGCTACCGCTTACCGCTACCTACAACTCGACTGTAACAAACGCAGAGAGTAGAAAGGGAAACCTCTGCATTTTTCTCAGATTATGACGCATCAGGTTTTCACTGCAGGAGGAAAACTGTCCAGCAATGCTGTCATCCATGCTCAGCAGGCCTGGAACTTTTTGAAGCTAGGACCTCATTAAAAAAATTAAAAAAGAAAGAAAAAAAAAGCCTGCAGCTCTTACTGTTGCAAGTGCAGGCGCAACCCAAGCACTTTGTGCTTTGCTGCCCCACTGGGATGTGGCCCTCCAGTGTTTTCAACCTCTGACTAATTAATCCCCTCCAGATTCATGAATAAGTTTTAAACAGCCCCCGCTATTCTGGGTCCTCAGAGAGATTTACTGGGTAAAGCCTTGGCACCTCCTGCTCTGTCTAGGTTATTCACTTACATTCACATTAAACAAAGAACAACTTAATCTTGTTCCCAGCCTCCTTATTACAAAGCTGTTGTTTCCCCATCATTTTTCCAGATGCTCCATCTTAGAGCACTGCTGATGCTTTAGCAGTGATTTCATGCTGTTAAATAAATGTCAAAACAATGCTGAAAGGCCGAGGCGGCAATCCCAGCCCTGCCGGCCGGACCCTGGGGCGGCTGCTCCCAGGGGAGGTGGGATGGGGCACCCCCGCCTGCGGCAGGACACAGGTGGGGTGCGAGCACAGCAGGAGCTGCCTCCCTGCTACAAAATGCAGTATTTTGTACCAAAATACAGTGACTACGGACGGGCGGTTGCTCATTTCACAAATCCTTGCAGGGTTTCCAGGTCTGCAGGGAAGGAGAGGGGCACGTTTCCCATCGCAGCCTACCAGCATGGGATGCTTAATAGAAACAAACGTAAGTTACAGAATCACAGAATCTTGTAGGTTGGAAAAGACCCTTAGGGGCAACCATCACCTGACACCACCACGTCCACCACTAATCCCGTCCCTTGGTGCCACGTCCACACGTCGCTGAAATACCCCCCGGGATGGGGCCTCCACCACCGCCCAACCCCTCCGGGAGGGGATTCTTCCCGATCTCCAACCCGAGCCTCCCCTGGCGCAACCTGAGGCCGCTGCCTCACTCCCCACCGCTGGTCACCTGAGGAAGAGACCGGCACCTCGCTGCAGCCTCCTTTCAGGCCGCTGCACAGGGCGGGGCGGTCCCCCCCCGCCTCCTCTGCTCCAGACCAAGGAGCCCCGGCGCCCTCAGCCGCCCCTCACGCCTCGCTCTCCGGCAGCTCCGCTGCTCTGCTCCGAGCGCGCTCCCGCTCCTCACCGCCCTTCCTGCAGCGCGGGGCCCACCACCCAGCGCGGGATTCGGTCACTGCGAACGCAGCGAGGGCCCCACCGCGCTTCACAGAAGACACGAACTGCGGCCCGGACTGGCGGCCAGTGCGGGCCTGGCGAGCCCCGCCACGGGAGGCCGGGGAGGCCGCGGGGAGGCCGCGGGG
>VXAL01005888.1:322285-345196 GCA_013399475.1 Chauna torquata | reverse complement strand
GAGCCCCCCCGACCCAAGGCCGCCGGCTCCTCTCCGGGCCGCCCCCGCCGCGGGGCCCCGCTCACCTCCCACCGTGGACTTGTAGTGCCGGTTGAAGCTGTCGTTGGCGTAGCGCTGCACCAGCGACGTCTTCCCCACCGTGGCGTCCCCCACCACCAGCACCTTGAACATGCGGTCGCGGTGCCCCATGCCGGCCCCGCCGCCCCGGCAGCCGCCGCCGCGGTCATGTGAGGGTCAGGTGGCGGCGGAACCGCTACCGGCGGCGGGGCTGCCGGGACGTGTAGTCCGCGCCGCCCGGCCCCGGCCCCTCGGAGCCAAGCGGCGAAGAATCCACGGGCGCCTCGTGAAGCGGAGCTGCTCCGCCGCTGGGGTCCCTCCCAGGTCGTCACCCGAAACGGCTCCCTCTGCAACGGGCGTTCGGTCGGCGGAGTGGGACAGCTGGGTGGGAAGGGACCCTCAGAGATCCCCTGCCCCGGGGACCCTCAGATCCTGCTCCGGCCGCGTGAGCACCGCGGAGCTAGCCAGAAGCCGAGGCACGCCAACGAGGGCATCGTCCAAATGCCTCTTTAACGCTGCCAGGCACCGGGCATCAGCCGCCGCGCTCGGACGCTGGTTCCAGCGCTTGACCGCCCTCACGATGGAGAAGCGTCTCCTGATGCCCGGCCTGAACCTCCCCCGGCACAGCGCTGTGCCCTTCCCGCGCGTCCTGCCACGGGTGAGCAGGGAGAGGAGACCGGTGGCTCCTCAGGAAGCTGTGGAGAGGTCCCCCTGTCCCTTTTTCCCCCAGCTGAGGAAGAACAGCATCCCTCCCCGCAGGGAGACCACGGTACCAAGGCGGCCGCCCTGTGCTCGAGCGCCCTGACACTCAGGGTGCAGGGGAAGCAGGACCCAGGCACGGACCAGAGCAGCACCAGCCGCCAGCACCCCACTGGCTGCTCCCGAGCCCCCAGCACCGCTGGGGCTCTGCTCCGGGATGACCCAGCCAGGCAAGCAGCCAGCGAGCATGGCCCCGCAGGGAACGCTCCAGGCTAACAGAAAGCAAAGCCCACAGCTGGGGGAACACAGGGCCCTCTGAGGGCCACCGATTCCTGCAGATCCAGGGGGCTGCTTAACGTGCCCCGAAAAACGTGGGGAACACTTTTGTCCCCTGTTCCTTAACCGGGCCACTGGCAAGGAGGCCACGTGGAACAGAGGCCCTGCCTGCGGAGCCAGGGAAGGGCTTTTGTACACAGCAAGAGGCTGAAGAGCAAACACCCGTGTTTCCTGCTGGGAACACGCACGCAGCCACCTGGATCCCACCACAGGCATGGCAGAAACCAGCCTGATAATCCATAATTTTGACTAATCATGTTTTGCTTAATGCACAATTTATTTCAACTCTCATTGCGCTGCCTATCAGAAGAACTTCACTATAAGCTAAAACAAGCTGCAAAACATGAAACAAACTTTTAACCCTGTAGAGAGACTTACAAAGCAAAGACACCACAGTCCACATAAATAAATGTCATCTTTATTTAACGAAATATAATTTATCAGTTAAGTTGACATCTGTCAATTCAGTTATAGGAACTATAAATAATTAAGACAGTCTTTTTCCTTCAATAAAAAGAGTAAACCAGTATTTTTCATTTGCAGTCAGCTGTATAGTAGGCATGCATTTGAGTGCAACTGGTGGGAAAAGTTTTTGTCTGTCAATATTCTGAAATTTTAAATTAGATTCTTCCCTGACCTATTCACCCCACCTTATCAAATTATACAGGCACCACCAATCCCAGCAGCATGGCAGCTCAATCACCTCTGGGTCTCTGCACCTTACAGGAGACCACAAGCGGTAGATTCTTGCTCTGGCACAAATCCTTTCTTGGGGAACTAAATAGCAATGTGACACATAACAGACCGGTAGAGTTTCATATATATATAAAAGCTTACATGTTAATGGAAGGAAATCTGGTATCTATTCCTCAATATTAGGCAGAGAAATCAGGTGAGCAGCAGAGGATACTCCAGAAGTCCCTGGGCTGAGACTTCAGTGCACAGGCGTGAGAGTCTCATCGTTTGGTTTTTGAACAGAGCCGTGGCCAAATTACATGCGAGAAGCCGAGTCACTAGGGTGAAGAGGACGAGGTTCAGAGCTACTGACACAAACGACATGTTGCAAAGATGGAGAAGGGGGCAGCAAGGCTTACATTAGCAAGGTAGAAAGGGGAATGCCATCTGAAAAAGTCTATCACCTGCCCTTCTTAGCATCTGAGAGCGAGCGGTCTGACAGGGCAAGGATCAGATCTCTGCCTCCTGAACACTACGAACAGGTAAGGCAGAGAAGGGAGAACTCGGTGCACACACACCAAAGCACAAAAGGATTCTTCTACAACTCCAAAGGGAGGTCCCTCAGCAATCTCTCTAGAGTGCACAAGAGCCTGTGTTTGGTTTAGACGCATCTGCTTCTGCGGCTTTCCAGAACTGGCTTCCCACTCCCTAACCCCAAGCTTCCTTTCCAACACGCTTGTCTCCAGAGTAAGGACCAACTCTGCAACCAGAGCTTTGCGTTGGGACAGTGCCCAATCCCAGACTAACTTTGGTCTTGACCTGGACCATAAAGGGGGCGTTCAACCCTGGTTTCGGGGGGCAGGCAGGAAGTGTTGCCGTTGCCTTGCTCCTTATCTAGAAAGTAAAATGGTCTGCGCTTACACAGGGAGTTGTAAAGCTCAGCTAGTTCTTGCGCTGTCCACAGTAACAAACAAATCTTCCAGCCTGGCCTTATTTCAGATGAAGATCAGCATCCCCAGCACTACATCGCACCACTGTCCAGCTGCATTGCTGGGACAGAAAGCCGAAAGGAGCAGACAAGCGTTAGTTCCAGTAACTGTGTGAGAAATGCAGAAGTTACCCTAAAGGAGGATATTAAGCCAGTCAAGGATGGTTGTGTTCTGCTGTGAGGAACACACTTAAGCACAAAAGAAGAAAAGCAGCATCCTGGACGCAACCACAAATCCAGCAGCTTTCAGGTTATGTTCTGGACCCGCAAATAACCAGGACAGGCAGTGTCCAGAACAGGAGCAGGCCTGCAGAGCTAACTAAAACGAGAGCTTTGCTGTTATTTCAGGATCAGGATGCAAGGTTCCACTACTGAGTACTGTGGGCGTCTCCCCAGAGTTTGAGAGGACACTGGCAGCTCTCCAAGCTTTGGGCACTGCAGCATTGAAATTAGGTTCCATGGGATGCTGCATTTTCCCCATCCTTGGCAGAAGTTAAGAGCTTTCTCCCAGGTACACTTATGCATTCAATTTATATTCATGCGTTACAGCCTGTTTAATAGCGCTGCTTCAGCACATCATTTAAACTTGGTGTAACCGAGTGAAGTTTCCAAGTCAATAAGACCTGCTTACACCAAACCGCACTCAGTTTACTGAATTGATTTATATCCAAATGGGAAAAATGAGAAGCGTTGAGTGCCAACAGCATTCAGGAGGATCATTTACAAATACCTTAGTCACACAGCCAGAACAGGTTTTCTCTCATCATGCCACTGCAGACTGCATGAGAGTCCTTCCAAGCTGCACAAGCAGAGCAACAGAAGGCGTCTCAGCCATCACCCAGCTGAACAGCACAAAAACCAGGCAGGAAATAAAGAGCAGGGAACTCTGCACTCGCAGTGCTTGGCCAATGCTTGCATGCTTGGCTGTCACTGACTCCAGATTTTGTGTGCCTGCTCAAGGACAAGCAGGTTCCTTTGCTATGCGCCAGTACAGAGCGCTGCACTAAGAACCCACGGCTTCAGAAATCAGACTGCACCCGCTGAGCTGTTTTCCAGCTGGCTCCTGTGCTTACAGAGAAAGCCAGTGGCTGAACACGGATGTCATTTGCTAAGAGACACCGGCAGCCTAATGCTCCCAAGTTTGAAATGCCTCAGGCTCAGCAAGGAAGGGTACTGAGTGGCTTCTTCCCAGCTGCAATGGGCCTGTCAGCAGCACACAGCAGCTGAAAGAAAGCCTTAACACAAAAAACAGGATCTATTTTTCCATCCACCCCTCCAGAAAAAGAAAAGCCAACTGAACTGAGCAGGCTGCCATAAGAACATTGCAGTGCCTGTACCAGCATGAGGGAGAGGCTTGCACCCAGCACCCACCATGGTTCCAGCAGATCCTCCAGCAGAGCACTGGCAGGTGGAAGGGAAGAAAGATGGATGGGGAGAGCACACAGCCTCTCCAGACAAAGTGCAGAGCATATCCCTTTGCATGCGGCAGTAGCTGAACTCGGTTTACGACGAGAGGCAGAACAAGCAGTCTGCAGTTTCTGAGATGCAGATGCTGCCAGACGGCTGGCCAAAGAGAGCCTAAATCTGTCAGCAGAGACCAGCCTGCTCACAGCCAGATTTCAGGGCCCTGCAGTTCTCAAACCCAGATCACTCATTCTCCTTGTGGTCACACTGGAACGGGTATTTTGGCTTGGAGGATGCTTCCCCACTATGTTTGCTGATCCCTCTACCAGAAACTTGTGTGCTTTGGATGCTAGGCACAGGAGGGGGATTCAGAGAGTGAACACGAGAGAGGAGGGTGACAGAGCAGAGAAGACAGGAGACACCCCATGCTCTCATATACAAGGTTGTACTTTGCTAGGAGGTGCCTGTTCAGTAAAATAAATCTGAACCTCACCTTCAATATTTAAAACGCTTATGAAGCGAAAAAAAAGCAGCCCTTCACCTCTAGTGACTGGGACAGGGTGGGCTTCCTGTATGTATGATCTGACTGATCAATATCTTCACTGTAACATTGGTTCAGACAACTGCTATGAAATTGCACTTGGTGATTGTCTCATTACACTTTTTTGTCCTTCCTAAAACTAGATTTATTTTCTGTACAAACTTGGCTTGAAATATAAACCACATAAAATTCCCATTGAAAATAATGAGAATCCAGTATCAAAGATGAAGTCTCAAGAGAGACAGGGTAGGGGGGGAGGAAGCAAAGGAGAGCAAGGGTGGAGGAAAACAAACAACAACAAAATCAACGAAGGAGGAGCGCTGTGAGAAGGAGACGAGCAGCAGGGAGAGCTAGTCTCCCACATCGGAGTCCCGGTCACCGATGAGCCAGAGGACGTGAAAGCTGAGAGCAAGGAGACCTGTTCCAATCAGGTCCCCCAGTGCTGTCAAGTACGGGATGGAGAAGTTGTCAGGATCGAGGTCCCTGCCCCACATCCAGTGCACCATCCAGTCAGCAATATACAGCAGAATGAGAACCTGGGAGGCAGGAAGAAGAGAGCCACGTCAGCCACAAAACCCCACCTCTGCAATCCCAGTCTTCATGGAGCATCAACTGGGGCCACTCCAGCTGAGCAGGCCGGCTCTCAGAGACGCGGGACCTCAGCCCAAGGAACGGAGCTGGTGGCATGTCAGAGCCACCTTGCTGAGCGCTGCAGCCCAGGCATTTAACGCAGTCTGCATCCCCAAAGCAACGTGAGTACAACACAAAGAGGAACTTAGTGAACTTCAGGAAGCCCCGGACAAATTCCCTGCATCTTTAATAGCCTCTACCCTATCCTTCTTAACTTCATGCGTTACCATCAAATTTAAGCTTAGAAGGGCTCAGTGCACTGGCACCCAAACGCCAAAAAGTCTAAATTTTTCATCTCAATTCTCAGATCTAACCAGAAAAAGCTCAAAGAGAGATTGGGCAAAAGAGGGGACTCAGAAGCACACAGGACTTTTGGGAGCGGACAGCAACATCTGGATTCCAGGAATAAAAGAGCAGCTTCCCAGCAGCTGAACCCACCACTGCGATGTTCTCCCCCAGCTGCTTCAATGCAGTGAGAAGATTCGTATCGGTGTCTAAAAGACGCTCAAGGTAATTCACACTGGATCCTCTCAAGCCTTAGGGACAAGTACTGGAAGTGGCCACAGGCCTTTGGCTAATGCCTCGGGTGGCTCCAGGGCTGGGAGGGCCTCACTCAGGAAATGGCAGAGCTCAGGACCACAGCAGCCAGCACTGCGGCCCCGCTGCATTCTGCTGCTGCCCGGTGCCCCTGAGCCTGCAGGCTGCTCACCGTTGTGGCTTTGCAGAGCAGCTGTGAGCGGAAGCCCCCTCCAAGTGCCCAAGCACGCAGCAGGAGTTCACAACTTAAATTTAGCCTCCTGGATGACAGCGCTCTGCTCTTGCCTCTGATGGATGCTCTGACTCATTTCCTCAAGCTGGCCTCGGTTGTTGATTTTAGGGGACACTGAAACCAGGCGCAGTTTCCACAAGCGGAGGGGGCGAGCGGGGGTAGTGTAGCTGGGCTTTGCAGGAAACTCCCTAACCAGAGCATCTCTCCCTTCCCTCCTACGCAGGCAGCCACTCATGCAAACGGCTGCTGCATTTCTGTATCAGGAGCACCCTGGTCTGTGCACGTCCCCAGAACAACCACTACTATGGGCTCGCACGGCTTCTGCAAGGGGCCAGGAGCCCCGTGCCAGCAGAGCTGCCAAGGTCTCTGCCTTGCACGGGGAGGCAGGCAAAGGGCAGGAAAAGCCACGTGAGGCACAGGGCTCCTGCAAACTCTACATCCTGTTTTATTCACCAGCAGTTTTAAAATCGCTAAAGCACCTTACAGAACAGATTAACAGAGAAGAGGTAAACACTTCTGCTGTCAAGAAGACAAAAAAAGACAAAAGATTCAAAACTTGCCAAGAATGGGAGGAAGGAAAAAGTTATGCATACAGGTATCAACAAAGAAGGATTTGTTTAGTTTGATACCAGCTCATTCGACAAACAATCTACTTGGCATACCTCTCTCCAGCACACAGACCTCTTACCTAGAGATAGCTATGCTGCTGAGAGCACAGCAATATACACTACAACTTAACTGGCTCAACAGCTCCCCACTGAGATGACATGGCAGTGTCCCCTTATTCCAGCCTGAGCAGTTGCAGCCCCTGGAGGGGCTTCAGCTTACCTGGAGAAGTGCAGCTGTCATGTAGAAGACTATGAAAATCAGGGTGAGAGTAGTGTGTCCACCTTGCATGGAGCTGATGGTGTAAAGGAAAACCAAGTGTCCAGGTACCACCAGAAGAAAGAGCACACGGGCAGAGCGGGAATTCACATCTGTCAGGAAACAAAGATGGAGTTCAGCCTTAAGAGTGCCCAGGACACATAGCAACTCTGCAGCCTACCTGGGCTCTAGGGGAAAAGGCACCACAACTGTGGTGTTATCAAAAGCAGACAACAGTGCACTGGACTCTCATCCTTGCACTCCAGATTTAGGATAGAAAACAGCACCCTGAATGATGGCCTGTCAGGACACCCAAGGACTTTTTGTTCCAAGCTCAGTAGGAGAGCTGAACTCTGCTCCTAGACCAAAAGCTGTTCTCAGACCCCAGCTGCCAAAAGGACTCACGTCCCATCTCTGACAGTGCTCAGTACAGAGATGCCAAGAATTTACCGTGAACATTGAATTTCCTCAGAGCTCTGTCTGCACCTTGTCTGGTGAGCAGTTTTCTCACAGATGACCATAACATTGAAGACCTTCTCTCCCCTTCTGCTCCCCAAACCCTATAGATAACAGCTGCTACACATGAACAGAGCACCATGTAGCTCCCTTTCCAGGGACAGCCCCCTAGCAGAAGGCCAGGATCCAGGCTACAGGGTATCAAGCCTCCCCAGGCATTCTAGGGAGTAATAATCTCTGCCCACGCTTGTATGCTGGAATGCAAGTTCGGGCTGTTCTCTGCTACACAACCGCTACAAATAACAGAGCTCTTAAGAAGCCTTCGTGAGTGGGAAGTTTTCTATAACTGCAGCTCTATAGGCCCAGCAGAGCTGCAACACTCAAGCAGCCTCAAGGCAGGTTTTAGTATCCTAGACACATCTGGAAAAGATTTTAGTGGGTGGAGGATTTACAGTATTAGACAGTCAGGGCATGGGACTTCTGCACCACGTTTTCCTAATCCAGCGGGGCTATGTTCTCTCACATAGCGGCTTTGCTAAAGGTCCAACGGTCTCTAGAGGGCAGGCCAGGCCAGAAGACCAGCCACATCCGCGAGCTTACAGCTGCCTCTGAGCAGACTTCAGCCACCATTTCCTGTGACAGCGCTCCAGTGACTGTCACAAAGTTTAGCCAGCCATTTGCAGCAACTGCTGCTGGCAGAACTCAATATATTTCAAGCCCCAACTCGAATACCTGAGCTGAAGAAAGTGCTGCAAGGGCTGGGGCACTTGCGAGGGGCTGTTTCAGAGCTCTCTCCAGGCATCCCACTCATGTGCAGGTAAGTGGAGATGCGACTAGCCTGCACTGCCACCAGGTTGCCGCCCACACCTGCAGATAAGGAGAGCAACAAGATGACTTTCAAGGGCATTTGAGATGTTACTTTCAACAGCCAGCACACCTGGAATTGCCAGGTGCTGGAATAATGCAAGACAGTCTATTTTTGACCCAAATTCCACTTTTGCAGGATGTAAAGAGCTGAGACAAAGCACACTGTTCTACAGTTTCCCCCTTAGGCCCCCTAGTAAAACGCATACAATCCTATTACTGCAGCTTTGATTGGAAGAAATACATGAAACAAACAAACAAAAAAAAGTATCAGTCACCAAAACATACCCAGGAAGCTTAAAGCTAGGTTTTTTTTTTTTTTGCATGAGGTGTAATGAAACTGGAACCCACTAGGCTGGCACAAGACGCACTGTTGCAGGATTAACTCCATTTATTGCAAGGCTGAAAACTAGTGCACAATGGAGTTTCCTTGGTTTGTTAGGCAGAAAGGAGGTCAAAGCTTTATACTAGAAGAAATTAGACTTCCTGATGAGTTGCAGAGCCAAGTCTTCATGACACCAGGTGCCACTAAGCACATATCTTGGAATATGGGTCTTCCATCAGCCACGAGGTATCAGGAAATGAAGACAGTTCTTGTTGGGCTCCCGATCTGGAAAGCTTATCTTTTAGGCAATAGACTCCCAGGCCAATTACCCCTCTGGTGAAAGGCTGGCACCAGGGGGAGCCACACTGCTGTAAAGCTTGGGTCTAATCACTGTATCTCACTGGTGATCTAGGAGAATTAGTGTCTTTAATCTGCCTGAAACGAGGCAGAGGTCACCTTCACTGTTTGCCAAGAATCTCCAAGAGATGCAATACCAGAGCGGAAAGGAACTCACCATTAATAACCGGTGTGAAGACAGCCATCCCAGCAAAGTTTGGATCTGAGACTGTTCTATCCAAAATTAAACCCCCAACACTGCAGAGGGAAGATTGAAGAGGTCAGTGCTGAAAGCTCATTAGGTAATACTCACAAAAAAGCACTGCAGGTTCTCTCTGCTGCAGTTTGCGCACCCAAGGGCAATGTATCCACCTAACATGCACCTACAGTTGTGCTTGCTACACATGATTTTCAGCATCAATATTTGGTAACACACAACAGTTTTAGAAGAATCCCTTCTCATTGCCGCCAAGAAGACCAAAGTAATCAAAAGCAAACCTGCCCTTCAGAGGGCAAAGAGGGCTCTTGTGAGGACTGCTAAACAGGATCTGTGTTTACTCTGTGGCCATGCCAGAGTCTCCCTGTGCAGCAGCAGGCACATGGCTAAGGCCTTGGATTCCAGCAGTCAGGTGTTTAATCGCTCCTGTGCCTCTGGGCCTAGCTCCCAGTGTCTTTGTCTGGAAAACACAAAATGACCTCCAGTCTCCTGGCAGAGCAAACTTTGGGAGAGGTTTGATTCCCTCTCTTCCTTTGGAATCTATCAAGGGCAGACAGGTTGAAAGGGCTGGGATAAAGGGTTCATTTTCTGTCTGCATTTGAGGGAGAACTCTTCCATGCCTTCCTACCTGCTAATAGCCATTGCGATAATGACTGGCTCCCAGCCAGAGTACAGCACCTCCCGAGTCGCTGCATTCCTCTTGGCAATGATGATCCAGATGGGCAGCAGAGCTATGAAGAACGCGCACACCAAAGGATTCACATATGCTTTGCTCTCTGAGAGGGAAATAAGCAGAGGCAACAGATCAAGGACATGTTCCACTGTAGCCGGGCTGAGTGCTAATTCAGCTGAGCTCATCAGACCTGCCTGCAGACCACTGCAATCCCTGGAGTCAGAAACATGCAGACTAGAACAGGCCAGCCTCAATTCCACAAGACCTGGCATTTCCTTCTTCTGATGCACCCTCAGGGGCTTTATCAACAACTTCAAGTGAGATCTCTTCAGTTTCCTAACTGCTCATTCCCACTTCCCAGTCCTGGGCAAGACCTCCCAGCATTGCTTCACCTTTGACCGAACATGGCTGAGTCACATCCTCTGCATCCCAGCCGCCAGGGAAGGAAGGTGGAGGGGAGGGAGGAGGAAGTCTAGAGTGTACAGCTGCAGCTCTGCACCAAGGACCCCCAGCTGGTGCTGACAGTACAAAAGATTGCATCCAAAGCTGCCTTCCCCCATCACTTTAGCCACGATCAAGCCCCTGGCACTTGAAAGGAGGCAACCTCTCCCTTACCACTTTACCTGGTAAGAAGGATGTATGCAGATCACTGCCAAGACTGTCTGCAGCTACAAGGCAGTAAGAAGGTCCATTTCCTCCCCTTATCAGTTCTGACTAGGTCTCGCTAACTGGGGTAGCTTCCAGGCCAGGCATCCTATATACCCCAAGAATAGTAAGGGTAAAGGAACAGGGTGAATGGCAAGGGAGATGCTGCAGCACATGGAAGGACCAGGGAGAGACAAAAGCCTTTTGTTGCTCCTCACCCAGCTCTTTGTACAAGCCCCAGCTGATTCCTGAAAGCAGAGCCAGGGTGATGAGATCCCCCAGGCTGGCAGCAATTGGTGTGGCTACATTATCAGGATTGATCCCCATCTTCCTGGATCCAATGATGACCCCAATCATGATCATGCCTAGGGCGAAAAAGAAGAAGAAAACAGGATGGTGACAAGGCGAGCCCAGTATTTTAGGAAGAGGTGCACGGAGGGTGTACAGGGTCTGTCTCTTACCCAGAACAAGTGAAGCAATGAAAGCAGTAGCCACACTGCTGGCACAGAGCAGTACAGCATGGTCAAGGCTGAAGTGCCCGTCTGGGATCCATCCAAATATCACTGCTGCAATTGAGGCCAGGAAGCCAACCACGGTAGCCTGAACCTGAAAATAAAAACTAGACAGTCACCAAGACAACCAGTGGGCAAAATGTCCCTGGGGTGAGGAAAGAGGGGAACACCACCCAGGGTACCATATGGTACCAGGTACCATAATCAGGTGGATTAGCATTCAGCAGGGAGATGCCTAGTTTCACGTTCAGAGCAAACTGCTACGGTAAGGTGACTGTGGGACAAGAAGGTGCCATTTGCCTCCACACTAGGCATGAAATATTGATAGTCAATACCAAAGAACAGGCATTTAAGCCTCCTGATGCTTGCCCTAGTTGAGCTTGCACCAACTACCAATATTCCCACGTTTTCTCCTTTCACATTTTCTTACCTGTATCAGAGCCATGTTCCCCGTTATCATCTTCCAGAGCTCTTTGGGTGTATCCATTTGGCCAATATTAGCCTGCAAGAGGACATCATGACATCATTAAAGACTTAAGAGACTGATGGCATTTTGCACTTGCTAACAGTCAGATTCCTGCCTTCCAGCTATGGAAGTTTGTGCCAGGAGCAGGCGACAATAATGACCTCAAATCCTCACTTCTTATGGGAGAGCAATTCAGGAGAAAAGTCATGTGTGTCTGTGTGCACGCATATGTCTCTACAGCCAGTGCACAGCTCTGCAGTAACTGCCCAGTCTGGGGCATGCAGTTCTACAAATATCATTTGGGCTACACACCCTGGGTAACTACCGTGCCTCTTCTAACAGTTTGTCTGGATTTATAGTCCAGGACACCAAAGCTGTTCCCAGTTTCAGCTTCGACACCTTCTCTTTCAAGCCGCAGGAATGGGCTGACACTCTTATGCAGCAAGAGCAGAGCGAGACCCACTACAGAGCAGGTTTTGAAGGGAACATAAATGAGAATTGACGTCAACAGAACTTCTGATGAAAATCTTGCAAAAGCAACAAGATATACTTTGTCCTCATGCAGAGTCACGCAATGTTGCTTATTTACCCATTGAATTCACTTCAGTGGTGATAAAGCCAAGCCTGGCTCAGGCCCAGTTGGGTCATGCTGCCCCTCAGGTCAGCCAGCCAGCAGGGAACCAGGGGTGCACAGACTCCCAGGTCAGCTATCTGAGTGCCCCCAGCTCCGATACGGAGCAAGGCCAGAACAGCATCACGTGGGCAGAGGGAGCTGGCAGCAAGAACTACTGTTTGGGATAAAAGTTGAATAAACAAGACTAGTGCCACGTGGAGACCTACTCAGTAGCAGGAAGCAGCCATGGCACACAGGTCATCTGGCATCACTACAGGAGATGCTAATTAGAATAATCAGAACAGATGGAAAGTTGCTTTAATTTCTTGGCATACAATCCCCCCCCAAAAAAACAGCAGAATCACTGCAGGTTGCTGGTTATTGCAGAACACAGGAGCTCTGCTCTCCCCTAGCACCTTCTAGGTCTTTATAGAAAGCTGGAAAGAAGGATAGGCAGAGAGTACAGACTTGTATACAATCTTGTAGTATTAGAAGCTGATGAACACGAAGAAGAAGCAAGTTTGTCACTGTGAAATCATAAGGGAGAGGCTCAAGAAATCTGAAGTGGTATTTGCACAATGAAGTCACTGGCTGACTGTGTCAGACAAACTTCTGCTAAACAATAGAGCAGCAATTCCTGCCTCTCAGGTTTCTTTTCTGATCTCTGCACAAAAAAAAGTCTGCGATCAACCAATCCTCTTGCTCTTCTTACCGCACGTGCGGCTGAGACAGCTGCAAAGTCATGTCTACCAGCACTGAGATGCACCCATCTCTGGGGTGAATTCTTCTGGTCAGTTTAGTGGAAGGGAAGAAGGAACAGGGAAAAACAAAAAGTTGACTGTAGAGTAGCACTGAGCACATCCAGCACAGGAATTTGAGCTCCATATGAAGCCTGACCTTAACATTCCTGCCACATGGCAATTAGGTTGGGATTAACATAACCTAGCTGTAGTCACTGGCAACAGAATTTTAATCCTTTAACTAATGGGACAGTTTTGCTTCTTAATTGTGAAAGGAACTTCTGAGAAGCCTTAACGCAGCACTAATTAGAAACCCACGATCTGAGAAACCCTTCCAGACTGCTTTCCTGCAGATAGAGCACAAGAACTGCATCGTGAAGCTCTGGTCAGAGGAGAGCTGTCTCCTCACGCCTGCACGTGGCTTCCCCATGCCAAGGCAAGAACAAGGCAAGGAAAAAAAAAAGAAAACTAAAGAGATTGTCCTATCCCACCACACACACATTCAGTGAGGTAGTGTGTAAGGCTAGGAGATTCATACAGAGGCAGCAAAGCCTCCTTTCACGCTGGGGCAAAGGAAAGTAGAGGATAAAGCGTGGACAGGCAGGCGAGCTGGACGGGTGCTCTCTGTGCCAGTTCCTTGGTGACCCTGTTGCAGCCACCAGAGCAGATGGGGAAAGTTTTGCATTCCTGTGACCTTCTGCACAGCCAGGATAGTCTCATTTCTCTGCAAAGCTGCCCCAACATTGCCCCATGCCAGCCCCACAACGGAAGAAGATGGGGAAAACCAAGGCCACAGAAGTACCGTGCTGTTTGCCCCAGGAGAGCTGAGCACTCACCCTGATAAGCCCACGCTCAGAAGCTGGTCAAGGCCAAGTCAAGGCCAAGAGGGAGAATGGCCTGTGTCTGGGTCAGTGAGGATCCTAACATGATCTGAACAATAGGGAATGAATAAAACAAAGGGATTTGTTTCCCAGAACGAAGGGGCAAACAAAGCTCAGCCTGCCACAAGCTGTAGCGCTCAGCCTCTGTGGCTGCAAGCTCTGGCACAGGAGCACAGCAGCTTTGTCCTGCCCAGCAGCACCTGGAGAGAGGAGACCAGTACCGAGGGGAAGTAGCCACAGCCCAGCTTCTGGCAGGCAGTGCTGGCATGGCCACCTCCCAGGCAGCTCAGGACCTTCAGAGACCAAGGGCTGACTCCCAGGTGGAGGTGGTCCCCACAGCAGAAATCAGCAGGCAGGGGCCGGTGATGCTGGGGCAAATCAACAGCAAGTCCAAGGAAGCACTGTTTGCCTTCTGGCTCCATAGGGACAACCCCACACTGAGCTGGGAGGGCAGAATAGTCCAGTCCTGTAACCAGTACTGTCCAGATAACAAAGTCCATGTGCCACTGGTTCAGTGGGTTAGCAGCTGTTGGGGAGCAAAGAGTCAGAGCTGGCATCACCCCATTGCTCAAGGTGGAAGAAAGAGGATCCAGAAGAACAAATATACAAAAATCTTTGCAGCACTCCTCCGTGCTTTTTCCTGCAGCAACCAGAAGGGGAAGGCTGAGAGGAAGGGAGCATGCTAAGAAGCAGCTCTCTGCTAGCTGTGCTTGCTGCTACCATCCAGACAGACAATTCTCCATCCCTGCCTCTCAGGCACTCCCTGAGCAGCTCTCAGGCCGAGGCAGGCCAGCTCCTCTGCAATGCCAGGGCCGAGCCCAGGCTGCTTGCCGCAAGGGCTCTCTCTTCCAGCAATACACAGCACAGAGCCAGTAGAGCTAAAAGCTTGGCAGCAGGTAGCTAACACCTTCCAGGTGTAAGATACAAAGCTATACTCTCACCACGGGAAGCACAGAAACATCAGGCTGTCACTTGCTGTCACGTTCAAGTAGAAGATGCTTTACAAAAGGAAGGAGTATTATTGTCCCTGTTAGGAGAGGATGTCAGCCTCTCTCCAGCGCCACTCAGCTACAGAGAAACTGCTGCGTTACAGAAACATTTAAACACAAAGCAATTCATTTACAGCTGGACTACCACAGTATTCAAGGAGCTAACAGAGTTTGTCCCCATTTCTCACAGGGAGCTCCCTGTTTCATAGGAATCAGACTGAATTCCATCAAGAGAAATGCCCTGCTATGCCTCGCCATCAACTTGAAGAGGCTGTCAATCCACCTGCTAACTCTCACTACAAGGTCCCCTCCATTTCAGCCTTTACTGTACAATTCTCTCCTGGCTCTTATCTCCCAGCCCTGCTGAACCTGGCATGTTTTGGCCTGCCCTGTGTACTCTGGGTGCATGCCTGCACCCAGCTTCACTGTGAACAAAACCAGAGCCAAGCACTCCAGATATTAAACTGCCAAAGCCTTCTCATGCACCGTGCCCCCAGGCTCACGAGCAGTCCTGACAAGGAAGTGAACTGTCAGCAAAGCTTAACGACTACTGAGCCTTTCAATTTGATCAGTGAAATGGGATGGAAGCACCTGGCTGGAAAGTGGAACTCCAGCCTCTGGTTTCGGTGGCCACTACCTTCACAGGCCAACGCACAGGGAGACTTTTGTTTGCCCAGCCACCACACGTGCATACAGCTTCCTCTCCACACAAACCAGGTGTCCTGTTCCTCGGTGTGCCCTGGATACTCACAGCTGTCGACAGGCGAGATGCCAGAGTCATCTCCAGGTTCCCCTTCAGGCCCAGTAGTGCAGGCACCAAGATAAATACCTCAGTCACATATTTGAAGACGTCCCAGTGCTGCAAGATTAAAACAAAAAGAGACCAAAAAAAAAAAAAAAAATCACAGCTGTTAGAAACCTTTGCTTTGGATTGAGCATCACCTACTCCACTGCCTTTGCGCTCTGGCACTGCCTGCGTGCGGCCCTGAGCAGACAACCCAGTTTTGCTTCCACTTCTGCTGTCACACTTTCCAGCAATTTTACTGTTTCTGACATTTGTGTAGTAGTGACCACATGTTCCTGCTGAGCTTCAAAACAGGATCTCAGCCTGCAACTTTCAGTTAAAAATCCCCTAAAGCTTAACGGCTGACAAAACACGTATGCAGAGGCCAAAATAGGGAGAGATGAAGAGACTTTGCCCAACACATGCAGTTTTTGGCAGAATCAAGTACTGAAGTTTGGTCACTCAGCCTAGAGCCATTCCCTACACGTGCATCTTATGAATACCTTCCAGAGCAAGGCTCTGCTGCTCCCTGATGCTGCCAGCTCCAAGAAGCAGCCCACTGTGGTCTCTGCTCCCAGTTCCCTCCCCGAGGAGATGCACGCCCTCCCTCACCCTGGCATACACGTTACCCAGGTAATTGCTGCCCACCCTGGCTCTAGAGTCGAAGCAGCTCCCCTGGACATGAGGCAGAATAAACAGCCATGGTTATTTAGGAAAAACCAAAGAGTAACTGTAGGGTAAGCAATTTCATAGGACAGCAGCTGGCTTCCCAGAAAACACAAAACCATCCCCAAAAACTCACAACTGTGTTAAAAAAAACCTGCAGGCTGCACAAATCTCATTGCCTGATTCCTTATTTTCGTAAGTGTTTTGCAAGAAGGCACTGTGTCCAAAATAACTCCTGCTTTCCACACTGCCTAACTGGCACGCTCCTTAAAGGAAACTGAGTGCTGCTGGAATCGCGCTCCAGAGCTGGCTCCTGCGCCGAGCACGCTGGCAGTCACGGCTCTCACAGTTTCCTTCCTGCTAACGTTACCTGCAAGGGGCTCCACCTCCCACAGCGCTCTCCTTGGCAGTGCCGGCCAGGCTAACTAGCCAAAAGGATGTGTATTTCTTTCTAGGACAAGGAATGCTATCAGCCAACACCTTACAGCAAATAAAGGTCAGTACCTGCATGACTAATACCTTCCTGTGGGGAAGGACTTCAGTTAATTCTGTTTATTTTTCCATCCTTTGTGATGCTTGCTTTCGGCGCTGGGACAGCAAGAGTCAACAAATTCCAGTTTCCTGCCAGGTCCTTTGCAATACTATGTTCAAGCTGCACTCACTGGAAGAGCCATTTGAGAGAGAAGTATGATCACAGGAGGCAGGTAAGTGCTTGAGACCATTTTTCCTCAAAGAGAAAAACAGCTTTCCAGGCACTAACAAAAAAGCCCCCTTAATGTTTTTGACAGCTTGGTAAGACAAGCTAACAATGCTCTCCAGCCCCCAGGTGCACAGATGAAAGCTGCTCAGCTATTTCAGGCACAGCTACGAGCCTCTTGCTGCCCAAGAACACAGCTGCTGAGGATACACAGGCTCCATACACTCATCTCCTCCTGCACCAAGGAATCCTGCCCAGCCGCTGTGATGGGCAGCACCTAAGGAAACCCTGCAGCCCCTGCTCCAAACACCTCGCACACAGTGAGCCTGAGCTCCTGGCCCAGGAGACCTCCTCACTACAGCCAGGGGTGCTCCGAAAGGCTGAGGCTCTGCACGACTCTCCGAGCTGACAGTGCAGAGAGATGCTTCATTTCAGCATCCACGGCTGAGCAGGGTAGGAGAGGCAGGAGGGAGAGTCAGTCGTTGACACAGCAGCACGTCAGGCTGTGCTTCCTTTAAGGTCACACCTAGGAAAAGGCGAGCTCTGCTCTTCTCAGTCTCTATTTTTAGGCTGGCCTGACAGGCATTATGATTATTTTGCTACTTGTTGTACCGGCGAATTCTTTGCTACAACTTCCCTTCGCAATATCTCGAATTCAATCAGCAAGCACCACGCTCCCACTTCCCAGCAGGACGAGCTGGGTGTCACCAGAATCACTTAATGAAATGAACACTGTCATTAGTCTGACCAGAGGCTGGAAGCACTGTGCAAGAGCTTCCTGGCTCCTTCTTCCTCCAGAGACATCACAGAGGCAGGATCAGGCAGTAGCTAGCACAGGTCTGCAGCCCTCCCGCACCTCGTCCCAACGCCGGCTTTGCACATTAACCTTTACAGGAGGCTGCACTGCAAGCTGGTGCCAGAAGCTGCTGTAACTGGAGCCTGCTAACGCAGCTCCTCAAGTGAGACAGGGGTGTTCCTGGAGAAAGGAAAAAAAGGCATCTTTGGGGAGGGAAAACAAGAAGATTTCTGCAGACATCAGCAGTTTGCTCACTGCAAAGAGCAGGACCTGTGGGCTCCTGCCAACTTTCTTAATATCAGATGTTATACAACACTGGTTTACGGGCACTTTATACATCTTGAAGGCCTCCCTGGCTCCCGCAGAGCACAAAGCGCCCTGCAGAGATGTGGTGGAGGTCGCCTGCTTAGCTGGGTAAAACCACCACAGATGTGTGCCCATGGATCTGGCTCCAAGGGGAGAAGTAGAGAGCTTAGGGAAGACAAAAATAGGAAAGAAGGGGAAATATTAGGAGTTTAAGTTCAGGACACTGAGCTGTTAAAATCCCTTTCCCTCCCACTGGAACAGCCCTTTCTGCGAAGCACAGAAAGCTGTCCTCAGGGGCGAGGGAGGATAACAGCACACAAGAGCCTCCAAGACTGCCCACGCTGCTCCATGCGAACAGGAACGCCCTGCACCGGGGAGCGAGGGGGCTCCCGGCCGCTCTTCAGCGCAGCATTACAGGGGGAGGCCCTTCACATCCAGCACCTCCTCCCTGGCCTCCGCGCAGGGGGAGCAAAGCGACTGCAAGCCGCTGAGGTTTAACTTGCTGCACCTTCATCTACGAAGCTGGTGGTCCCTTCGAACGCGAGTCTCCCCAGCCACCAGGCTCGGTCTCTCCCATGCAGCACTGCAGAGCTGAGACTGGACCCTGGCTTGCCACAGGTTCTGGAAGAAACATCAGACCCCAGGTGGTGTTTTGCTGTTTCCTCCAGGCTTGCTGCATTTCAGAGGCTTTGCACCTGCAGGCATCAGATATTTCCAGGGCAACAGCTGCTTCTTGGCCTCTGTCAATTTTAGTCACCATGCGTGGGGTTAAGGCTTACAGCAGCAGCGTGGTTTCACTCGGGTCATAGCAGGATGGTGATTCATGACAGCTCAGAGCGGAAGGAAGTGCTGAGGAGGCAGCAGGTTAGACCAACTGCTGCCTTGGCGTGGCTGCTCTGCATACGGTATTTTTCTCCTCCAAACACTCAGAAATCCGTCTCGCCCCAAAGAGGCGAGCAGCCTTAACAGGAGAGCTAAAGCCCTGTGCTCCCTGGGGAGGAAGCGACTACAGGTCAGAAGAGACTTACAGGGCTTCTCTTGGGTCTCTTCCAGGATTGTCACTGGGGCAGCCCACTCGACCACAGTGTTCAGAGGTGTTAGACCGTGCCACACGTCTGAGGAAACAGCGTTCTGGCCATCAGGACAGCCATGGGAAGCAGGGCCACACCTGGGCAAAGGAGGAAGGGGCCGGGAGGCCTGCGGTCAGCATTCCCTCCTGGTCCCAAGAGGGACACTAATGCCAGAGGTGGCTGAGCAGGGGAAACGAGCATACTCCTTCCTCCATATTAAATACCAGCCATCCCATCCAAAGCATCTCCAGCGAGCAGGCAAGTCTGGAAAATAACAACCAGGGTTCTGCTGGGAGAGGGGACCATGCCAGCAGTGCTCTGCTGTACACAAAAAAGCAGGTGGCACACTTGGATGTCACCTGGCCCAGAGGTCTCCAATCCCAAAGGGAGCAGAGGCAAATCCCCCTCCCAGGAGGCAAACTCACAGGGACACATTAATGGGACAGCAAGGCCAAAGGCCAGGGCTGCTTGTTTTCACACTGGGGAGACCAATTACAGCTGGCTGATTAGTCCGTTTGTCTAAAACGGAGAAAATCAAGTGAAATGAGCCCTCCATCCATCGCAAACCATGGCTACGTCCAAAGCAGTGGGACTCCTGTCCGCCCCCAGCTACTTGCTCCGCATGCTCCCCTCCTTTCATCCAAGGCTTTGAGCCTCTGGGAAGCCAGTTACCAAGACCAGCTCCCCAAACTCCGCAGGCGAGTAAGCCGAAACCACGTGCTTCCCTTCCCCCTTTTCTACCCTATGGCATTTAGATGCCTCATTTAATCCCAAGGCTAAAGGGAGTTAAAGGAGTTGGCAGGACACGCTGCATAGCTACATGCTGAGCTGCTGTGGAACAGAGGAATTATGAAGCTTTATTTCTAATGGCCATAAATAACGGGCAGGAGAACACAGCAGTATGCCACAGTATGCCACCCCTGCCCCTCTCCTCCCCAGCCAGAAGGGCTGCTCCTTCTCCAGGAAGGACTTCAGGCTGGGTTCAAAGCCCTGCCTCTAGGAAATTGCCAGAAGAGCCACACACGAGTTTACAGGGACCTTGCAAAGGGAAACATGCTGTAAATGTCTCTTTTTAAGAAAATGCTTCCAGTAAACCTCTCTCTCTCCTGAATTAATTTAGTGCAGCCAGCCCTTCCTGTTTCGAGTCACAACTCAAATTTCACGACTCTCCCAACAGGTTGCATCAAGAGAAACCATGAAGATGACCAGTGTGCAAAGACATGCATGGAGAGAGCCATTAGAGGCCACAGCGCAAGAGAAGTGTCTGCCTGACCACCCGCACTTATGGAAAAAAGCCTGACTTGCCCAAGAGCCCCACTGGCACACAGTTCCGGTAGAGATATTTGTCACTGCCAACAATACGGACAAGTGACTGACATTAGAGTCTTTTTACACCAATATTACAACAGCTTGTTTACATCACTTAAGTAAATGGGGGAGCATCAAGCAGAGCATTTTTGGCTGACCACAGCTCCAACATTGCTGCCTCCATCCAAATAGTTCCATAAAGCTACACCGCACAGGTGATCGAGTTTTGTGCCTTACTCACCGCTCTGGGCCGGGCACGAAGACAAGGAACTCTGCACAGCCTGTCCTTCAGGGCAAAGGAGAAGGGGTTACGCAGATGATCAGCTGCCAGAGACAGTGGTTTGGGAAACCACTGCCAGAGAGATGGCACAGGAGCCACAGTGGTAAATCACATTTCTCACATAAAAACTACGCAAGCTGCGTGGTTTCCACAGCACCACCCACCTTGAAAGACCTAATGAGAGAAGTGTCTGATAATACAACAGTTTTCATCCAGAGGTAACAGCCAGCTGTCTGGCCATCCTTTCGTAAGGATCAGCTCCACACAGCTCTCAGGAATAAATAATCCTGTTGGCCTAGTTGCTCCTGGCTGCTTCAAGTACACGAGAAGGCACAGCAGAGGCCAGTCAGCGAGCCTTCAACCTGCAGAGCAAGCCACCACGCAAGTGGTGCGCACACTGCAGCAGGGGAATCTTAACCTGGCTGGCACAAGCCCAGCGTGCTGAAGCAGTACAGCAAACACCATAGGCAGCAAGGGGAAACAGGATCTGCGGAACTAGAGACCAGGGGCTAGGATGCCTACAGCCATCAGCAGGGGATGATTACCGCTTTATTCCAAGTAGTAATGCGCAGAGCAGTCTCAGCTCCCAGGCAGGTGCTTTGGCGGCACATCTGTGACCTCCTCAGAGCCGGAGCAGGGCAGTGGTGGTGCAGGGGTGCCCGCAGCCTCTCCCCTCGCTCCAGAAACCACTGAGGTCTCCCCCTACCCCAACTACGGTGCAAGGGGGAACACACCTCTTCCCCTCATAGCCGCTATCTGCCAAACTAGCCTCGGCATTCGAGTACCCTCTGGCTTGGGATCAAGCCATGGTCTACAGAGATAGGATTCGGAACCCAGCATTGTGCTAGGGAGGTATCAGTCCTACCTGCACAATGTCCAGCACCATTCCAGCAGCAACTGTCCCAAAGCCTGCCAGGAGGAATGGAAAGAGGACTTGCAGTCCGATGGAAAAGGAGGTCTCCTTGAGCGGTGAGGCTGGCTCAGGACCTCTGTCTGTGCTGGTGTCATCACTTTCATTGCTCTGGCTGCCATTTTCCAGCAGGGCGTCTTCTTCTCGCACCCCTTTAGCATTGGCACGGGACTCCAACACCACCACTTCCACCCCAACACCATCAGGTCCCAGGAAATCTGAGGGCTCCACCAGCTGCCCCCGGTCTGGACTGGGGAGGCAGTTCATGGGCACCGTGGGGAGCACAGCCCCATTGGCCTGGTGGGTCTCTTTCTGCTCTGGCTTGGAAGACATGCTGCAAAGAGGCTATCCTGACCCTCGGCTTGGTGGGCCTACAGCCAGCAGCTGTTCCAGAAGAGATCTTCTGCCAGAGGCTTACACAAATGGCCTTTCCAGCATCTAGAGGCAACCTCTCCTATCCCTGCTCGCCCACCTTTGAATGCAGAGACTCCTCCCGCAGCAGAGATCCCCATCAAGCAAAGTCCAGGAATGGGGGACACCAACAACTGAGTTAGCAGAGAACACAGTAGGAACTGGGAGCTACAGCAAATTCACTCTAGTTCTCCTTCCCTCCAGCACTGTGAGGTACAGCAGCCATCAACACGGGATCCAAGCTCTTCTTCTTTGATGTATGACAGATTAGTGCATCTTTCTCCAGGTCTTCTTCCAGCAGCACGACTGCTGTGATGGGGCACACAAGGCAGAGAGAAAAACAAATGAAGTAAAGACCACTGAATAAAACAGAAGCTTAAAGGAACCAGAGAATAGATATGACAGGGACTGGCTTTCAGAGATGAAATTCCCCCAGTCCAGAAAAGCTCTTCGTACTACCAGGGCTTAGTTTCTCCAGTGGCACTTTTCCTCTTCAGAACTTGAGTCTGAAGGCTCCTGCGGGCTTTTGCTCTGTTTCAGCCTGTTTTGTGCTCTCTGCCAAAACAGCCAGCAATGCTAGCAAGCTCCAAGTGTCACTGCCGTCCTCCTCTTCCAGAAGAATTTCTCACCTTACGGCATGAGGCAACGAGAGTTCTTATTTAAAGTAACAGCAAGTTCCCAGTTAAGGTTACTTACTGAGCTGAGCAGGCTGCAGTGTAGGAGCTGGCATTTGGACAGCCTCAGATCTAACGTCGCTCTCCAAAAACCCGTCTTTCACCTGAAACACATGGGGGAAAAACGCGTGTTCTATTGGGTCTTGCAGCACTCCGCATAACGCCTCGCTCATCCCACAACAGTTTCCTTCAACGCGCGACACGTCAACAGCCGCACAGCTCCCTGGACTGCCCAGGCCCTCTCTCACAACCCCTCGCAGGCCCGGGGGGGCCACGTCGGCGGGCCGGGGGCAGCGGGCAGCTCGCCGCGGGACGCGGGCGCCGCGCCC
>VXAL01005888.1:214400-298835 GCA_013399475.1 Chauna torquata | reverse complement strand
GCCCGTTCCCGCCCGCCATCACCGGCAGACTTGGGCCCCCGCCGCCCGGCCCGCTGAGGGCGTGGCCGAGGGCCAATCGCCACGCACCCTCCCGAGAGGGTGGCCAATGGGCGGCGTGGTCCCGCCCCGCCCTCGCCGCGAGACATCCTGGGAGTTGTAGTTCTGCGCCACGGCGCCTGTGACATGGCGGCGGGAGGGCGGGCGAGGCGTGGGGGGGTTTTGGTTCTCTCTCCCCTCAGTGTAACTTGCTATTTCTTGCGGCGAGGGGACGTTCAGGAGCTGTGGCAAAGGGTGCCTGCTGCTCACAGGGTGCTGAAGGCACGCAGCAGCAAGCAATGTGGCCATGTCCCCTCACCCAGGCTTGGGCGGTGCCAGGAGGCCGAGAGCGCTGAAGTGGAGGAGGCTGCTCCCAAAATGACGCATCTGGGGGAAAAAGGGGTGCTCTGAGGAGTAACCTTCACCGGGGCAGGAGGCTATGGCTGGTCAGGAACAGGCCGAGGGACAGGCCCACTCTTGACAGAGTTTCAAGCCGCCTGGTTCCAAAACCCCCGCAACCTGCTCCAGCAATGTGTCCCACGGCTTGGCTGCTCTTATCTTCGGGAGGTTTTTCCTGATTTCAGCCTCAATCTTGGCTGCAATGTAGATGCATTGCTTCTCGCCTGGTTTCACCAAGGAAATTTGTTCCTCCCTTCTTTACAACGGCCTTGTACTGAATGTGAGGATTTATCCCATCTTTCCATGGCATAAACATTCCTGAGGGGTTAAACGCCAGCTGGGAGCAGCCATGGAAAGCCTGCCCTCAAATCACCAGAAGCAGCAAATGATTGTTCACACATTCTTTATTATTAAAAAAGAACAAAACCAACATTAAATTAAATAAATTACAAACATTTTGAGCTGGTTATACATCATGCATTTATCAGGTAAGGCTTCAGAGCCATTACACATAAACATCGCTGTTACTTTAGGAGCAATAAAGGGACACTGGAAATTAAAATTTTCTACCCCAGCATAAATTTGAGCTTCCCTAATTCTCTTGTCCAGGCACATGGAAATGAAGACTTTAAGCTAGCCACATTGTGCCTCCAGCAATATCATCTGTCCACTGATGTTACATTCGTTGCCAGAATTGGCCCATGGCTACAGAAATGAGGTATCGTTCTTCCTGGGCCGTCACAATTGCAAAGCATTTAGTCAGTGCTGCTGCTTCTTGCACGCCATCTCTCTTGACATCCCATCCATTGTGCTTGTAGGGACTTCAAGAAATACAATCTGTTTTTTATACATGGTCTGTTGCTCTGAGGCTTCCTGGATTACGTCTGGCAGGCCCTGAGAAATCGCTCTCCTATAACTAACCCTGAATGAAGAACTGGAAATTGGATTTTTCCTCATTTAAAGCAATGCTACCTCAGAGATACAGAAATATTGATTGCTTACTGTAGAATAACTTCTTGTTCCATTGCACCAATATCTTGGTTGCTTTTTTCAAATGAGCAAATAAAAGGAACACTCAGTCAGTAGCAGAAGACCATGAGTAATCACTCTCAAAGATACTGTAATATAATTCAGCTCTTGATTTTAGCTTGTACAACAAAACACGGTTCTGGAAAAATCTGGAAAATCTGCTGTCTCAGACCAAAATAAGTAATAACTATTAGTAAGTGGTTTTTTTGTTTGTTTGTTTGGTTTGGTTTGGTTTTTGTGTGTGTGTGTGTGTGGGAAACTAACTTTCTTTGGTTTTATTACTCTCCTGCACCACATAATCAGAAACTGAGGTAGAGAAATGGTGACTTAGTTAATGACGTGTTATATAAAACCAAACTGGCAGGGTCCTGATGTTACTACCTCTAATGGTTGTCTAGCTATGACGGTTCATGAAGCTCTATTTTCCTTAAAAACGGGACATCTGGGAGCTGTAGGAAAGCTCCACTTTCTCTCCCCAGAAAGCCTTCCAGCAATGTGTTAATGAATCAGCTCAATAATGTATATGTACTTCAAAATTGTACATTAAAGCTTGTTAATATTTTTAATATCTTAGAGTAATAAAATAGAAATAACCTTTAAAAATATAATTTACTTTCATTATTAAAGCCACTCTTTATTTTTTGCATTCATGGAAATATAACAGACTGTCCAGTTTTACTTCCATTACTGTTCAGTTTTGCTTGTTGACTCTCACATTTTATCCCAGTGCTGGAAATACTTTGTAGGAGGATTTGAAATTCAAACAGAAAAAGTTGTTTTCGTTGCAGCTGAAGACATACCACTATGTGTCTTAAAATTTTTATAACCTTATTTTCATTTTTCAAGCCATATTTGAGGTTGAAATGCACTGAAGAAGGGTCCCTTTAACCCTTGGCTTCTGCTTATTATTTTCAGGCTTTATACTGTTATCTTGTCATTACTGTCAGAACATCAGCACTGGGTAAGAAGGGAAGGCATCAGAAAGGGGAACTAAAATAGAACTTGTTATTAGCATCACTCAAATATAAAAGAATGTCAGAAATGATTAAGATCTCATCTGTCTGTCTCTGGGTTAGTGAGTCAGGCTTGTTTGCCTGAGAGGTAGGTGGCCCTGGTAGCATCAGTCTGTGATGAATTTTAATGAAAATCATCAAACATGCAGTAAAGAATGGTTACAGAAATATCACATATGGAAAAGAGTTTTCTCTTGCTGCACAAGTGACCATTTGAGAGCTTGTCATCAGAAGCCCTTTATAGCACAGGGTGTCACTTGGGCTGTTTCCTAGCAGGCATAAAATGCACTGAAATTTCAGTTTTGCTGCTTTGGATCTAGGACATCATGAGAAGTGTGCAGAGGGGGCTTCCTCCCCACCCCTGAATGTGCTACCTGTGATCAAAATTATTTGGGAAAAAACGTATCTCCCAAAACACTCATCCGTGTGCTGGACTGAATCATTTAGTTACTGCAGTCTACGAGAAGATGGAAAGAGAGGCAGAACGCCCTTGAAATTAATGCTTTCATGACATTCAGAGCCCAAGAGCCATATCTGAAGCCCTGTTCAGTCAGTAGAAAGATGCCTAAAAAACTTCAGAGGGCATTTGAACTGAGCCCTGGTCTTTTGAACAAGTACCCAACCTACTGGGCAGGCAGGCCAGTATGCACACGTAGCACACAGTAACAAGGAATCCTTACTTCTGATTACAAACTAGTGCTATTATTAAGAAAAAAAATGTAATCCAGAAAGTAGCCCTACTGAGATAATATGCCAAGGTCTTCAGGGTATGAGAAATACAGCACTGGTTTGAGGCAGTGGCTTCTGGGATGCTGGGTTGCACAGGGAGCAGTGCAGGGGGATCAGAGGGGCACAAGAAGGAAGAGGGGGTGCTGCAGAGACACCGGGGAACGCGGGGGTTCGCGCCCGCGGTGCAGACACCCCGACGGTCAGTGCACATTTTAAAACAACGTTACCTTACAGGGCTGCACCTTGCAAGAGTTGCTTTCGCTCATGGTTCAAAGCTGTGAAAAGCTCGTAATATTTGCTTAATTTCACTTCACCAGGAAAACAAGGAGGAAGGAAAAGAAAGAAGGGGGGTGCCCAAATGATGTAATACCTGTGTGGGCAGAAGAGTGCGATTGTGTGAGACAAAGGAGAGCGCTTGGCAAAAACAACTAGTCATCCCATGTGTTAAGGCACCTGCCATCAAGTGAACTCCTCTCCTGTGGTTGATGGGATGGCATTTCCTGAGTTCCTGCTTCCATAGTGTTCTGTTGTCTGCTCCATTTCTCTGAACACCAGAAGCAGAGCAGGAGGGAGGAATTTACCAGTTCAAGAGGTGTGATGGCCTCTTGCTTTGCAAGCTTATTGTGTCCCCGGGTAGGAGTGCAGCTCTTCGTGAAGGGACGGGAGAGAGGAGGCTGTCCGGGAGGGTGTGCCAGCACTCTGAGGCTCACAGCGCTGTCTGGGTCTCTGAGTGGAACATGCTTCCAAACATTTCCTAAAGGGCACACAAGGCACGCTGGGTTAGGGCTGGTGCCACGGCAGGGCACAAACCCGGCCAGTGATCCAGTTGTGTACAGAAATGCCACCAGAAGCTCCAGCCCTTCCCTGTCCTCCTCCTCAAGGGGAAGCTGGCAGTGGGGAGGCTGCTCTGCTTCCAGCTGGTCATGGGTGGCATGGGGAAGGTCAGCGCTGGAAGGTATCTCCTCCCAGGGACCTGCTTTTAGTGGGCACAGGTCACTTCAGCATTAGCAGTGTCGGTGCTGAAAACTTGACTGGTGACCCTTTCTATGGCTTGAGCTAAACCCAGTTCTCCAAGTTCACCCCAGTGTGTGCAGGCCATGGGTCTGAGTGCGTCTGAGCTGCGGGGCCCAGAATGGATTAAAGGACTCCCCTGCGGGGCTAGCCTAGCTGCTTGTTCACCGAGGTTCCTACCAGAGCTGCTCATGACAGGGATTTTCAATTATTTTTGTGACTAGCTTTTCAAAGAACTACTATTGCTAGCAGTTTGCCTGGCAGCAGCGTGGGGGACGTCCTATCTAACCAATCCCAAACAAAACTTCTGGTTTCCACCTTGAGTCCACAACGGAAGATGTGACCCCTGGCACTAGGACTAACCTCCTCCAAGTTCTTGAACTCCGAGCTGCTTTCATCCACAGACTCGTCATAGATGGAGAGCTCTGTCTGATTCAGCCTCTGGGCGGGAAAGAATCAAATTCTCAAATTAACAGAGTGCAGGGACAAAAGGAATTAAAGAAATGACTAAACCAGGCTGAAAACCATCACATATGCCCAGAGGGAAATGCCCAGGCAGAAGGGACACAGTGGGAATCCTATTTCAACTGTTTATCTCCTCCGACTGAGCTGGTGCTTACATATCACTCTGCAGAGATACGGGATACCTTAACTTACTCTCATGAGATAACTAACGCTGCCCTGGTTCCAGCTCCAGTTGTCGTGCAGTAAACCATTCCATGTTTGGAGAAATAACCTGCCTGTATCTCTGTTGTCAGCATGTGCCACATTCCTGCCTTGGCCTCTTCTCCCACCAAGGGAAGCATTCATGGATGCTAGGGCTGTTCAAGGACAGGTGCATGTGCTTTGCTTCCATTTCCAAGGGCCAAATTCTGCCCTTGCGTGCAGTTGCATGCTCCAGCCAATGCCAAACAGAGGGCATAGACCCGGCACAGCTCTTTTAGCTTCTGCAGGCTGGGACAACATTCTACTCCCAGCTCAGGCTTTGCAGAAAACATTTATACTTCTGACTTCCCACTGAAAGCAATTCAATCAGCAGGAGCTTGGCTCGTACAGGAGAATTAGGATATGAAATATTTTGTTGGATTTAGACCTTTACCACTTGAGATGAACAAGAAACTTTACTATCTGCAGTAGTGAGTTGTTGTTCTTCCTTTGTGCTGGCACAGTGTGTGGACCTAATAGTACAGTGCTGTGAGCTGGAGAGAGAGCGAATCAGGGGCAAATTTACCTCTTCTGAGATGGGTGGATGGACGACTTCTTTGATATTTGCCAATGCAAACAAAACAGCATCATGAATCGTCAGGAAGATGTGTTTTCGGTCCAAGCCTCCTTCTTCAAAGACTCCACCTGTGCTAATGTCATTGTACACCTGGGCTGAAGAAAGAAAAGGTGCATGAACCAGGACGAAACCAAAGAAGGAAGCTTTTGAAAGTGAGCATGGCTGACGGTGGTCCTCTGAGCTAAAGCAAGGCTGGGATGTGTAGGGAAGAAAGGTTTGCTGCAGAAATTATTCTATGTCTAGTCTATTTTTCTTCATGCTAAATATGGATTTTCCAATCATATCACTTCCCAAATGAAAGAACCTGTGTCACAGACAGAGAACAGTGTTTCTCATTCCTTTCTTCTGTTCTTTCATTTGTTCTGCTCTTTCATCTCTTCTGATTTGGTCCAACAGAGGGATGACAGCTAGCGCAGTTTGCATAAAGAAAACAAAAAGACCAAAATGGGGGAAGTTCACATGGAAATGTGCTCTTCATGGATTCTTACCATGCACGTTTGCCAAGAACACTTTAATCCCAATCTTCTGGTAACTGGAACACAGCTAGAAGGGATGAGAGGGGAGAGAGAGGATTAATAACACTGCTGCTCCAGCTTTGTGTTTATACATAAAGTCTTATCCAAGGCTTTACACGTGTCCTGGGAATGCTGAAGGAGAAACTCACACAAACCTTCTATTGAGGAGGGTAAACATCTTTATCTGAACTGCACAAGGGAGTGGAAGGTACCTGGGTGGTAAGCAGCTTGGCTGTGTTCGTAGCAGAGGACTAACCTTGCCCAGTGCTTTTGTGCCCATGAGGTCAACAAAGCACACCCCACTCATGTCCAGGATGATGGTGTGAAAGCTGACATAGGGCGGTGCCGTGGTCACAGGGTCAACATCTGCTGCAGGCATGATGCTGAAGGTGCTTCCTTGCAGGCTGGTGGTGCTGCCCATCTCGCTGGAGGTGTGCACCTGCCCGGCACCATTGGCAGGCGGGCAGAACGTGACGTAAGAGACGCTGGCACCATTAGCAGTCGTCTGGTTGTTGTTGGTATCTGTTGGGGAGGTGCTTTCAAAGTCTTTTTGGAGCTCTTGCAAAGACAAGGTCTATGGGAAAGCAGAGGTGCACAGTCAGGGCTGGATTGCTGCTATTTGTGAACCAGTGCTGCAAGGAATTCTTTCTTTCTTGCACCCAAATACACGCAGGACCTTTCCAGACACTGAGCACAGCTCTCAGCACAGGCTGAGATCCTGACACCTGACTGCACCTTAAGTATTCGGTGGTGTGAAGTGTTTTAATCTGGGCTAACTCCAGTCTGGTGTCCGTCCAGACTGCAGACTCAGTGTCCCTTGGGGCTGGAGCACACTAGCTTAGTTTGAAATTATTCTTGTTCGCAAGCTTCAAGACTGCTCAGCAGTGCAAACCAAATGAAGCTGGGAGGACTGTTGGGAGGAACGGCGCAGTCGGTGGGAAGGAAAGGTTGCAGGTGGTGGTAAATGTGACTGGGAAGACAGTGCAGAGAATCCTAAGCTGAGAGGAGCTATTTGGTGGGGATCTGGGGAGCTTGTTCAGCGACATAGGAACCCGCGCTGAGTTACCTTGTTCTGCCTCAATAAGAATTTCGGTAGCTTTGTTGGTGCTTGTGCTGTCCCCTTCCCCTGCCGTTTCACGTATTTCTTCCTGGCTAAGTACACTTTACCCGGATCCACCCCGGTCTGCAGAAAGAGAGGGAGTTTTCTTTGAAAAAGCCTGTTCAGCCCCAGAGGCAGGGAATCTTCCTGCGCTTCCCAGCCTGTGGCACGTGGCACAGGAGGGCAGCAGCAGCTGTCCACCGGAGCAAGGTGATCATGGTGGCAACCAAACAGCAACACCTCCAGAGACACCGGGTACCTGCACGTGTGGGGAGGGGACACGTGCAGCAGGGTGACTCTGCTTTGGCAGAGCTTGGAGGAGGAGACTTGCCAAAATTCAGGCATAACCTCTAAAATAAGATCTAAAATTGGAAGATCAGAGAGAAAGGGATGGAAGAATAGAGCACGGATGTGACCATCTTTCATGGGCTTAATTATCTCAGTCTGGCAAGACAGGAGAGAGCAAGGGCTGTTTGGGGTTGGCTGCAAGCAGAAATTTCTCAGGGCATTGCTCACCTTGGCTATAATCTTCTCCCGGAATATCTCTGAGTTGGCAAAATACAGTGGCGAGCAGTAGGTCACGATTTTAATCCCGTTAAGCTCGTGTACCTGCAACAGAGACGAGAGCTCAAAGCAGGTCTGGCGGGGCCCGTGTGGGGTGCAGGGCGGCCGGGGCTTTGGGCAGCAGGCAGCTGGGAAGGCCGAGCCGAAGAGCAGCTCTCCTGCTGCCCTGACACAAGCAGCAGACAGCCTCGCTGAGGCAGCGACACGGACTTGGGCTTCCTGATCGCATCGGGTACCAGAGGCAAAGAGCCGCATTTTCTCTGAGGATGTTTTAGCTTCTGCTTACCTTGTTGTAGGCTTTAGGGTTCTTGTAGATGTCCGTGGAGGTTACCTGGCCCAGGGCAGAACCGTTCCGGCTGGGAGAAAAATCCAACAAGAATTAGAGTAGATTTGCAGAGGAAGAAAACTGCTTCTCTTCATACCCCCACCAGGAACTGAAACTTTGCTTTATGAAAGTACTCAGAGAGATTTCAGCCCTGTAGAAGCCACTTGGATGCTGCCAAAACAGAGCCAGCCCACGGGACAGCATCGTTCGCCAGGTGAAGCTCCCGGCGCGGGGCTGCAGCGGCTGCTGGGGCAGCGTTTCAGCTGGATCCCACGTCTGGCCGCAAGCCGTGCTTCGGCAGGGCTCCCCACCCCGGAGCTGACCGACCGTGCTTGAGATCCCAGCCTCGAGGTGTTAATAAAGGACTTTTGTGGTTTAAAAATGGTGTGTCTCTGCACATATATGGGGCTCTTTCTTCTTATGGGCAGGATTTTCTTCTGGGAACTATGCAGGTAGCTTTTCTTGCTGAGGTAAATACCTTCCGACTTCCCCCTGCCTTGGGATGTGCACGTCACGAACCGTGCGCAGGAGTGGGAATGCAGGCAGTAAATTAGCGCCTGCCATTCCTGTTTGCACATTCCAGGGGCCAGGGAGGACACCTGTACTCCCCCAGGCTCCTGCTGCGCGTTCCTTCGAAACGTGGGCCAGAGGTTGCTTATAAAAATAACCTATCGCTTATTCTGCAGCTGGGAGATGCTCCTTCTCTTTAGGTTTTTGGAGCTATGGCGGTACTTACAACTGGGTATGGAAAACCACAACCAGCACGGAAAATCCCACGCCCACAGCGACTCCGTAGGGCAGGCTCAGGAAGAAAGCGGACAGGAAGCTCACCAGCCAGACCAGCTGCAGAAAGAGAAGGGCATGGCAGGTCCTTCTGCTGTGCCACAGGCTGGGGCACAGCGATGGATGGAAAATCGCTCGTGCTGATATTCGAGGCCCAAAGAACTACACAGCTGAGCATCAAAAGAACAGGGCCTGAATCCTGCAGTTATTCTAATTATACAGTTTATTACATGTTTTCGTGTGAAGCTGGGAAGCTTGCCAGAAGCCCCAGTTTTTCAGCTGTAAAAGCAGCCAGCGCAATTCTTCATAGCTGCATGACCTCCTGTCACTCATTCAGTTCAAAAAGTATCAAGAAAAGACTCCTGCAGATCAGACCATCTGCTGCTCAGTAGCTGCTCCCACCCCCAGGAAAGCTCCTGCTGTCAGTCAGAGCATTTCAGAAGGAATGAGCATCTATCTGAAAACTGCCTTGAGTGCCTACTAGAAATGACCTGAACACAGAGCAGATCTGATGACAAAGTATGACAGAGCATACCAAACCCTGCTCCACCTCTCAGCTCAGAGCTCTGCCATTTGTCATTTTTATATACTAGCACGCGAGCATGTCCCTCCATATGAAATTACTCCTGCGTGAATACATAAACATGCCTTCTGAGAATTATTATCAGAAGATTATAAACCCATCCTCAAGACTATTAACAGCTAACTTTGACCTTGGTCAAATCAGGGTAATTTTGATGACTTCAGCATCTTAATATCAGATTAAGAATGGTGCGTATAAATGTGAGTAAGGGCTTCTCCCCATCCGGACTCGGCACTGGACTGGGCCTTTGGAGTGACCCCTGCAGTCAGCGCTGAAACACGATCAGACTTGAGGTAATGGACACCAGTGGTCTGACATCACCCCAGAGCGGTGCTCCCCAGTTTGGGACAGGAAGAACACTGAATCTAGTTCAAATTCCAGGGAGATTAAGGTCAGGGGAACGCACTTCACTCCAATGGCATTTGCCTGGTCCCCGTGCTCCCTGCACCTGCAGGCAGCTCGTGGTTGCTGGTAGCAAACGCTTTGTTCCAGCAACTCCGCGGGAGCACAGCACACACCCTGGGCAGTGGGTCCGGCTGTGCCGCGGAGGCCGGGTGATCCCCACGGGGCAAACCAAAGAGGTTTCTGGCAGCCCCTTGCCTCTGCTGACTGCTGCGGTGACCGCTGCTGGCAGGGCCCTTGCAGGGGTCCCGGGCACACCGTTCTTCGCCGCTCAGCCCTGTGGCCACCCGGGGTCCCTGCTTGGGTGCTGGGCTGGGGCTGTGGTCCCCACGGGGCCGCCCTGCGCTCCTTATTGCGAGCTCTGATGAAGGGCAGTGACTTCCCCTGCCCACACGTGAGGTGCCAGAACTTGTCTGGAGAGCTCCCAGGGGCTTTGCCTGGCTGACATGGTTCCAGCCTTCCCACCAAGCATCAGCAAAACCCACGGCGTTTAACTTGCCAAGCACGGCTCCTGGCAGAGGGCTGAACACGCAATCCTGCCTCAAAGCATCTTTCCATCAGTGACTTCCTCTCCGCTGGGTCTTGCCTGCAGTAACGGTGCCAGCTGGGACCTCGCACGTCCCCGGTCCAGCCTGGCTGCGGGCACCTCCTCAGCACCGACCAACTTTCTGTGGCTCGTGTCCTGTGCTAGAGTGTGCCTCCACGTCGTAGGCACGAAGCTCAGCTAGGACTGCTAACCCATCTCTTCTCCAGCACCTGTTCGAGCAGTATTTTGGGAAAGCTCTTGATGACTCAGGTCAGCCCCTTTGGACTCCTGATTTCTCCGACAAGGCAGTGTGTCGGGACCTGACAGGATATTGGCTCAGTGTCCACACACACCACTCAGCCGTGGGAGCCCTGTTCAAACACTGTCTTTTTATGTCAGACATTTCCAAATTCCGTTCTCACTCCCCCACACCCCCTGCCTGGGTTTATACATCAACCAGTGCCTGGAGTCCTTATCGCTGTGAAGGGCTCTCCTCACCCTGGAGGGCTATTGTGTGAGTTTTTAAGTCATGACTCCTAGATATTGAGCAGGGCCGGTTTGGCTAGTTCTGGGCAAACAGGCTCCTGCAGATGATTGGCATTTAAACAGAGCAGGTAATAGTTCAGGCCTCCGTGATATGTGCGCTGAGCAGGAGAGCGCTCGGCCAGGCAAGGCAGAGTGCCGCTGCTCCGGACCTGGTCAGCAAGGGGCTGGAAGCGCGACCGCAGCGGAGCGAAGCCCACCTTCCCCGGGCTGGGACAAGAGGTCCCCCCACCCGTCCCCAGGCACTCACACAGTCCAGCTTGCTCTTCTTCCACAGGTAGAAGGGATCAGCCAGCTGCTTGAGGGAGTTTTTCAGGTTCACGGCGATGAGGGCTCCCAGGACAGACTGCGGAGGAGAGGGCATCGTGTCAGCCTCGTGCCCGGCGGGGTGGATGTGCCGCGTTTTGCAGAGGATGCTTTCCCAGCCAGGCAGCACCTCCCTTCCTCGGTCCAGTTACCACAAGGGAATGGGAAGCGGTGAAGCTCACAAAGATCGTGTTTGGACCATAACGGTTTAGAAGTTCACTGTTTCCTGCAGACAGTACCCCAACCCATAGCAAACCGTGCTGTGCAATGGTTTGCATCATGGGTTTTCTGAAGAAAGGCTGAGCGTTTGCTTGGGTACGTGGAGGATGTGACGCCGTGGCCCCACTTTTGGCGTGTTTGTTTGTGTTACCTTTGGAAGGGGTTCGAGGTAGATCCCCAGAGCCAGCATGGTCACCATCACAACCAATGCCACAAAGAAACTTGCCACCTGCAAAAAGGAGAGAAACCACTTCACTGAATGTCAGGGTCTTCCAACACCCACTCTTGGTCCTTGCCCTCCCGCTCCTTCAGCCAACACCAGAGCTGGGCACTGCAGGACTGTTTGTAAGCAGTTGTTTGCCTCTGAGAAATAGGCTAGGATTTCACAGATCTGACAGATAACCCCGAGCTTCGCTCTCGTGGTAGCTCTGCTCAGCTGGGGGAGCCAGACTGGGAGTGCTCATTGGCAGCCCTGCGTCTGTGACCAGTCCAACGAACCATCCAGGGAAAAAATGGGGCTGCGGGGGGTACGTTTTGCATTTAATAACAATGTGAAGCACTCATATACGGAGCTTCTCCAGAGCTACAGCAGCGATGTCAGGCTGGCAGCATGCACCTCTGCGGGGCTTTGTGTTTAAACCGGCTCACGCAGGGAAGAGAGGAGGGGGAAGTACTAACTTGTGATTTCCCTCCTGCCCCATCCACAGCAAGAGTGACGGAGAGAGCGCAGCAGATGACGTGGATTTTGAAGAAGGATCCAAAGAAGTTACTGCAGCCCAGGGCCAGCATTTCCTGCAGAGATGGGGGAACACGGTCATGGGAGCGGGCAGCCCCCCCCTGCCCTGCCAGGGCGGCTGAGCTGCCAGGCAGGAGAGGAGGAACCGGAGCTGGGGTCTGCGTGGCAGACGCTTCCCAGGGCCTTCAGCAGCCCTGCTGGGAGCACTCTGCCCCCAGCTCTCCTGCCCACCCCGGGGAAGGGACCTGCTCTCTGCGGAGTGTCCCAGACCCTTTCCTTCCAGGAAGGAGCTAGGATGGGCTCTACTATGGCAGGGAAGCCTGGAAGCACCATGCCATATAAACACGTTGTCATCTGTTGACACACTAAGGGCAGGGCTTCATGCGGTATGCGTGGCTGTTACTGAAAGCTACCGCAGTGCCAGTGATGACAAGAGAGGATTATTTAATTTCCTGCCTCTCACAGTATCTGGGTGACACTCCAGGTCTTTGCTCAGTAAGAAGTACATGTGCCTCGTTGTGCTCCAGCAACCTGCAAAAATGCCATCTGGGCCAGCACTCAGGGCTAAAGCCTCAGCTCTGGAGGGAAAGCAAAGCAGAGAGCTGAACCTCAGTCTTTCTTTCCTTTGGCAGTCTCTCTCCCACCCATAGGAAATGGATCTGCCACGTCCTTTCGACCCCCGCCTGGCAAGCTGCCACGTGTGTGGGAGAAGCACGTACATTTTCAGCAAAGTGCGTTTGCGAGCTTCCCATTCATACAGGGAGATCTTCCTTTCACGCCTGAGAGCCAGGGGAACATTCCTCGCCTGCATCCCTCCAGAGCAAGCGTTACCTGGTTGGGGTCCACGTCATAGCCGTGCTTGGCTGCCAGGGTCCTCCCCATGGCCAAGTTGATCACGTAGCTCACGATGGCGAGCGAGAAGGCTGTGCCGATCATGTCCTTCCACTTGCTCACCAGGGGCAAGGTTGGCGCTGGGAACCTGCACCCAGAGCAGAGGTGAGAGGCGGTTGGGACGCCGGCGTTGGAGGCAGGAGAAGTGGATGAGAAGCGCGTGTGTTTGGGAATGGTGTCCAAACTTGTCTAAACGGTGGACAGGGTTAGTGGATGGTGGCATTGTGTAACAGGGCACAGCGGCGCTGCCTGGCAGTCCTGGAAGGGGACTGTCCTACAGCAGGCAGGTGTTTTCCAGGCTGCAGAATGAGGAGGAGGAAGGAAAATTATTTGGATGGTGAGTCAGACGCGCACATGCACTTACCCCATGCTGATCTTCCCAACTACTGGCATGTTGTACTTCTCGGGCATGTTAAAGCTGCCAGAGATTGCAGTCGCAACTATTACCTGAAAGTACAGAGAATAAATGAGCAGTAGGCAGAAAGAGCAAGAGCACTCTCAGAACAACTAAACCTTCTGTGCTCCTGGGGATGACCGTAGAAAATTAGCACCAAATTCAGGCTAGGACAGGAGAGAACATCCCCAGCAGGGTTATTTTCCTCATCCTTGGCATCACTGCAGGTTCAGCCTAAGAGGGATGAGCTGAGTGTCAGAGGTATCCTCTGCAAACATGGCCCAATTTCTGACCCCAAGCCATGGGGAGTCACAGCATATCGAGTGTGCAGATGCTGTACAGGAATGGCTTTAAGTGCAGGAACTCCTTGAAGGGCCCTCTGTAAGCAGAAGTGAGAGTCCCAGGGCTGGAAGGGGAGGAGAAGAACCGTCTCCTGGAGGCCTGAGGGACAGCTCACACATCACTTACAATGATGATCTCCATGGGGATGGGCATCCGGATCTTTTTCATGTACTTCAGGTTGAGCTCCTTGACAACAATCAGGAGCACAGCACTGACCAAGGCATAGATCAGGGAGGCCACGTTGGTTTTGGGCAGACCCTTACAGATATCAATGAATGTCTAAAGGGGAGAGAAGAGGAGAAGGTGTCATGGGGAACCAGAGACTTTAGACAGCGTGGACAGCACACTGGAAAACGCTCATTACCATCATCACCTGCAGACACCCTGAGATGTGATGGGGTGGGAGGAGTGCTAGAAACCTGCTACTGAGGGATCAGCAGCCAGCCTGGCTCTGTGCTGTTCGGTTAAATGCAGCTCTGGCTGCATCCGTGGAGGGTGCATCCATGGAACATGCAGAAAAGCCCAGGAATGAAAAAACCTCCTCACAGAAAAAGTTCTTATTGCTAACAATTGGGCAAGCCTCCTGCCATAAAGCAGCACAGTTAATATTCTCCCCAGATCCCTGCCCCGCTTCGTTATCTGTGATCAGAACCTACCAGACAGGGACTCAGATACGACTGCATGTGAGGAGCAGGGGCAGCAGCGTAGGTGTGCAGACACCCGTGTTCCCCCTCCCTCCACCCTCTCCTCCTCTCCCAGTCCCAGTTTCCCCAGCACAGGTGGCCGTGGTGCCTGTGGTGTGGTGGTCACGGGGGGAGGAGGTGCAGGGAAGGCCCCTGTCCAGAGCACCCACTTACATAGACGATAGCTAAGGGCCCGGTGTAAGACGGGACTGTCAAGCCGAAGACGTACTTGAGCACGGAGATGAGGATCTGCAACCCTGCTGCTGTCATGAAGCCCCTGATGAAAGACTCTGAGAGGTAGATAGCAACAAAGCCAAACTGCACGAATCCCAGGCACAGCTAGGGTAGGACAGACAAGGAGGTATTAGCAATGAGCCAGCCCGAAAGCACAAGGTGCAGAGCCTGCAGGGCATCCCTGCTGCGCCGCCGGGCTGCGCGGGGCGGTGGGGAGGAGGGGAGCTGCAGGGCCGTGGGGACATCGTCCCTGGCTGCGGTCCTGCCCCGGGGCTGGCTAGCTTTCGGCTAGTCTGCTGGGAGAGTTCACACCGAGACTGCAGCTGGGGCGGGATCCCCCCAAAACCTCTCCTCTGAGGCATCACCCAATGTGAAGCGGGGCCATTTCCAGCTTCTGCTGCCGTCCCTTGCCTCTGCTGCAGGGAGGATGACCCCCTGCGGGTCAGCTTTGGCCAGGGGACACAGCAGGGGCGGTGCAGAGAGCCCTTACTTGTATGACGGCTGTCAGGCAGGCTAGCGTGGCAGAGATCTCCAGTCTGGCCGCTTCCAGGGCTGTGGTATTCACGCTGGTCTCGTTGGTAGTATGGTTGAAGTACTGGAAGTCCGACTCCGGAGCCAGCTCATTGCAGACATTGCCAACAATAATGCTGATGACTGCAAAAGTACCTTCAGCACAACACAGTGATGTCAGTAGTTTGCTCTGGAGAGCGTCCTGCCCTGGAAAGCACTCAGACAGGTTAGGCTGTCCAGAGCGAGTCGCCCAGCCCATCACCACAGCACGGGAACCGGGGACACCATAAGCCCCCGACCACCAAACCTGCCCAAACATCCCTGTTCCAGGACACCACAAGTGTTCCCATCCAGTCGGTACTTAGCAGCCCCGTGCAAATGATTGCTCCGCAGACTCTTACCTGGGACCATCTGATGGATACCGCCAAGGAAGAGGTATGTTAGCAAGGGGAAGAAGGAGGAGTAGAGCCCGTTGACGGGAGGCAGATTGGCCAGCAGCGCGAAAGCCATCCCTGGGGAACACAAGGGGAACGGGCAGGTGAGCTGGGTCTGAGCAGCTGGTCCTGCAGACGCAGACCGAGGATGCTCACGGCCACAGAGCTGTGCATCAGCTCCAGGAAGGTGCTGTGCCCGGCACAGGTGTTGCTTTCCAGGCAGAGCATGGGACAAAGAGGGCAAGGAAGGCCTCCGCAGAGACATATAGGGCAAGCAGTTGGGAGGTAGAGCTTGGGTTTGTACGTGCCGCTCATAAAGTAGCTAGCCCCCGCAGACTGGGCGTCCGCTGTCGTCTGCAATGTGCTGTCCCCTCTTGGAGACCCAGAAAATTGTTGCTTCTCACCTTGTGGCACTTGAATTGTCCCTGCACTGAGCCCACCAAGAACATCAGGCAAAATGTAGTCCTTAATTTTATACTTGGGAAGCCACACAAGTATCGGAAAAAGGCTGAAGAGGATGAGCTTGAATCTGGAAGCTGAACATCTAGAGGAGACAAAAAAAAGAAAAAGCAAAGTAAAGAAGGAAGCAAGCAATCAGGGAAATGAGCAAGGAAGGATGCAAAGAAGGGAGCAAGGAAGGATCTTCCTAGGAATGTCTCAACCTTTCCCGTATGCCAAATCCTGAGCCCAGTGTTTGGGGCACAGCCCTCCCCTGCGAGTGAAAGGCTCTTGCAGTTAATTGCTGGCCATGCCATGGAGGATTATTGTGCAGCTGGTCCTGACTCACTGGGAAGTCCCCAGTGCTGCCACAGCCCTGAAGGATTTGGCTGCCCAGTATCTTGAGGCTTTGTTTCTAATACAAAGGGGTAGGTGAGCTCTGAGCTGAAATACAGCTCAGAGATTCATGGGGCAGTTGCACAGAGCCAAAGATGAGCTTTTTTAGGTGCTTGGTCAAAAAACCCAAGTGCGTCTGAGAGAAGAAGGCTGCTTCTGAGCTGACACATACAGCTTCTCACATCCCTGTCTGCCAACCCGCATGCTCTGTCCTTCCCTGTGTTACAGTCTTCATTTTTCCAGGGAGTGGAGCTAGATTTCCAGGACAGCAATCAGCAGGATTATTCATCTTTCTTTAAGGAAAGCCAGTACTGTTTTTAATCAGAAAGCTGATAAAAGGAAATCCCAGCTGGAAAGATTAAAGAAATAGTCCGCACACCCATACCTACATCACCATTTATACTTTTTTCATTATTAATAAAATTTGGAAAACAGAAACCCAAACCCCAAAAGCACTTAGTGCGAACCGTTCTGCTTGTTTGCCTTACAGGATAACAGCTGAGGCAGTGAAAAGAGTAACCAGTTTCACTTGCTTTGGCACAATTTCCATTTCTCCTGTGCCTTTCATCCATCAAAGCCCTGAAGACCAGGGAGAAGGTTTCCCAGGATAAAAATGGGAACTAGGTTTCCAGGTCCAAATTATATCCCAATTCCAGACCAAATCTGGTTTAGTTTTGCCCCAGGAGCAGCTATAGGATTCTGCATTACCTGAAAAGGTTTTTCAACTTTTCCCCAATGGGGTAACTTCTGCTTTTCTTCTCAAACTCTTCGTCAAAGAGGCTGACCGAATATGCAGGACGTTCGATGACATAGCGGGGTCTGGCGTGGCTCATCTCTGGATCATTTAAATTTTTCCCAGAAAAGAAGAAAAAGCAAAGCCAAGAATGTGACTGGAGCTGGCCCCACCTGCAGTATAACAGACCGGACACCTCCAGCGTCTGGGAGCCCTCCCCGAACATCTCCACCCTAAATAGTTTCCCCATGGCGCAGAGGCAGGCCCTGGGAGTGGCTTCTCCAGAACCGGGGGCTGCTGCTCCCCGGGCAGCGAGTCTTTACCAGCTATTTAGAGGTGATGCTAATGAGCGATGCCGTGTGAGGGGGACCAGAGCATGTCCTGGATTGTCTGGCAGATGAGCTGGGTGTTAATCCCAGCTCTGCCAGTGACTGCCTTTTCGCCTGGGGCAAATCACTTGACCTTTCTCGTGCCTCAGTTTCCCCATCCGCCAACAGGGTTGGCAAGGCTGTGCCACGCAGGGCAGCCCTGACGCAGTTTGTGCTGGTAGATACTGGCATTGTGATTAAAGGCAGTTTCCGTCCGAGGTGTTCCTGTTTCACTGCCCACTGCATTCATTTGCATTCAGCTGCCTTCCTAATTTCTCGCTTGCCATGAAAGGCTGTGGACTAGTCCTGGATCTATTCTAGGAAGTGATGCACAGAAAGATAACCATTGCTAATCCATTTCAGTGATAATGATGCCAAAACATCCTGATGGACTAGTCCTGCGCAGTGTCTGAGTCTCACCAAAGAAGCTGATGAACTTCAGAGAGACTGCACTTTGCCATGACCAGTGACACCGGGGAAGAGGGGAGAATCCTTACAGACTGGAGAGTCTGGGGGTGGAGGGAGGAAGTGGTCAGGCACAGAGCAAGGGTATTGGTAATTATTTGTGGCATGGCATGTATCTAAGTGGGTCATTGCCCAACATAGGAGTAGAAGAGGGGGTGGAAAAAAAATGGTGATTCAGGTGAGAGAGTGCATCAAGAAGTGACATTCAGGTTGCTGGGAGCGCGTGGAGTGATTTGAATGTACCGGATCCTCCCCTCTCTTTTGGCACAGCGAGTGCTGCTGAAGTCAGCTGCATCCAGGATGAGCAAAAGTTCGTCCACAGGACCGACACCACTCCTCAGCGACAGGCAGCTCCCTCCGAGGGGCTGGAGGGCGGGAGCAATGCGGAGCTGAGCGGCCCCGCAGCGCAGGGCCAGCAGGGAAACATGATGCACATAGCTGAAACTTTGGGGGGAATTTAGGTCAGCAGAATCATTACGTTAATAGGAGCTAATGGGTTAAGAAAGGGAGGTCATCCACCCCACTCCTGCAGCGGATGCCTCAGTGATCACAGGGGCACTGAGTGCACTTTGCTGTGAAACAGCTCCAGCAGTGGTGTGCCTGTGGATGCAGGCTCCGATCCGCACCGCGCTGACTCGGCAGGGCCCCCACGACTTCCCGGCCTGGGGCTGGCTCTGAAGGCCCAGCGAGGTGCCAGGTGGAGGCATTGCCCCCCTCTTCCTGCATTAGCAGGTGCTGGGTCCAGTGCCCTCTGCAGGCACGCACACACCGCCAGCCCTGCGTCTCCGTTCCAACTGGGGACGCCCTTCCCAGAGATTACGATTTTTACCTTGCGGAGGATTGGTGCAGGCTGAAAATAAGCAGTGTCCGAGGCTCTTTCCCAGTCCCAGCGCATGTGCCCTAAGCCCATCTGGTTTTCCCGTGTCAGAAGTCCTGTCCCATCCTCACATCCTTGCTCCAGGTCCCAGCCCCAGGACTCTGTTCTAGATTTCCAGTTTTCCCTCGTGTTTTCTAGCCCAGGTCCAGGCCCTGCAACAGGCTTCTAAGGGTGACAAACCCAGCAGAGTTTCTGGTGCAAGAGGTCTCTCAGCTTTATTTCTCAGCTCCATCACTTGCCGAGCAGCCTGCCTGCCATCAGACTGACTGAACCAGCCAATTATATCACAGCTCTTTAATGAATTTCTCCTGCTGAGCGAAAGTGCTGGCAATCAGGAAAAATAACAAACAAGGCAAGAATAGAGGGGAAAATACCCCCATGATTAAATTCCATCTTAAACAAACAGGCTGATGATGTCAGCGTCTCGGACAGAGTCAAGTTCTTGACTTGGCTTATCACTGGCCTTGCCCTAGATCAAACAGCAGGTTAAACCTTTGAGATTTCGGAATTAAAGAAAACGAGCCATGTGACTGCTCCCTGAACAAAAGGCAGAACCAGCTGTCCTGGTGTTGATGGGATAAGACCATGGTGAGCTGCAGGTCTGGGTTAAATCCTGCAGCTGGGGACCCCGAAGCAATGCAACGTGTGTGGGAAGGAAGGCAGAGGGGCCGTGCCTTGCTGCCTTGCAGGGACCAGGCTTTCCAAGAGCCCTGTCCCAGTATGGGCATGGAAGTAAAGGACAGGTCTGGTGAAGAGCTCCAAGAGCAAAGCTCCAAGAGCTGAGCCCCCATTATATACTGAGATTTCAGGAAACCCGGTCTTCCCTGTGTTGGCTAGAGGGCGTGATGCTGAGAGATGTGAAATTTGGCCTCACTGATAAACCTACTGAGCCTGGCGGCTTGGAGAAGTCGTGAAACACTGAGGACGTGACTGGGATGTGACACTTGGTGCAAGCAACAAATGAAGGCAGAACTGCTTCACTCCAAAAATATGATGTGGGTGACAGTTGTTGTCCCGGGTCACAGCTGAGAGTCCCATCAGGTCACACCTGGCTGCTCCGTGCCTTGCCAGTCTCAAGGCACCCTGTGACTGCCAAGCACTTGTGTTCAACTTGCAAACGCACTTGCTAAGCTCTTATCTTCTCTCCTTGTGCTGGTGATAGCTGTGTTTGGGAAAAGTCACATGGAGGTTTCTGGTGAGTGTTGATAGGACCCATCGGCATAATGCTGCTTTCCTGTGCTGGCACTGGCCCAGCAAAGGGACTCCACTCCAGGGAGTGGGAATCTAAATTTGGTGGAAAAGCAATCTGATGAGGAGCTACATTCGCTGTGTTATGCACAGCATAAGGGCCCAAACTCATCCCGGTGTAAGAGCTGGACATTCAGGGAATGCCCCCCCTATATTTTAGGGAGAAAAAATCAGTACTCTGGAAATACCGTTTCCTCCGTTGTCTACCCCCTGTCAGTCACCCTTCTCCTTGCACAAGCACATGCACACACAGATCTCCTCGCTGACTGCTTCTCAGCTGGTGGAGTTCAGAGGTCTGGCCCCTTCCAAACCCTGGGTGAATCGTCATTACAAAAGCCTCTCTCCCAGCTCCATTGCCCAAGAACAGGTTATAAAAAGCTGCTCTCCCCTACCCCACCAGGCAAGGTCTGCCTGCAGAAGGCGAGCACAGGTGCAAGGGTTTGGTTGCGACACCAGGACAAGGTCTTGACTCCGGCTGCTCTGAATCAATGCTTCCAGCACAGAGTGCGCCACGGCTCCCAGCCTCCCGCTCGCAGCTCCGGCTGCAGGTGCCACAGGAGCCCTGGGGCAACACGGTGAAAGGGCGCACATCTCACAGGGACGGAGAGAGAGGAAGCCGTCACCTCCTCCCCTGGATCCCTTGGATGTTTACTTGCTGAGGTGGGGCATGGGGAAGGACAGGGTGGCTGCAGTGCCAGATGCTGTGATGCTGGATGCTGCAGTGCCAGGTGCTGCAGTGTTGGGTGCTGTGATGCTGGGTGCTGTGATGCTGGGTGCTGCGGTGCCGGCTGCTCCCCCAGGCCGAGCTCTGCCTCACCCTCCCACCTCCCACCCGCTTCCTTTTCATGCCTTCTCTATTTCACTCCTCTGATGTTGAACTGGGCTCACCAAGCACGCAGGCAGGAGGAGAAGGAGGTTTCTGCTGTCAGTCAGCTCAGGTATTTCAGAAGGATGTTGTATAATTCACCCCGCTATCGGCACCAATCGGCGCCAATCAGCCCTGCAGATCTGCTCCCACATCCTTCACTCTCTCCAGCTTCCTGGCATCAGAGACAGGCCAGAACCGAGTCCGGCTGATGGACCTCACCAGGAGTTCATCACCAGGGCAGCTGGGCCTCTGAGCTGGGCAGACCTTTTTACAGTCAAAATCACTTTGATCCAACTTGATTTTAGCTCTGAATTGCCCTTGGGCTCATCTGCAAATGAACTGATGCAGGAGGAAAGCACCTTGCAGTGGTCAAGCCAGACCTATGGTGTTATGTTTTCGGTGTAAGTATATTGGTAAAAATGTCTTGCCTAGTAATACAGCTAATGTGGGGAAGGGAGCAGGCAGAAGCAGGGAGCCAGTGGCTGTGTTGCAGGGGCTGAGTCGCCAGCGGCATGCAGGGGCACACAGTTCGTACGGGTTTGTAACTTTATTATTATTGTAACTTTTTCTTAACCTCTCCCCTTTGGAAACAGAAGAGGCTGATGCTAGGAGAGCATATAGATCAGCGATGAAAAATATCCTATCCCAAAAAGGGCTTTTAGCCTTAGAAAAGACACAATGCCAGTCTGCAAAGTTCAGTGCAGACTTCGCGATCAGTTCACCACACAGAGCGTGCAGGTACCATCGTGATGGCCAGCGGAATAAAAGCCAGGGAGGGAGAGAGAGAGAAGGAGGGAGGGAGGCAGGGGCTGGCCCTGCCTGACCGCTGGGCAGCGGCAGGGAGGAGGCAGCTCCGCTTCCCTCCAGCTCCCACCTCCCCATCCCGCACCACGCTGCAGCCTCGGCTCTAATGTCCCCCCCGCCAGCGCAGCCGTCCAGTCCCTCCACTCCTGCTCTTTTGCCACTGAGTAGCCAGGCATTGAATCAATGTTTTCTTTTTGTTTAGATTAAATATTTGGAGTGTTCGGTAGGTGATTTCCATAAGGCAGATGGCCCTCTTCTTGTTTCGAGCGACCCAGCCCAGCGCAGGCAGCGGGCAGGAGCGCTGCGCTGTGCTCTTGTTCTGCCGTCTCTGGGCCGGTGCCAATGTTTGATGTACCACTTCACACGAGTTTCTAACCAAACTAGCTCTGCGCTTGGTAACCAGAATAATAAGACATCTGCCAGCTACCAAAGGTGAAGCCGAAGTGTTTGGCTGGAAGGGAGTTTATTAAGTAAAATGCTGGTATGCAGCAGACTGGCTTCTGCTCTTTTTAACACCGCTGTCGATGCAGCAAATGCTGTGGGCATGGGGATCGGCTCTGCGCTGGCACCAGGGTAAAAGAGCCCAGATTTGGCCCTCTCTTTCTGTGATTTGTTTGATCAGCCTGCTTGCTCTCAACCCCTCCCTAGCCCTCCACGGCTTCTGCAGTTGCACCCAGCGCCGTGCCCAGACCCGGGAGGCTGGGCTGGGCTGGGCTGGGGGCAGGCAGCGGCCGCCTGGCCAGGGGTGCTGTGCTGGGGGCACAGTAAGCCCACCCTCCCTGCCCGTCTCTGGGCAGAGCCTCGGCTGGAAGAATGACAGGAGCAAAGTGATTTGGCACAAAGGAAAGGTTCTGAGTGATGGCCCCAGAAGCCCAGAGCATCTCCTGCTACCGCCTGCTACTGCTCTGCCTAGCCCTGCAGCAGGGACCTCTTCTGTCCTTCGCCTCTCTGCTGCGAAGCAAGGGTGCCAGGATGAAGACTGACTTTTGGGATGCATCATCATCATTTTGGGCTCCATCAGAGTCCTCTGGAAGCTGCCAGCTTCCCTGCACTGCCCTGGTCTGCAGTGCCCGGAGGTGTCACCTTGCTGAGAGTAGTACCACGGTGCTGGTTGGCAGCTCCTTGGCAGGCAGAGCGCAGTGCCTGACCTTAATGCATCTGCGTCTGTCCCCTGGGAAGTGGCATGTCCTTCTTCCCTATTCTCTTGCTGCTCCCTCTGCATATGGAGCCCTTGGGATGGGACGGAGGAAAGGTTTAAAGTGGAATTAGAAGAAGCAGAAATGAAACCAGCATCCCTCACCACCACGAGTCTCTGCTCTCTGCATGCCTCTGACACAGACCTTGCCTTCAGCCTTTGAAGAGCAGGTGGGCAAAGCAAATCCCAAGGAATTAAAAAGTTTGCAGACTGCAGCATTCTTGCACTGCCTGTGAACACTTATCTGGGATGCCTGCTGAGAGCTCTTGCATGCACACGCTCCCCGCCCCTGCGGATTCGCCCTCAGAGAGAAAAAACACCTTGTGGGTCACCCGGTCCATCCTCCTCCAGAGGTAGAGGGTGGGAGAGCATTTCTCTGCTGGAAATCTCTGATCCAGGGCAGAAATACTGTGTAGCCAGCAACAGATGCCACTTAAAGGACCTCTCTTCAAGGGAGAGAAGGACAGGTCCCAGCTTAAGTTTTCAGCTTGCTCACAAATAAAGCGTGGACATATTTTATCAGGGCAGAGCTGAAAGCATCCTAGCTTCATGAATAGCAGTTTTCAGCAAAGAGGCAGGCTTATGGGCATATTTTCTCTTGTCTGCATTTGAGGGAGCCTGCCCAAACTGTACCTAACACCCCACGAAATGGCACTAGGAGGAGCTGGAGACCCCGCACCCAGCCTGGCAGGTCTCAGCCTGGGAGCACTTCTCACTCCCAGCTTTAAAAGTTCCTCCTAATCTGCCTGCATGCCCACAGCAGTGCATTCGTGCACCAGGTGCCCTGGGCAGCAAAGACCCCTCACCCAGGTTAGATTCCTGCGCACAGCAAGTGCTCCTCTCCCATTGCCTGTGTGCAGAGCTCCACATCCTTTTTTGCTACACCTGTATGTGCAAAGTCTAATCTGTGCTGTGACATCCTCGGGGCAGGGACCATGTTACATAGTCCCACGCACAGAAAATTCTGCTGATATTGAAGGTCATGAAACTGAGGGTCTCTCATCAATATTGCTGCCTGTATACCAGGCAAATCCCCCCACGGATCTCAGCAGGAGGCAGCCAGGATAAGATGGCAGGATTTATTCTCGCAATAATTAATTCACATATTTGGCTATTCCAGCCTCTCTTCATAAATCAAGCTCTTGGATCATTGGTGTTGCTAATTCCTGAGTAAATCTGCTGCTGTAAATCCCCTTTGCAAAAGCAGGGAGAAAAAGAGAAGGGGGAAAAAAAAAAGTACCAGTTCTCCAAATACTGAAACTCACACCCAGTGGCTGTGCAACCAGAGTGTAAATCCCCCACGCCCACCCAGACAAAGAGCACGATTGTTGGCGCTGGGTTACCTGCGCCTCGCCGGGTGAAGAAAGGGCTGATCCTGCGAGGGGAGCCGCAGATGTGGCAGCAGAGGCCGGCAGAGCGGAGCTGCCGCGAGCCGTGCAGAGCTCTGTGCTCAAATAAGCCAGTGAGTCATTTATAAATCACCTCAGTCAAGGGGACCGAGGGCTGTGCTCGGCACCTGATTGGCTTCTTGGAGGTAATTGCAAGCAAGTACACCCAGGCTAAGCCCAGGAGATAGCTGGGGAGATAAGGAGAGATCTGAAGAGGGACAAGGGCTTTTTTGGATGTCCCCCCTCACCCCACCCCTTCCCTCTCGGGCCTGGGCCGTTTGATCACCTCTGCAGGTCCCCGGTGCTCTGGGCTCTCCGTGACAATAGCTTATATTCACCGGCACCCCAGGCCCCCTCCCTCGCCCCATCCGCACGCGGCAAGGGAGAAGATGCTTTTGTTGGCCTGGGCGCGCTGGGTAGCGTCTCCTGGCCTTTGTGCTCCCAAGGGGACAATGGCATGCATTGTGCCAGGGCCCGGACCCTGGAGCTTGAGCTTTGAAGGCAGGATTGGCAGGGGACAGCAGTTTCTTTCTCATTTCCAGGTTCAAAGGGATGAGAGGAGTGGGACGGGATGGGATGCGATGGGCGAGGGCAAAGGGCTCGTCCCCTCCTGCCACCGCGTGCCCGACCCGCGCTGGCACTGCCGTGAGAGCCGTGCCCAGCCCCGCGCTCTCCTCTCCTCCCAGCGTGCTCATGAGTGCGGGAGCCGGCTGGGATGGACAGGGAGAGGGGCATCAGCAAAGGAGCTGTAAGGAAACAGTGGTGGGCCATTCGCTGTGGAAGGAATTCATCTTTTGTGCCCCCGTTCTCCCCCAGGCACGAGCCATTTACGGGGGAGGCTCTGCCGCCCGCCCTGCTCCGGCTGTGAGCCCAGTGCTCAGGCACGGGGCGGGTGGGAAACCTGCTGGGAAAAGGGAGAAGGGAAAGAGAATCCAGGGCCCTGAGAGGGGATCGGAGGAGGCCGACGTGGCTGGGACAGGAGGAGGGGCGAGGGCAGTGATGTGGCTGTTTCTCACTCCCGGAGGTTGTTGGAGCAAAAAGCTCTGGCACCTTGCACACGAGCTAGGCATCAGTGTTTCCTGCCATGAAACCTCATCTTATGGGAATCAATCGCTGTGTCCAGAGCATGCCAAAGCAACACCCTGCCGCAGGGTGCCAGCGAAAGGGGGCTGATTCATTGTCGTCTGACAGACAGAGGTAATAATTGCCAAGCACTTCTCCTGTAAATATCATTAATAACCCATATCAACTTCTTCTTAAAAGGGCAGCCTGATATGCAAGGAGCCCTTTGAAACAGAACCGTGTGACATGGCAGGAGCTCGGCCAGGCCGCCGCTGTCCTCGGTGGTCCCTGCCGCAGGCTGAACCCAGGGCAGCCCAGGGCGCAGCCCCCAGGGGTCCCAGCCGGGGGGGTCCTGCAGGCACTATGTGTACAGGGAGAGGAAACGGAGTTTCTGCTGCAGAGGCATCGCTGGCATTGCTACTCTGCCCGTATGAGCAACCAGTGCCAAAGGGGACTCTTCTGCCGTCACTCAGGAGGGCACTTTTCCTAGCAGGTTCCTGAAAGATTTTTTTTTTTCCTCATGTTCCTAAATCAGCATCCCAGTGTGGGGCTGAAGAAGTGGCCAGGGATGGGGGGGTAAACACCTTCTTTGAGATCACAATCTGAGCTTGGAACAGGACCACAGAGCCCCAAATTTAAGTGTCGACTCTGATCACAGCCACCTGTCTTTGGAAAGAAGCTGCTGCCAAGCAGAGGTTATACAGCCAGCCCGTGCATCCTGAGCTCCAGCAAGGCTGGCATGTGTGTGCCCTTATCAAGGTGGGCGGCGGAGGAAACAGATCTCACCTCAGGGACCAGCCCAGCTCAGCTTTAAGAGCAAAGTCAGCTTCATTTAAATCCCGCTGGCATGAGAAGTGCAATTCCAAAGCTGGCGCGGGGGATCACTGCATGAGTGGAACAGGACCAGCTCCAGGCCAGGAGGCTGCTGGTGCTCCTGGGCTGCTCCCTGCACCTGGATGCACTTTGTGTAGGACCCAGCAAGGTCAGCAGTGGGGATGCCAGGTCCTAGGGAACGTCTGCTGATCCCTGGCAGGCAGCCATTAATATGCACTTTCACTGGGACGCAGAAACAAAACAGGCGAAGGGCCCCAGTGGCACAGTGGTTTGGGACCTGGGCTGAGATGCTGGCAGGGCCGAAGTCCCACCAGCCGGAGCTCCTGCTCACCCAGCAGAGAGCAGTCCCAGGGGAGGCGATGAGCTGCATGAGACCCTCAGGCTTGCTCTGTCTCCTTCTGATCTGCAGCCTCACAGCTGTTTCCCTCCCTCAAAGGGAGGGCTGGCGGCTCCCCTTTGCCAGAGCCACCATTCCAAAGTCCCGGTGGGTGTGATCAGGGAACTGCAAGGTCTCGCACTCCAAAGAGACCAGCCCCGTACAGCCACCGATGGTCCTTTGGCATTTCTTGAAACAGGAGGTGCAGTCCTGGGCAAATTCCAGTTCCAACAACTATAAATATAACTCCGATTCTGCCCCTCTCTGCTTCTGCCAAACTCGCCATGTGCGGCCCCAGCCTCTCTGCTGGGATGTGGCCCCCGGCAGCCCGGCCAGGACAGCGTGCAGGGTGTGGGGGAGCGTTTGGGAGCAGCGAGGCTGCCGCAAAGCGGGGACGCGCTGTGAGATGAGAAGGCACTGCATGGTCTTCCCTGGATCCAGCATGGAGCCCTGGGTGCACAAGCTGCTGAGCCGCTTATCTTCGGGTCTGATAACAGCATACCAAGCACCAGGATCTGTGGATTTATTTGCAGATGATTAATATTAGCAGATATATTGCACTTAATGAGGGTAATAATTCAGTGATAATTTACTGCTAGGAATGATGGGAAAGCTTCCTGGGAACCCCAAGTCAGTGGGAGAAAGGCGGCACGTCCCCCAGCGTGGAGGGAGCTCGTTCCTGGGGCTGCTGCTGGTGGTGGGACCATGGGCAGCCTCCGCCATCCCTCCCTCCCTCCATCCCACCCTCCCTCCATCCCTCAGGCCTGCTGCCGGGGTTTCTTTTTCCTTTCAGACAGCTTTGCCAAGGAAACAGGGCTTGTGCAGGGCATGGAGATGCTGCAGGTGGAGCAGGGTAGCTGCTGCGGTCCCCTGGATCTGAGAGCTGCAGAAGGGCTGACGCCTGGCTTCAACACCTGTGCTGGGGACACCTGAACTCAGGTGGGGTGACTCCTGCCTCCCCATCCCTCTGACCCTTTAGGAGCTTTTGAAATTGCCAGTGTACCTCAGCCGGGCAGGAAAGCAGAGATTTGGGCTGCCAAGTTCCCATAGAGCCAAGTAGAGAAGGAAAAGCCAGTAAAGCTGGACAACCAGCGCTAGGAACCAGGTGTTTAGTTTCTGCTGCTCAGAAAACTAAAGGGCACTTATAAAAATGAGATCTCTGGGCAAAACAGAGGGCTGTGTTAATGCGTACGGTGCGCACGGCGAGGAGCGGGCCAGCCCGGCTGTTCCCGGAGCGGGGCGGTGAGCGTGCCCGGTGCCGGCCACGAGTGGGGCCAGCAGGCTGGGTGCCGCGGGCGCACCATGTTCTCTGCGCGGTGTTTGAGCGGGCTCTGGTACCCTGCGGTGCCAGCGTTCCGGGCCGTTAGGAAGATAGATGACTGTTACCGGGCTTTCTCAGGCTTATCTTTTCCACTGCTGCAGTTGTTCTCATGGCATGGGAGTGCAGGGCCACGGATCCCTGGTTTGCCTGGTGGTGCCGGTGGCCTGCGGTGCCAGCGTGGTGAGCAGTGTCACCCATGGGGCCAGGTGTCACCACAGGGAGCCTGGCTGGAGCGGTGACATCCCAGGGCTGGTTATCACCGTTCCCTTCCAGCCCAGGAATGCAACTCCAGGGCCTGGCCACGTTCGCCGGTGGAGTTTCCTCAGACGCAGACTTGGCTGAGCCACCCGGCAGCTACCGGCTCTGCGGTGCCAGGCGATGGAGACGTAGGTCTTGCTTGAAAGGCAGCCGCCAACTTCCAACACGTCCCAGGGCTCCCCTTCCCTGCAAGGCTGCCGGCTGGCATGGGGGACAAAAAATTTATCTGGGGAGGAACAAGGAACACAATGTCCTAGAGGGAAACTGCAGGATTATTTACAGCACCAAAATAAAGAAGCGAATGCAGCACGGTGTTGGGAGGCTCAGTGCTGCCCCTGCGGCTCAGCTCCATGGAGGACATTTCGTGCAGTTTATTTAACGGTGTGAACTGTGAGCTGGGGAGAGGCACATCAGCTTTCTGGTTATCTGGTTATCTGCAGTGTCCCATGTGCTCACGGCCTTTACAACCTGCCTCAGCCCTGCAAGAACATCTCCAAAGGCAATGAAGGAGTGGCCTCCTGATGAGACCATGTCCCCTGCACGTCTGTCGAATGAGCCCTCTCACATATGGTGCTGGCACTTGTCTTCAGAGGTTGACCTTCTCATGGGAAAATCGTGGGCCAGAACAGTAGGGCAGGCACAGTGTGGTCCGTGCAAGTGCATCTCCAGACTGAAGGTTTGCAGCGGAAGACTTGCCAGCCTGGGGAGCAGAGCTTGTCCTGATGGTTGGAGTCAAACTGGTGGACTCCACTCCCCCTCAGGAGCAGAGCAGGAGCCTCCAGCGCAAGACTCACTCCTGCGCGGGACGCGGACGGGTCCGGAGAGTGCCAGCAGGCGGCACGGCGTCCTGCAGAGCTGGACGCTGCGCTCTCCTGACAGCCCCTGTCCAGCTCTGCCTCAAGTGACCTTGAGCAAGGGCTGTTATCTTATTTGTAAAATAGGTGCAAGATAGCCGCCTCCTCCGAGGGAACGCGAACGCGCTCGGCAAGGTCTGCCCAGCGCCAATATTAGCAGCGCTCAGCAGAAGCGCCGGGAGCAGGGAACAGCCCCAACCCACGCCTTCCTTCAAAAATGCATTGCATTTCAGCCGCCCCGTGGGCAGCAGGGCCGGGGGGGACACTGGGGCCTCAGGTGCGGCGGGGTCGCCCCCGGGACCGGGGCGATGGTGCCGAGGAATTTGGGCTCAGGGCTGGCTCCAGGCTCTGCCTCCGCCGGCTCCCACTGCTGCGCCCTCTCCCTCCTTGAGGCTCTCTTCCCACTCTTTGAATTAGGAGAGCCATCAGCAGCGAGGCTTTTTGCACAAACGATTGGATTCCAGCAAAGGGAGGTTTTCCAATCTGAAAAAGAAAAGAGGAATTTTTCCCCCCTAAATGCAGAGGGGGGGGGGGGGGGGGGGAAGCGGGGGAGCAGCCCGGCAGCACGCAGCTTCTCCCCCCGTCCCGCCAGCGCACCGCGGTGCAAGGCAGTGCAAAGCCTCGGGGCGCAGCTGGGAGCGGGCGGGGGGGGGAGTTTGGGGATGGGGCTGCATCTGAAAAGCAAACGTGGTTCCAGCAGGGCAGGAGCCATCACATTTGTACTGCCTGTTGCATGGCCTTGGGCGACTCATTAAGGCCCAAATCCTCAAACCTAAATGATGGGAGATAAGCAGCGAAATAAAACGTCTCTTTGTTAAGGGTTCTGAGGTCAGTATCTCCGAAAGTACTCAGGTGTTTAAAATGAGGATGGCTGTGATGGAGGTCCTGTCGCCCCCGGTTAGGGAGATCAGGGCCCAGCCTTTCAGCTCTCAGATGAAAGAGCTGGCAGCCTGCTTTGCCTTTTTCAAAGGCTGCAGACAGGATGTTGCCGCGCTGCAGCCGATGGCCTGGCTCCAGTGGCAGGAGGCCAGGAGCAAGCTGGGGCTGTCGGTCTGCCTCGAGGAGCCGGCAGGCAGCGTGTGTTTAGAGCTGACTGAATCATTTCAGGCCAGACCGATGCCTTGCCTGCGTGAAAGTTGCCCAGACAGCCACGGCAGGAGCGCGGGGCTCTGCCCCACACCTCGCCAGGGCTCGGCAGTGGATGCTCGTGGTCTGGTCCGGTTGCATCCCCGGGGATGTCGGTGGCCACGTGCTGGCTGTGCTTTGCCAGACCTGACCCGAGGGTGCCCAGCCAGGACGGCAAGAGGAAGCATTTTGTACTTTCCCTTTGGTCAGTGCGGGTGGGTGAAGCCGAAAGGCTGCAGGTCATCGTGGGTCACATCTGCCCATGCTCTGCAGAGCTGCTCCTTCATGCAGGGAGGAAGCTGGTCCTCCACAAGCCAAAAGCAAGGGAATTTGGAGGCAGTGAGCATCTCATCTAACAGCAGAGACACACCGATGTGTGTATATGGATACGTATGTGTATGTACGTATAGATATGACACCTGGAGGCTGATGCTGCTCCAGGTGACCGTAGCACTGAAGCTCCTTAGCGAAAACGGAGCCCAGCCTGTGCAAAGGGCCACATCCACCCCGTGGGGAGCACGTGGAGCTGGGGCAGGACGCACCCCGGGGCAGGGCTCCTGATGCACACTCTAGGACCCTGTGTGCTTGGCCCTGCCTCAGTGACCACTGTGCTGCCTGCCACAGCGGCATGGTGGTGAGCCCTTGGGCTGGCCCTCTGCGCAGGGACCAGTCTCACCCCAGTGAAACCAGTCCTCCCCTCACAGCTCAGAGCTGCTTTTTGCTGCTGTTGCTGCCCAAACGTGGGAACTTTGTCATGGTTCAGCCCCGGCACAGCCCTCGGCTTTTCCACAGGGCTTTACAAAATGGACATCGACTGTGGAGGGGGCAGAAAATCCTGCAGGGAAACATTGCTCCAGCTCGTGCCCCGTGGGAGCAGAGCACGGGTGCCAGAGCAGCCCAGGCGCAGCAGGGAGCACTTTGCTGCCTCGGGAAGGGTGCCCAGGGCTACGGCTCGCTGCTGACTTCAGCACATCCCTCAGCTGGTGGGGGCCTGGCAGCCCCTGATCCCCCCTATGTGCCCGCTAGCAGATGTCCCCAGGGCTGGGCAGAGCCCTGCGGTCCCACGCAACCCCACGCTGACGCACAGTGCGTGTGGACGCTCGCTGCAGCTGGAAAGCGGGAGCAAAAGCCATTGTGGAGATCCCACGGGATGGGTTTGAAGGGGAAGCATCAATATTTGCTGTAAATTGGTGGACAATGAGGCAGAGGGACAGGGTATGGCACCTGCTGCTGCCTGAGTGTGTTTCAAGCAGGGGCTGATTGTGCATCCCTGGCAGTGGTGGGGAGGGCAGCGCCACGCAGTGACCCAAGCTGCCATCGTTGTCACCTGCAACGACTTTGCTGATGGCTGGTTGAGGTGGATTAACAGGGCAGTGATCAAAGAAACAAAGAATCATCATCCAAAGAATTAATAACACCATCAGTGCTTATGCATGGCAGAATAAGAGGTGCTGATGCGCAGCATGATGCTCCGGACTTGCTCCATCCCCAGCCTCACGCCACGAAGCCAAACATTTCACTGGTGAGCACCCGGTGCCCAGCACAGGCTCCGTGCCACCGCTGCAGCCCGGCCGCTGAGCGCTCCGCGGGGTGAGCGGCGCAGAGGAGCGAGCATGGTGCCAGCGCAGCTGTGCCAGCCAGGGAGAGCCCCGGCACCCTCCAGGTGCTGCTGCCAGCGGCACAAGAGGGCAGAGGGAAGGCTTTGCTTTGTGCCATCAATTTATTTTTCGTATTTGAAGCTCTTGAAAGGTTGCCCATAACTTTGAACCTCGGGGGTTTATCACGTTTGCTTTTAAGACCAATTGTGACATCTTCAAGTGGCTGAAACTGCTGCATTGCTGGTGCCTGCTCTCCATCCCAGCTCCAGGCTAACGGGGCTTCTGTTTTGGAACAGGAGAAGTTAATTTTTTAAACCTACTTTGCAGGTTTTTAAGCTACTTCCCAGTGCCTTTATTCTAATTACCACAAGTTCAGTAAGAGAACTTAATTCCCCACAGGGCCGGTGCCGGTGCTGCAGGCTGGCTGGACACTGCCACCCGCCCCCGGGCGGCTGGGGACGTGTTGGCGGTGGGAGCTCGGAGCAGCCGCTCTCTGTCGGCCGCTGTGCAGGGGCAGGCTCTGACCGGATCCCCGCACCTGGAACCGGTCCCAGCTCAACCAGTCCGGTAGGCGTGAGATAACGCGGAGCACACTGCGTGTTCGGAGCACGCTGCGTGTTCGGAGCACGTCGGGTGGCGGTGGGTGGAAGAGCTGCTAGGGGGAGCGAAACCTCAGCGGCACTGAAGCAAACTGCGGCTGTGAGTCAAGGACCTAGAGTGGGTGTCAGGCACTGATCCTGCTGATACTGAGGGCAGAGCTCTCTGGGCATGTCTATACGGCAGGAATGGTTTTCCTTTTGGTAATTAGCATCCTCAGGTGGGTGTTTTACCGATTTTCATGCATCACTTCAGTCAGTGAATGAGAGCCTGTGAGTGCTGCGGCTCAGCCTGGCTGTGCTGGCCCGGCTGAGCTAAGTGCGCTGCACAGAGCCCAGCAGCAGGGCTGGGAAGTCTCTGACATTACATATGCCAATGTGGGGTCACGACGGAGCGGGTGTGAGAGCTCAGATTGGTTTGGTTTCTCGACTGTCTCCATGGGCAAGGCGCTCCACTGAGGTGAGCTGGTACCACTGACCGCACAGGAACTCACTGAGTCACACAAGGCAAATATTTTTCCCTTTGATTTTCACCCTGAGAAAAATCTAGAGCTGACCTTGTTAATCCTACGTGTTACAAACCTCCCCCCCTCCTTTATCACGTTTCGGTTACGGGATAGTGTTACCAGCTTAGCACCTCTGGTGGCTCCTGCCAGCATCCTGCCTGGCGCGGTGCCACCTGATTTAGTCTCCAGGTCTTCCTGGAGGGACGGAGCCTTCCCGGGCACCCCTGCACTCCTGCGGCACCCCGACCATCCCAGGGCATCCCGACCCATGCGGGAGCAGAGCGGCCGCAGGCAGCTCCAGCGTGGTGCTGCACATCTGCAAGGTGCGTGAGCCGCCCTCTGCGCACGCAGCGGTGGGAAGCAGCTGCTTTCCCAGACCACCCAGCAGACAGCTTGGGAATGACCCCACGGCCAGGTCTGAGTGGCTTTGGCTGGTTCGGAAAGGACTGCAATTGAAATCTTGGGGAGTTTTTTCCTGCAGCTACAGACCACACACAAGTGCTTGGACCCTGCTGTTCTCCATCCCCTTCAGTTCGAGCCCATCATTTCTGAAATGGCGCCTCTCTCCCTGCTTCTCTGCCTCCAAAACCAGGCTGAAGCACGTCCGGCCATTGCAAGCTTCATGAGAGCTCACCCTGCCTGCAAGGTGCCCAGCGCCCATGGCTGGAGCCTGAACAAGAGCTCTGAAGCAAGCTGCACCTGCGGTGGAAGGACTGATCTTGCTCAACTGGGCTCCAAGACGTGCTCCTGGCCGTGCTCTCTGGGACAGCCCTGTGTGCAGGCTGACCCCAAGCCAAGCCTGGCTCCGGCTCCAGCAGCGCTTGGGCTTCAGTGCCCGCGGCAGCCTTGGGCACACAGCAGCAGCCGCTCGCCCCCCGCCAAGCGAGAGCAGGCAGCGCCCGCCCCAGTGACTGCGTTTGATCTGCTCAGCTCCAGGTGTCCAGATCACCGCTCACTGGGACAAAATGGTTTGAGTTCCCATCCGCCTCCAACATTGCGGGCTACTGGAGAAAGGGTGTAGTTAGAAACCACATCGCTATTGACACGGATGGTGATTAACACTGCCGTACAAACAGCCTGGCTGATGTGCAGCCCAGGGCTGTGCCAGGATGGGGGCTGCACCCCACGGGTGATGCTGGGTGCAGGGTGGGCTCTGAGCGCGCTGCAGAGCCCGGCCAAGGGGCAGCGGCACAGCCTGTGTGCCTTGGGACGGTGCCTTTGTCCGTCTGCCTTGGGGGTACAGGGGAAAGGGAGTGCAGAGCTCGGGGAGGAAATAGTTAATGCCCCTCTCCTCTGAATATTAAGGGACAAATCCTCTCCCCGGCTTGGTGCCCGAATAAACAGGCTGAGAGCATTGCGTAAGGAGGGGGATGGGAACATCTCTACGTGCCTTTCTGGAGACTGGCAGTCTAATTACGGAGCTGGGGGCCCCCGCACCCCCAGCCGCCCCGCGCCCAGCCCTCGCTCAGGTTTCACCTTGCCCAGCTGCCTCCTGCACGCACCGGGTGCCCCGCACCGCGGCTGGGTGCTGCCACCAGCTCGTCACAGCTGGTGCCTGGGTGACCCTGGGTGGGGAACAGCAGCGGTGGAGCTGTTGCAAAGCGGAAGGTGTGGAGATGCCGCGCACAGCCCCTGGAGAAGCTCTGCAGGGCGGCTGGGCCAGGATGGGTCTGGAGGATGCTGGAGGCCCTGGCACCGAGACCTCCCCAGGCAGGCACAAGGCAGGGTCCCCGCTGGGGACCCCAGAGAGGTGGCACCCTGCGCCTGCTCCCAAAGCCACGGGGAACGTGGCATGGGGAAGGTGGCATGGGGGGGCTGTGGCCACCTTGCCGGCCAGCCCCCGCCCCAGCGCATGCCTTGGCACAGCTGCTCGAAGGCACCCGAGCAGGAGCCAGGCAATGCACGAAGTGAAGTGGGCTCAGGGCGCAGCTCCCTGCGGGCTCCCTCTGCTGACAGCCGCCCTGGCATGGGCACAGGCAGCCTCAGGCACCTTCTCCACCTTCTACCCAAAATTTGCACTGGAAAAAAAAATCCAGCCCCAAAAAGCTTCCTCCCCCCAGCTCCTGCTGCAGCACTTTGCAGCCTCAGAGCTCATTGGCCTTGGGAGGAGGAGACGACCCACAGGGCAGCACGAGAGTAGGGCAGAGAGCCCAGAGCCCCAGCCTATTCTCGTGCTGCCAGACCACAGGAGCACTTTGCAACACAAATACAGAAATAAAAATGAAGTATTTAATTTTTTTTTTTTATAAAAAGGAATCCCTGACAAAATGCTTTACAGAGGATCCTCACCAGTGAGGCAGGAGGAGGAAGGTATTTTACAGGTACGTGCATGTGAGCTGGGGAAACTGAGGCACAGAAAGATAATGTCCACATTGGCTTACCCCGGGAGGGGACCTGGTGCTCTCAGCCCTCTGCCGTGGCCACCATCCCCACTCCCACCCCAGAAGCACCTGTATGCACCGTGAGCACTGCGGGTAGGCTGTGGAGTCTGCGCACAGGGAAGGCTGCGGTCACCAAGTGGCCAGGGTGATGCTCTCGAGAAAGGTCCCGTGCCCCGGGAGCACTGCCCGGCTCCCCGGCACCGTCACTGCAGGGGCACCGCCTGCTCGGGTGCCAGGCGGCTGTGGGTGGAGGGGGACGGAGGTCACCAGCGACCACCTTGACTCAGCAGCAGTGCAGGAGCTGCTGATTTGGGAGAGCAGCTCCGGAGATGTGGCAAACAGCAGGACCCAGGGTGCACAGCCTGGCCTGGGTGCACGGGGATGCGGCTGTCCTGTGCCTTGACCTGGCAGAACTCTGCAGCCGGCTGGCGTGGTCGAGGGGCATGGACCCCCCCCAGGCAGGCTTCAGCCACAGGCATTGCTGCCCCACAGCGCGTGCGGTGCTCGGCCATGCGTGCAGGCGCAGGACAGCCCAGGGCATGGCTCCGCTGCGGGGCTCAGCAGCAGCCCTTCTTGGGCTTGTCGTCGGGAGTGAGTTTGATGGAGTCAGTTAAATAACTCTCAAAAATCCCTTTATACTGGAAAAAAACAGAGAAGAGAAAGGATAAGCAAAGCTAGCTCAGAGTCAGCCTGAGCGCAGGTGGAGTAATGGGACCAAAGGAGCAGGCAGCGCAGGTTCACTCCCGATTCATGGCTAAGGATCAAACCCAGGGAAAGGCCACCCCGCTTGCTTGGCGTGGGGACATGAAGGTCCCCACGGGACGGCCGCTAGAGGACAGTGCTGGCGCGCTGTGCAGCACGGCACGCCCGGCTCTGTCACGATGGGCAGAGAGAACCAGAAATTCTTACTCCTTTCTAGACCTTGTTTTAGATCTATTTTAGAAAATCACATATTGATGCATTTCTCTTACTGGGCTCATCCTATACGTTAGACATTGAGGATATTCTGCATTAGATGAGGGGCTCTGAGGGCCTGTTGGATCTGTTTGATCAGCTGGGTCCTGCTGCCATCCATATCCCTGCAGGATGCGCATCCCCCACGCAGCAGCTGGAGCCCGACCGCTGCAGGCAGCGGCTCAGATCAGGGGCGATGCTCACCGTGGTTAAGGCTTGCTTGGCGAGGGTCTCAAAAGCTTGTGCCACGTTGATGTTGTTCTTGGCGCTGACTTCAAAGTAAGGGATGTCTTTTTCCTTGCACCAGGCTGAGGCAATCTCCTTGGATACCTAGGAAGGATGGAGCCACATCACAGCCCTGCACAGGGTTGCGCGTAAGCCATTGGGGCACTACAGTGTCCCCATCCTCGCACTCTGTTCTCTCTTCTCCACCCCTACCTGCCGATCACAGATGTCTATTTTATTCCCCAGCACAACCATGGGGAAGTCGTGATCCCTTGGGATGACCTTCTCCAGGAAGTCATCTCTCCAGTTGTCCAGGGACTCAAAGGACTCCCTGTCCGTCACGTCAAAGGCCAGCATGCAGCCGTCGGAGCCTTTGTAGAAGGTCGACACCATGGACCGGAACCGCTCCTGTCCCCCTGTGTCCCAGATCTAGTGCAGAGAAGAGCACGGGTACACCAACAAGCATTTGGGGACACCAGGAGGTGCTGGGACACAGGTGCCCAGGGGATCAGGGTGGCAGGGCAGCTCACCTGCAGTTTCAGGGGGGTGTTGTCCACTGCGATGATCTTGGTCAGGATGCTGGCGCCCAGCGTGGTGCGGTAATCTTCGTAAAACGTCTTGTGCACGTACTGGTGCAGGAGGGAGGTTTTGCCCACGCTGGCGGGACGGAAGGGACACGGGTGAAGGTTTTGCACTGTGAAGCTGGGCTCGAGGGGTCGGTCGCTGCCAGCACGGGGGCTGTGCACCCACATGCTCCTAGAGTGGGGCATGCGTGAGGCTTCCTCCCATCACCTTCCCCATAGGGATGGAGAACTCAGGCACTGCCAGAGGCAGGGGGAGTATGGGGTGGTCCAGGTACAGCGAGCCCCCTCTGCTCCCTCTGTCCCAGCCTGAGGCTTTCACCTCCCCACAGCCCCAGGGCTGCGAGGGCAGGAGGCATTGCCCCGTGGGTCCTGCCGGCCTCTGGGCAGCATGGGGCTGGGCACATGGTGTTCTGGAGAAGGATTTTGCGGCTTAAAAGCGCAGAGGGACTCGGCAGCCCCAGGGGCCGGCGTGGCTCCTTACCCCAGAGCTCCTATGATAATTATCTTCAGATCTACCTTCTTGTTGGTGTCCATGGATGGGCCCTGTGGGATGAGAGGGGTCACCCACTGAGAGGCAACGAGGGGCTGTGGGGGTGAGATGGCCCCAGCAAGCCCCAGCGAGGCGTGGGAGCAGCCACTGGTCCCTGCAGCCTCCCCTGCCCCTCCCAGCACCGTCCTGTGTGAACCGAACCACACCAGGGAGCTGCGCTTGTGGCCCTGGCGGTGGTGGGGACAGAACCCCCTGTGCCAGCCCAGCCCACGTCACCACGCGGGGACTGGCTCCCCAGGTGCTGGAGCACGCCCGGACATGCTGCACGAGATCATCACCATTAAAACCTGCTGTGAGAAACTTCCCCAGCCCTTCCATCTCCCTCTGAAGTGCAATCGCTCCCCATAAGTCTGACAAACAGGAGGGGGTCCTGGAGTGAATTACACTTATGAAAGGAGACCATGGCCAGGAGTCCTTGCCCAGGTGCCCGAAGTATATTAGGAGCACCCCAAGAGGCTCCCCGCCTGGCCCAGGGGCTCTGGCCGTGCAGCCCGAGGCAGGATCCTGGTGGGGGAGATGGGACCGCAGCGACGGCTTCGGTCCTGGTTAACAAACACTGCTCAAGGCAAAGCCCACGCCAGCGACTTGTGCCCTTTGCTGCTTGCTTAGCATCTATGGGAAGAGCCTGAAATAGGAGCTGGAGCTTTGCTTTTCATTTCTGCAAGTTTCCACGTGAGCAGGGAGCACGGCTCTGCGAGCACCAGCACCGGAGCACCCCAGCACCCCAGAACCCTCTGCCGCCACAGGCACCAGCAGCCCCATCCGCGTGGCAGCGTCAGGCCCCGCTCCTTCGGGAAGCAGATGGAAACACTTACCGGCAGCCTAATCCCTGCATTTTTCTCCGATGCGTTGTCCGGCTCCGCGCTGCTCCCCACGCACAGGGTGCGGACGGCTTGTTACCCCGCCAGGGCAGATTGCCCAGACAGACCCCAGCTTTCCCACCCACCCTCCGCCACCCCATCCTCGGTGCACGCTGAGCCCCATGCCTCAGCACGCACAACCCTCCCCGTCATTTTGCCAGCCTTCCCAGGGGCCAGGCATTTTAAACCCTGGCAGTTGGCCCAACACATCGCTCCAGAGGGGCCGGGGAGACGCGCACCCACCTGCCGGGGCATCATCTGCTGGGTGGCGAAGGCGCTGGGCTCTGCTCGCAACCGCCCAGGCCGGGAAAAGGCGAGAGGAGGATCCAGGAAACAGCGGCAGCCCCGGCACTGGTTCCTCCTGCCCGCGGGAAGGCGGCTACGGGCCCCCGCGCCGTGACATCAGCACCAAGGGGCCGGGAGCTGCCCGGGAGCCGCGGGGCGGGTGCCGGTGCTGCGTGCCGGAGCCAGCTCCTCGCTCACCGCTGTGCGAGAGGCTCTCAGCAGCATCGCCCCGCGGCGCGGGAGCCAGCCTGGACTTTGCTCGGACACCTCCGATAGCGCGAGCTGGGCTAAGCGGTGGGGCTGGTGCCGGGGCCGGGGCCGGGGCCGGGGCCGGCGGGGGCGGTGGAAGGGCAGGGGTCCTGTGCTGGCCTGGCCCCCGCTTGAAGGGGGATCCGTGCCACTGCGTCTCCTTTCGCAGGCAAGCAGAGAGGGGCAGGGTTTGGAGCAGGAGCGTTTGCAGCCCTGCTCACCGTGCTGCGTCCCCGCAGCCCCCAGCCCTTGGGGGCTCTCAGCCAGTGCCCACAGGCACTGCTGCCATCCCGTGCACACCCCAGAAGAAGGGGGCAACAGGAGGAGCCCAACACCCAGATCTGGTGTCAGCTCCTGGGGCAGGACAACCCACGAGCAAGATTTTGGGGCTCTCCTTGCTCAGCCAAACAGAGCTGCCACCAAGGAGCAACCGAGGCAGCATGCAGCCGTCTCTCCAAGCTGAGACACCTCCCCATGAGCATTGTGCTGGTGGCTGGGACTCCTCAGCATGAGATGTGTCCTACAGAGAATCACGAGAAAACCCACTGTGCCACGGTTGCAGAGCTGTGCTCGGCAGCTGAAGTGGCGCTCAGCTGCAGGGAGGGATGCAGGCGTGCAAGGGCAGGTCCTGAGCATTTGCCAAGCACGCAACAGGATTCAGGGCTTCCCAGCCCTCCTGTGTGAACCCTCCTGGCTCCCTCACCATGAGCAACAGCCGCTGGCTACTGCATTTCTGCTGTCTGCCCTCATTTTTTGACTTTGTTTGCTAGCTGTCTCACACTGTCAGGGTAAATTTGGGAGGTGTCTCCTGGTCGCAGCTCTGCAGTGACTCATTCTCAGCAGGGCAGGAGCTTCCCACCTGCGGCCTCGCATGGTCTCCATCAGAGGACAGCCCCAAACCTGCTGCCCCTTCTTCTAGCTCCAGATGCTGCAAATGTCCGTCATGGGATCTAAGAGAAGATCGCTGTGCTCAGCAGGACAAGCCCTCCTCCTCCTTTCCAGGTGTAATTTTGGGACCTGTCTGGCCAGAAACTCCGCTTTTCCCCCACAGGGCAGACACAGGGAGGAGCGGGGAGGAGGTGGGAGAAGCACCTGAGCCAGCCTGTGGGCAGTTCTCACCGCTGGTGGATAAAAGGCTGATGTTTCCCTAGAGCAGATCTCTCCCACCTTCTCCTAATCCCTGGTTTCAGTCTCTTTTTGTTATGCTGCTTCACCTTTGCCCTTGCAGCAAGACCCTGCAGTGGCCGTTGTCCCAAATCTGTCTGTCCTCTCTCCTCTCCACGTGCCTGCCCAGCCCAGCAGTGGATGAGGCTCACCCGGTCAGATGATCCATGCTCCTCCATGCCGCAGGAGATGGGCTTTGCGGTTGCATTGCCACAGCTGATGCCCGCAGCCACTTCTGCTTTCAGGCAGGAGGGGCCAGACCGATCAGGGGCCCAGTACAGGCCCAGTGGCAGCTCTGGCTTTTGTTTGGTTCCCCATGAAGAGGGATTCTCCCCAGCTCCTGCTCTTGTCACTGCTCCCAGCGCAGCTGATGTGAGCTTCGCCCCAGAGCGCAGCGGGACCCGGAGCAGAGCTGCGGGCGACGTGGTGGATGGTGCTTGGGCAGCTTCCCTGGTTGCTCAGCAGTTCCTGCAACCACAGCTACAATCCTTTCCTGGTTGCTTCACCCACAGTCAGCAATTCTGAGGGAAAAGCGTAGTTTTTGTGCCCTGTGACAATGAGGAAGGTCTTGCAGCTAGGAGACGATGAGACACAGGCTGGGGACTGCTGCATCCAGAGAAAAGGCACACGTGGACAAGGAGAGGACAGGTCATCTCCTGCAGCAAGCAGAGGCCAGCGAGAGTGAGGGAAGGTGAGGAAAGCAAAAGGCATCCAAGTGATTAAACTGTTCGCTACGGGCCATACAGCCACCCCTGCTCTCCAGGGACAGAGGGAGCCCAGTTGGTCCCTACCAGGATGTTCAGTATTTGCTGGAGCAACGTCCCCTGAGCATCAGCCGTGCATTGGGAGCAGGGTTGGAGAGGACCTGTGTCCACCTCCCTCGTCTGCCCTCTTCTCCACTGAGAAGGCACAGGATGCTCTGGGATCCCAAGATCAAATGGCACTGGAGGGGTCCTCCTGGCCGAGTCCAGGCTATGCCACCTCTCGCTGCCAGCCAACGTCTGGGGACACCGGGCGGTCCCTCGTCATGCTGGGGAAGGTGGATGCCCCCCCGCTGCCTACGGCTGTGGTGATGGGCTGGTGTCCACTGGTGCTCGGCAGCACCTTGGCATGCTAAGAGTTAAGCTGTCAGGATCTGCTGGAGGAGAGGAGACCTTTGTCCAGCTGCCCCTGCACCTTATCTGTGCTGTGCCTGGGTACAGCACAGCTAAAGGCGAAGTCAATACAGGAAACGGTTACAGAAACCGTATGCTGGTCAGTGGCACAATCAATGTTTCTGAGTAAGGCAGATATTTCCGTTAGTGACAAGTGACAAGCCTAAGCCGCAATGTTTACACCCAGGTCTGAGTTTTCCAGCATTCTCAGAGCCAGCCCCGAGCTCTGCTCTGGGAACGCTGTAGGGGGGACCCCGGACAGTCCCAGCCCTGCTCTGAGCTCAGCTTCCACCTCAGCAAGGAAAACTGAGCAAAGGCGTGGATAAAAATAACCCGTCTCCACGCTTCCCTTTCTCGCTGCCTTCAATGCGTGTCTCAGGATGCATCATGCATGAACCACGATGGCTCACGCATCTCCTGCGTCCCTTGCACTGTCAGCAAGTCACATGCACTGTGGTGACTCCCAGGGGGGAGGCAGCCCCCGACAGTCCCTGCAGCCCCGCACAGCCCCCCACAGCCCCCCACGGCCCCTGCAGCCCCCAGCCCCACCACCCTCCCAGCCAGCCCAGGCTGCCGGCTGCAGGGGCTTGGCAGCACGCGGCTTTTCTGCCTGCTCTCACTTGGTGCGCCCAGAAACCACATGCCTTTGCGAGTGCCCTGAGGGACTGAAGGAAAATTCACTGGAAATTACCTGTTGTTCAGGGAGTTTTGTGGCACAGAAAAAGCCCCAGGGTCTCTTCAGTCTCGTAATTATCTCCTTGTTTATTGGCATCAGCTCAGCCTGCTGAAGCCATGCATTTTCCAGGTGAACTCTCTGCACCCACCCGGATGCTCGTCCAGCCCCTGCCCTGCCCGCAGCTGTCCCCTGTGTGGGGCTGTCCAGAGCCACCTCCCGGGGGCTTTGCGCTCTGCCTGGGCAAATCGTCCACTTCTTCCAGTACAGAAATCCTGGCTATGGACCACGATGACCAACCTTCCAGATCAAATGCTCACAGAGGGACAGCAGTGTCTCTGCACCGCCAAGGCCCCCTCCAGCGTGGGCAGCACTGCGGGCGCACCGAGGCTGCAGCTTGCCGGGGAGGGGGGCAGGGGCTGGGGAAGGGGGGTTTAGCACTCCCGTGCGTGGGGTTGGTGCCAGCACCACCCAGCCGAGATCCGCTGGGTCGCTGCTACACGAATTGCACCATGAGAACGGCAGGTTTTGTTTCATTAAAGCATTTATTGACCTGTGTTTAAAAAAGGAGAATCTGCAAAGCAAATTCCACAGAGCTGCTGAAGGCATATTTATACTCATTATGAAATCGCTCCCTGGTGTGGGCTGAACTTCTGAGTGCTCTGCAACCGAGGTCCCAGGGTGTCTCCATCCCCCCGAGGGACACTGGTGCATGGTGGGCAGCTCCCTGCCTGGCCCATGGCCGTGGCTGCAGCCGCAGCCCCGTGGCTCCATTTCCCTCCTGCCCCATGGGATGTGGCGGCCCTAAGGGGCGGCAGGCGCCAAGCCCACCCTGTTATTTCCACGGTCGAAAACAGAGTAAAACTGTCGGATGAAAACATCACCCAAAATCCAGAGGGGTCCGGCAGGAGGAGCGATGTCCATGCCCTGGAAGCCGCTGGTGCAGAAGGCAATGCCGTCGCTGTACTCCTGCGGGGAGGAGAAGTGCAATGCTGAGGACAACCCCGAGCCCACCCAAACGCAGGCAGGAATGGGCATTTCTGGTCCCGGGCTCCTGGCGGATGGGAGCTGTGGGCGGACCTGGGGACGTACCATGAGGGTGTAGGCTTGGGCGCTGAGCGTGTAGGGGAGCCCGTTGATGGTGAAGGTCACGCTGGGCATCACATTCAGGTTGCTGCACTCCACAGCGTACTGCGAAACAGCAGGGGTGGCTCAGGTCCCACGGCAGGGACAGCCGCTGTCCCCAAGCCCCATGACAGCGAGCTGCTAGCACAGAAAGCCGGCAACACCGCATGTCCCTCCCCTGGCAGCGGTATCCTGAGGCTGGCATGGAAAAGCGTTACTCATGGAAGCAGCAATGAGCACAAAAAGCTCTGCTGGGACAGCTGGCAGCTCCTCGGGGCTGCCTGAGCGCCGCAGCCCGCACATCTGCACAAGCGGTGCCATCCTTCAGGCATCCCGTGAACTGCGTTGCCCAGCGATGCTCCTCAGCGGGGCTCTCTCGGGGAGGGACAGCCACCCCCACTGCTTTGCCCCTGCCTCTCCCCACCCTGGCTCTCACCTCGCCATCCACAGGCATGGCACCGATATAGTTTTGCAGTTCTTTTATGTCCTTGGTAGGACCTGTGATGAGCGACGTCCCGGTGTCCACGATGGCCTGGCAGCTGTTGGCGCAGAAAGCCACTGTCCCACCCACCTGCACGCTGGAGGAGAAGGCAGGAGAGGTGAGGAGCGTTGGGGGGAAGGACGGGCAGGGACCATGTCCTGCCCCACCACCTGGCCAAGCCCTTCTCGCCCTGCCCAGCCCCACTCACTTGTCCAGCTGGATCTGCCAGTAGCCCTGCTGCGTGACTGGCACCCAGTTCAGGGTCCCCACGAAGCGAGAAGGATCAAAGCCCCCAAAGAGCAGCTCTCCACCCAGGGAGGACTCCGGGTTCCTGTGGGCAGGAGGGGATGTGAGGGATTTCTTCTCTTTTACTTTGCACATGGCGTTTTAAACGGGCTGACTTATGCCCACGTGTTTCCCACACATGCTCAGTGTCATTAGCTTCACTCCGGTAAGGTCTGAGCTCTGTGACGCTCAGCATGCTACTGAAAAGCCTCCTTACTATCTCAGTGCAACATCCTTATTTCAGCAGCTCCTTCTGTTCCCTAGAAGCAGTGCCCGAGTCAAAGCAATGCCCCGCAGCAAAGCTGGGTCCTTACGTGCTCATGTAAACAGAGAATATGGGCAGCTCCACCAAGTTCTGGGCCATCATGTTGTCGAAGACGGGGGTGACCCCGTCCACGGCCAGCGAGGGGTAGGCCAGCCCCAGGATCCCATCGAACTCGGCATCCAGGAAGGTTTTTCCCGGCTCGCTGACACTCTCTGCAAACTGCTGGCTTTGCACGGTCAGGCCCTCCAACTGCGGGAAGGACGAGGCTCGCTGGTGGCTCTGGGGCCTCAGGGAAGTCCCAGGCAAATCACCCAGAGCAGGAGAAACTGAGCGTGACTCACAGTGACTTGGTCAGACCCGATGACCCCCGTCAAACTGCCGGTCCCGTACTGGATGGAGAAGGGGGTGCCCACGGGCTGGTACGTGCTGGAGTGTGACGGCTGGAACCTGGAGTGCTCAGCTGGGGAGAGGACGGAGCCGTCAGCAGCAATGCCGTGTGGCCGCACCGCCGGCCCCGGGGCAAACCGGCCGGGACACGCGGCATTGCCAAAACACCTGCTCCGCAGGGGCTGCCGTGGGAAAGAGCTGCTCACAAGAAAAGCGGGCGTGCTGGGGTGGTTTTGGGGAGGGATAACAGCAATCTGCCTGAAAGACGGGAGGTTTTGTGGGGGGGTAGGATTAGCTCGTGCAATATTTTTATGAGACCTGATGATCACCACTGCTGCTCCCATTTCATGGACAGAAGCAGCAGTGATTCTTCCAGCCCGTCACTGTGGCACTGCTACTTCTGGCTTTTTTCCCCAACCCCCACTGCGCTTTGCTGGAAGCGTGGGATAGACAAGGGACTGCTCCGAGACGTGCCGCATGCCGTGGCGTCCCAGCAAAGCACAGCTGAGCTCAGCTTCGTCGCTGACAGCCCGAACAAGCGCGGTGCTTGTCACCCGCCCGACCCCTGGGCAGCCAGCCCAGAGCCGTGCCATGGTCTCTGTGCCCGCCTTGTTCCTGCCACCCAGCTCCTTGCTGACCATCTGCATTATGTGCTATAATCTCTCCTTGTTTGTTTAAAGTCCCTCCCATAAGAACGGCCTAAAGAGCACGGCCGATATCTCCCGTGGGCTGATGGTACCGGGTCCTGGTGGTGCGATTGCCGCCCATGCTGGCGAGCAAACAAACCCACGCTGCTCCTGTCCCAGCTGCCTCTCCCCTCCGTCTGCACCTCCAAACCGAACGCAAACGCAGCACCTCTTCTATCTGAGTGTGCCCGGAGGGGCTCAGCCAAGCCGGGGGCTGCAGGCTGGGCAGGGAGGTGGCTCTGGTGGCGGTCCCTGGTGCCCTTGGTGCATGTTGGACCCCATGGCCTCACTGGGGCCACCCCAGAGGGGGCACCTGGGGTCCCACTGCTGCTGGCTGGTTTTGGGAGCCCCTACTCACTGCAGGCTTTGCTGACACAGTAGACGGATGGCACCCAGAGGTTGGAAGAGCCTGTGTCGAATATCACCGTGAAGTTCTGGGGAGGGTTCCCGATGGAAATCTGCCCGAAATACTCCATCTAGCAAAGGCAGAGCAGAGGCTGCCGTTGGCCATCGGCACTCTAAGACATTCTGGCAGAGGGGGGCTGTGCCAGGATGCGTGCACGGGATGGATTGGGTTCAGCACGTGGGATGGCTGGCACCAGGACAGCGTTTATCTGCTGCGGCCGCATCGTGCCAGGTGAAATAAAGGAGCCAAATATTTAAGGAGAACAAAGCAAGCCGAGAACAAAGGCAGGATGATGTGTGTGGGCGCGAGCCTCTTCCTGTGGGGTTGGGTGGGGGCCCCAAGGGAACCCCCACCATAGGGATGCAAACAGTGGCTGGGGCTCTGGGGACAGAACCCTTGCACTGCTGGGGAGCGGGAAGAGTGTGGGGGACCCCCTGCGCCTCTGCCCGCGGGTCCCCTGTGGCGAGGCCTTCTGTGATGTGTGCCACATGTGTTAGCTTGGGAGGGAATTTGGCTTGGGCAGGCGGCACGGAGCAGGCAGGGAGAGGGCTGGCAGTGCTGTGATGAATGTGCTCCCTTGCCTGTGCTCCGCACCGCATCCGCAGGAGCAAAGGACCAGCCAGGAGCAGGCAGACACCAGCCCTGGCACGCTGGGCGCGGTCTCCAGGCTTGCTCCGTTAGCAGATGAGGACTTTATAGGAAGAATTTGGGCATTTGGGACTGCTCGTGCAGCACAATGTGCTTTCTGGTGTTCGTGGGGCAGCCCTCGGTGCCGCCACTGCCACCGAACTTACGTCCAGGTAGTTGATGAGTGGCTCGTTGACCTCCTTGAAGGCAGAGCAGTCCTCACTGTACTGGACCATGTTGAGCTTGTGGGCTTTCCAGAACTGGGAGAGCTGCCCGTGGTCCCGCAGCGACTTCCGCAGGGAGCGGTGCCGTGTCAAAGTCACCCTGGGAGAGTGAGGGTCCTCGTCACTGGGGATGGCCCAGGGACGCTGGGCTCGGGGCTGACTGTGTGCTGCTGGCGTCCTGCTGTCCCTGCATCCACCCTGAGCATCCCAGCGCCGCCAGGACGCAGCTGCATCCCTGCCTCCCCCGTGGCAGAGGTGAAGCGGAGCACGGTTAATTCGCGCCGGCGTCTGGCCCAGCTCCTCGCGCTGCCCCCCACCCTGCCGTCCCCCCGCAGCCCACGCGCGGGTCACCCCCAGGGATGGAGGCGGCCGTGGAGAAATGAGGCTGACGGCAGCAACGGCGCAAAGCCCCAGGTGCCTGCGCAGGGGAGGCTCAGCCCTGCCCGTGAGTCATTGCCCCGCTCGGTGACGGCAGCGGAGCCCCTCCATGAGCACCCCAGCACCCTGGGGTCCCCCCTTACCTCTTCAAGCTGCTGGCCAGGGCGAGGCAGAGCACGGTGAGGAGGAGGAGGCACTTCATGGCAGCGGCGCGGCGGCAGCGCTGGCCTCAGCCGGGCTCTGCGGGTGCGGGCTGCGCGGCAGCGTGGTTCTTATACCAACAGGTACACCCTCGCCCCGCGGTATCAGCGATAACACCCCTCTCAATGTCAACACCGGGCTTTTGCTTTAGAAATGAATCACCGGGCATATTCCGGTCAAGGCAGAGCGAGCGTGCAGGGGGCCGACTTGTTCTGGAGGGCGAGGGGCTGGCGGCGGCAGCGTCCTGCAGGCCTGCAGGACACCACGTGTGATGGGGTGGCCAAAGGGGAGTGGAGGGGACCCCGCAGGGACCCCATGGGCAGACCAAGAGCTTCTTCCTCCTCATCCCAAATCTCCGCCTGGGTGAGGAGTGGGGCTGCAGTGGGACCGGCAGTGGTGCGGGCACCCGGCATGAGGGCTGCAGGAAAGGGATGTGCTGGTAGCATTCGGCAGCTGCTGAACGAACTCTAAAAGGCAAAGAACTAATTAGCCTTGATGAACTGCTCAGGAATCTGTGCCTTTGCTTTTTACATAGCAGCCGCTGTCATCAAAGCATGGTCTTTGGGAAGAAGCTGCTTTGCATTAGAGGCAGTTACATGTTGCCCTACAGCCACTAATGGGCTCTTCCTCAGTGGCTGGTTTCTGTTTAACACCGGATAGCCGTCTCATTAAGCCTCTGTGAACGCAAATAAAGAAGGCTAATGAACAAATAGAGCCTTCAGATACGGAGGGGAGGCGAGCGGGGGAGGCGAGGACTTTGTTGCTGCCGCAATCTCTCAGACAAGCGGCTGAAGGCTTACGATGATGCTTTGTCTTCCTTGCGGTCGTTTTCCATGTTCGTGGCACTGAACTAACTGATGATGGATGCCACAAAGAGAGGTGTTTTACCCACTAGGTAGCATTCATGTAATTAAAAGTCTTTCTACCCTTAATATTGTGCTAATCAATTTTCCATCTATCCTGGTTAATCCGTTTTATTTAATTAATGTCCTCTTCCTGGGAAAGTGACTGGCACTGTGGGATCTGTAAGCCCAGCATGGCCGCCTGAAATGCCTGACATGCCGTCTAATGGGGTGAAATGCCCCCAAAAGAGCTGAATCGCTGTCTCCCCTTCCTGGCATCTCGCCCTGCTCCCGCTGCAGGTGTCCCAGAGCCACTGTGGGGCTCCTCCACTCTGCGGCCTCGCAGGGAGCTTGGGCTTAAAAATCCCATCAGTGGTTTGTGTGGAGTGTGCACCTAGACGCGAGGCATGCTGGCGTCAGAACTCACGGCCGATAGAGCTGTTTTTGCTAACACTGGGCTGGCTTTCCCAGTCAAGTGCAAATTTCCTGCACGTCCTTATGCCCAGACTCGTAGTTGCTGCGTTTCTACTGAGTAGCTTTTCCACAGAGTTATTATGCCTTTTACGTTTAAGATACGGTTGAGCGTACCAGCCTCCCTCCTCATCCTAATAATATATTCATGAAAGAGATTAAATAACCTTCCCAAAAGGAAAACAATTGCACCAAGCACCAGATCAGCTGAAAGCCATCTGCAGCTGAGGCGAGATAGCAGCAATTCGATTGCTGCAGACATGGCTTATGAACTGAAAATCCTGTAATAAAATCTAGCCTGAAGGGTCATCGGGCTTCAGAGATAAGTGTGAGTAGGAGCTGTGGTACAGACAAGCTGAATACTTCCAGCAAAATAATTTATTTACTGGAAAAGATCCCCGGTTGGATCAACATAATCTGCAAACTCATGACATTAGATTCAGCATTAAAATATGAAAATGAAAGAAACAGAGGCCAAACCTTTCATTTAGAAAGGTTTGAAGTTAAACCCATCTATTTCTACTCTTATTTTGTCATTTTGAAAGCTGAACTGTTAATGTTAAATCAAAGGTTTTATTTCAAATCAAACAAAATGTTTTCTTTTTCTTTCTTTTGGAAGTCAGTGCAAGACTCTGCCGTATTTGTCCGGATATCTGGGCAGGAAGGCTTAGCGTCGTAAGTACTTTCAGCAGTTTCCCTACAACGCCCTGCACACCCGGCCGCGGGAGCCGCACCATTCCCGTGAGCTGGGTGCCCCATGGGTGCTCCGCCCGTGGGGCTTCTCCCACCCCTGGGAATTACGGACGAGACCGGGGCCTTTGGATCGCGTTGTTAGCAAAACAGCAGAACAAGAGCTTGGCTTCAGTAGAAATGTAATGAATCGTAACTGCTAGCTGCCAGAATATCCCAGGTCTTCTGCATAATACACGGCCACAGGTAGTCCCGTGTCACTTCCAGGCAGAAGTGTCACCCAGAGCACTTTAGCCCACCCTGCTGTACTTACTCACCTTCAGGTACGTTAGAAATAAGCTATGTGCCTTATGTGGAAAGTGTGGTTCCCATTGGCTCAGTGTGTGGCACTTTACTCATTTTAAGAAAACTGCTCTCAGGCTAAAAATAGGTTATCTCTGTTCTTTTTTTATATTTCCTTTAGTTTAGCCACTTCCACTATTAGCTATGACTGATCCAAATCGCACCCCAGCATCATTTTCTGAAAAGCCTGTTTTCTCTGATTATCAGATACATCTTTCACCTGTTAATCTGTTTATGTATCACAGAGCACTTGAAAGAGTGAAAAGCTGTAATAGCAGACCCTCACTTTAAAAAAAAAAAAAAAAAGTCAAGCAAACTTCAGTTAAATATTTACCCATGGCAGCAGCAGCTGTGGATGAAGCGGTGAGCCCCAGTGGTGCCAGACGGCCGAGGGTACCCAGCAATTCCTAAGAGCCCATCTTGTCCTCCATCTCCTCATCTGTAAAAAGTCCAGCAGGGCTCACAGAAACTGCTGACCCGGCAGGATTCACCCCTGCTTAGCCAGACGGGGTCCCCTCCTGCTGTCCCCTCTTCCCGTTTTGCTGTAGACCAACATCGGCTCCCTGCAGTGGTGCTGCCAGAAATGCATGGCCCTTACCTTCGGTGTCTTTTTTCCTCCAGAAAATCCCTTCCTCCGTTCCTCTCCTCACACCCCGGCAGGTAAGAAACCACGCCAAGCATTGGGCCCCATGTCCCTTCTGACTTAACCTGGTTTGCCCCCATAGAAGACTGTTACGTGGAAGCACGTGGAGTGGTTTTCGGGTGACAGCTGCATTGCTCAGGGCTGAGCCAGCCCCGCTGCTGCTCACACACCGGTGGGCAGAGCTCGGCTCTCGGGGACCTCTTCGCTCGGCCGAAGCAGACCTGCAACTTAGCATGGAGCTGCAGGCAGGCAGGGAGCGGGGGCATGGCCTCCGACGGGAGCTGCTCGGGGGCTGCGGCATCCCCAGCCCGGGGTCAGAGGTGGCTGCACAACAGCAGAGAAACACCCCAAAATATTTAAATGAGGCCGTTCACATGCGGGAAGCGTCATGGAACCCAATGTGGGCTCATTTCTGCCATAACCATTAGGGGTAAAGCGAGACCGCATCCGGTGCCCGAGCCAGCGAGCGCTTCTGCCAGCACGGCCCCGGCGGCTGCTGGCGGACGCCCACCAAAAATGCTCCTGAAACTTCCTTAACGTCTGCTACGTCCAGGGCCGCCGCCGCCAGGTGCCGCGGGAGGGTGGAGGTGCGGAAGGCTGTGCTCCCCAGGTAAACACCAAAGGGTGTTGAATGCCCCCGGCTTCTGCAGGCGGGGCCGTGGGAAGCAAAGGGCTCGCGCATCAGGACAGAGCTGGGTTCGGTGCTCGCGCCCGAGGGACTCCTGCCCCTGTGCTGTGCTGCCAGCCTGAGCTTTAGCGTTAAACCCAGGCACCAAGGCCCGTCTTAAACGGGTTTTAAATCATCTGAGGCATTCCCATGAGTTTGCTTACCTTTAGGTTGAGCATAGATGTCTTGAATTCACTACTCAGTCACCAGCCGAGTACGAGCTCTCTGAAAGCCTCGACTGCAAGAGGGCCTCTTGCTGAAGATAGGGTTAATGTTCTGGGGCTGGTGGGAGGGAGGCTCACAGCCACCTGATACACCAAAAAAGTACATGTGCTGCCAGCATCTCACTAGCTATTATCTTCAAAATAGGTATTTCAATGCACATGTGCGTGTAATCTCTTCAATCTCACCATACCCCATCTCAGCAAAGAAGCTGCCTGCGACTGATATTTGGATTTGGGTCCTATTTTGCGATTTCCTTTTGAACAGCTCACTTTTCAGATTGTTATCTGCTGCAGCAGCATCTCCTGCACCACAATAGGAAATGAGCCACTCAAAAATGACAGCCATTCGAGACGGTTATTTGGGGACAGATCAGTTCAATAAGGGAGGGAAAAAAATCCAGCAAGAAATGGACTTTTAGCTTGGCAGTTGCCAAAGTGTTTGGGTAAGTGGAACTTCACAGGGGACTGGTGAGGCTCTCTGAAAAGCTCTTGATGCATTACTTTCAGAAATATGTCTTAAGGGAAAACAGAGAATCTGATCCATAGGATGGGTAATGCCTTTGCTTTAACAATTGATTTATTGCTTAGTCTATCATATAATTGTGGCTCCTTTAATCATCATATCAGGGCTCTAGTTGAAGATACCTCGCTGTGGTAGCCGGCTGTTTATAAGCAGTAAGTGTATAGGCATTGAGTGAAAACTGAAAGCGCTTTTTTGCAAGTAAGAGCTCACAAAATGAATGCCTTGATTGCTGTCCTTTATTATAAATCTCTTGAATATCATGGCCAAAAATCCCAAGCCAGGGGGCCCAGTTCAGGCATATTTATTTTCTGATTATGTGCCCTAAGTCCCGTTAACTTCAACAGGATTTAAACACTCACCTAAAATTAAATCAGAGGTGTTTCAAATGCAGTGGGATTTGAACAACTGATTTACTTAGGCACTTCACAAAATCCTCTCCTAGGTGCCTTGCTGAGTCAGGGCTTGCCCAGCAGGCAGCAGTTAGTGCCTTGTGAGAGCCCCCGGCAAAAGCAGCCAATTTCCAGGGGTCTGGGAGCCGCAGCTCCCCTGGGCTGCGGGCACTCATCTGAAGCAAGAGCCCGGCACCAAATGCACATCTTCTTTAGGTTATTTTTTTCTATGGATTTTTTTTTTTTCCAGATTATAGTTATCGAATATTTTCTGTGGATTTGAAAAAAAAAAAGACAGGGTTAAAGCAAGAAGAACACATTTCAGCTCGTGGTGCTGTTGTTGCTATCAGCACCGTGGTGGAGCACAGAAGCTCCAGTCCAGGACCAGACGTGACCGAGGCGGCCGTGCCCAGCACCATTAAACTCAATGACGAGGGCAGGGACAGAGCTTGTGGCAGCGTAAGGAGGACGTACGAGGAGGAATCACACACACGCAGTAGCACGCTCGTGCAGAGGGAAGTCTTGGTTCATGTACACTGTGTGAGTGCTGTCTGGGGCGTCGGACCACTGCTTGCAAATGGTGATCTTCAACTGATGGGGAGCAGCGGGACAATTTGGATTGCCAGCAGTCCTGGATTTGGTGCCATAGCACCCACCCGGACCCGCGTGGGTGGAGCAGGGACCCGTAGGCTCCCTGTCTGCGTCTCTCTGTCCCCCAGGAACCTCGGGCGCTGCGCTGGGCGTTGCACTGACGGCTGGGACGCCTTGCAGCAAGGATGCACAGTTGTGAGTGGTGAGTACAGAGACAAATGCAGCCCTTTGCAGCCCTGCAGCGAGGTAAGTGCTCTGAAATTGAAGGACAAACGCTGCTATGGGGCACCTTCCTGCTAAATTCTCAGTTCTAGCCCAGCCGGGGTCTGGCTGCGGGGTTGTAGCGCGGGCAGTGCTGTGTGTGGGAGCGGCCGCAGAGCGCGGGGATGCTCTGGTCCCGGAGCTGGCAACGCTGCGCTTGGTCTCTGCCACTGTTGGGGCACGTAGGTGTTCCACCAGACGGCCGTGTTTGGCAGACATGCAGGCTTGAGGCTCAGCAATGGCTTGCGATTTCGGCTGAACGCGTGGTGGAAGCCATATTTGTAAGTTCTGGTTTCCAGAGAGCACTGTGCATCCCTCCGCGGTCCGTGGGGTTTTCAAAATCCTTTCCCAAGACGGGCACCCAAAATGAAGTGCAAGGACCACTAGTCATTTTTGAAAATGAAGCCCCATGTTTTTGAACACATTACCTTAAAAACAAAAAGCAAAGCCAAAAACTGTGCTAGCAAACCTTGGTCTAACGCATGCCTTGAAGCCATGTCGGCCAAACAGTTCCTGACAGATTTAAAATAATTCAGATATTTTTTTCATTTAGACAAAATATTTTTCTTCTCTTCAGGTGGGTGCTTGTTGCCATCTCGGCTGTAACCCTGACCCTGTACGCTCTGCTCCTACTGGTACTTTACATCATGCTCAGCAGAAAAATAGGTAACTTACTGTCTTGTTGGCTTTACCTCTTGCGTTCCTCATTCCTCCTCGCAATCCTCCAGCTCAGAGAGTGAAAGCGATTTGCCCAAAGCCTCGACACCCCTCTGTTTCTAAAGCACACCCAGGTCTTTGTCCTGGCTCTGGTTCTTGCTCCCACTCTGGGGAGGGTGCTGGACCCGGCACCCCTGCGCCGGCCAGACCCTGCGCCCGGCCTTGGCACCGCTGTGGGGCTGAACCGTGCACGGCTGTGCCGTGGTGGGGGCCACTGTCTGCAGGGGTCATACAGCCCAGAATGCCACGTTGTTCCAAAAACATTTTCTTTTATTGCTCTGGTTAGTTCAGTGGTGGGAAAACACCATCAGAATCAATTTGCAAAATCTTAATTCAGATGGAGCTATGATTTCCAGCAGGAAAACCTTTCTCACAGAAATGCTGCCCACATTTGTGCACAACACGCGCTCTGCCTGGCCCCGTGGGTCAAACCAGTTTTGAACTTGCATGGGAAGAGTCCCTGTTGCAATGATTTAACTCCAGAGTCTTTCATCAGAGGAGGCCAGGGGAAGCACTTCATCAGCTCAGTAGCTGAATTGACAGATATTTGCCCACTCCAATACAAAACAATAATTACTGCCGCGCCGTGGCTCGCGCCGCGCTGGCTTTGCTCCGGGGCAGCCCTGGCGCTGGGGAGCAGGGGGGGGCGGGGTGTGCAGAAAGCTGCGGGCCAGGGCAGCCCTGAGGAATTGCAGAGAGAAAGCACCCGAAACGGTACCAGGGAGGGGAACGCGGCACACACGAGTCTGGAGCAAGGAGCTAACCGGCCCCTCCGTCGCAGACAGCCACTCCTGCAGCAAGAGGGTGAGCAGAGGTCCTGCAGCACAGCCCGAGCAGCCGCCAGCCTCTTCGGCCGGAGGGGAAGGGGCGCAGCGCCCGACCTACAAGGGTAAGGGGGCTCCTGCAGCGTGGCACCGCATCGCCTTGCCTTTGTGCAGGACTGCCCACCCCAGCACCGTTGGGTGCTGGCACAGAGGAGGGGGCCAGCAGCCGTGCACGGGGCAGGCACAGCAACCGCTCACAAGCTGGGCTGCCTCCTGCTTCCTCCGGGCTTTCCCTGCATCATTCACAGAATTCCCGAGGGCAGAGGGAGGGACGTGCGGGATCACATCGGTGCCTTCTGCGTTTTCAGTTTTCACTCTCACGTGTGTGAGCATTACAAGTCGATAACGTTCCTCGCACACCGTCTCCTCCCTGCACACCCAGGCTGTCCCCGCAGTGGGGCCGGCGAGGTGACAGTGCTGGGCTGTGCGCAGAGGTGTGACACCACCGGGGGTCCTGCTGTCACCGTGCATGGGAACCCAGGCAGTGCCGAGGCCACGGGCTCACTGGTGGCATTCAAGGGTGGCGGCGGGAGCCAGCTGGGGCTTGGGGACTGTGCGAGTGCCGCCACTAACAACGGGAAGCCCAGAGGCGGCCAGGAAGGAGGCCCTTTTTGCTGTTCACCTGCTATTCTCTAATTTCTTTTTCTCCCTCATTATTTGTTCCTTTAAACCTCCATTAACCATGGAGGTGGTAACGTGTCCTCTTCTGAAGGGAGCAGTGAGACGTCTTCAGAGACCTCGGAGGACTCGGACAGCAGCCCTTCCTGCCCGCAGGTACGGAGCCCCGTGCCACAGGCAAAGTGTTTTTGCAAAAATTAATCACATCTGCAGCATCGAAGGTGCCCCGCGCCGTGTCCATGGGGCTCCCAGCCCTGCTCAAGACCCACTGAGCAGCAAAATGAGGGCAAATGCGTTGAACCGTATTGAAATAACCGATGGTGCCAACGCGGTGGTTGTTACCTGCCTCGTGCAATGCGTAGAGGGAAACGTCCCCGTGGGTAAGCGGGGTGCCAGGGCACAGCCTGAGTTTTGGTTCCAGGGCAAAGCCACCTCGGGGGTGCCAGTGCCTGACCTGGGGCTTGTGCCTGCTTCCCCAGGGCCCTCGGACGGAGGAAAACCTCAATTACACATCCCTGCTCTTCCCGGGGAAGGGCCGCGGGCCGGGCTCAGCCAGGGACTACGAGAACATGAAGACTGGTGCAGACTATGTCAACGTGGACCCAAAAAAGAAGAAAGTGGATTTCTGGACCTGCTCCAGCCCTGTCACATCCAAATCCATAGAGTACACAGAGGTGAAGCTGTGACTCTTGGGACACCCCAGGGGGCTGCGAGGGTGCCGGCGGGGTCCCCCTGCCGCTGCCCCACGGTGCCCTAAGCTGCCGGCAGCCGAGCAGCCAGGGCTTTCCCTTCCCACTGTCCCGATCAGTGCCTGGCACGGGCTGAAGCCCGCTGGCTTTCAGCCCTTGTGATGCTCCAGCCCGCCGATAGATTTGCTTGGTGTTGTACGTGACTGCGTCACCGCTCCCGAAGGCTGCGGATGTGGGACGGAGCGGGGCTGCCCCACGCCTCGCTGCAGGGAAACCTTCCCCCCCCAGACTGAGGTGTGCTCTCCACTTGCATGTGAAGGCCATTTTTGCTCATCTCGTGAAAGCAAATGAACCCCCTCTGCCCCCATGGGATGTAGTTCAGAGAGGGAAATGTGGTCATTTCCAAAAAATCCATCTGAACTGACTAGGATCTCCTCTGAATCATGCTTCCTTTGCTGATTGCTATCATAAAATCCTTTTAAATACACTTCCTTCACCAGCTTCACCCTTCCTGCCCAAGCGCTGATCCCTCCTCCTCCGCTGCACCCCATTTTCCCTTGATGCTTAAAACCTGTCCAAGGCTCCATCACCCTTGGAGCTGGGCCCAGGGCAGTTCAGCTGCTGCCTCTCCCAGCTGAAAGCCGCAGTCGTCAGCACAGCTGGCAAACGGCCGAGGGCTCCTGGGGGATTTAACCCCCCCCCCCCCCCCGCTGGGCCATGGGCTGGCTGCTGCTCCCTCTGGGCTGTGAGAAGTGCAGTGTTGGACCACAGCTCTCCCTGTGAGCATAGGCAAGTCAAATCTCTCTGCGTTGTGGGGAGGGACAATACTCCCTCTCTCCCACCTTTTGTTTTCCCTGCTTTGTCCCTGCACCAAATACTGGGGTGCGGGAGCCGGCCTCTCCCCACCCAAGGGTGCCCACCTTGGGGTGAGTGTGGCTCACACCTTGTTTGTAGCATCATGGTGAAAGCCTCGGTGAGCGTTACCGGCTGTGGCTCATCTGGGATGCTGCAGGGAGAAATCCTGTTGCAGCTGGGTCCTGCACCCAGCAGAGCTTCCCTGTGGGGCACGGGGGCTGACCTGCAGCGAGCCCTTCTGCCAGCACGCGGCGGGGTGAGAGTTTGTGCTTCTGCTCCTGATGTACCTGGCAGTGCTGCGACGTCCCCAGCTCTGCTCAGCAGGGACTGATCCTGCAGCCTTGTGGCACCTCCTCCCCAAGTGTGAGGAGCTGCACGTTGCTGCCGGCCCTCAACTTCTGCCTGCACGTCTTGTGTTTTCCTTAAGTATTGGTTTAATTCCCAGTGGGCTCAGAGCACAGTGCTGCAGCAACAGAACTGCATTTTGGGCTCTCCCGTTTGCAGAGATAAGCCTGCAAATGGGAACTGAATCTGCTGGGAAGGCCATCAGCTTTTCAGAGGAGCTGCTGTCGCCACCTGTCAGTGTCACATCTGTCAGGTCACCTCTGTGCCTGGGGGCTATAGGGCAGCCCATGTGGCCAGAAAATCCCAGCTAGCCCTGGCTGGGGCTGGGGCTTGGTGTCCTTGCTCTTCTGCAGCAAATGGCTGCTGCAGAGGGAGGCTGATGCCTCCCAGCACTTCGCATTTTGTTGCTTGTGATTTATCACTGAATAAACTTTCAAAGCCCTGGTGCAGGGGGAGCCGTGCAGCAGCCAGAGCTTTGTGATGGGCTGATGGAGCCGCTGCCTCCTGGCACAGCCCTGCTCCCCGTCAGGGACGGGAGCTGCCCCCATGCGTGTTTCGGATTGATTCATCAGTGATGAACCCTAATGAGAGGCTGTGAGACGACTGGTTTGGTATTGGTGGCGATGGGACTCTGGGGTCAGGAGCTTCTGTTTTAATGACCTTGTTGTGCAGGACCAGCCCAACTCGAAGGAAGTGTGAAGGAAGGTGTTCAAGAACCAGGCAATCTCTGGGAATTGTTGCTAAAGCCCCGGAGAAATGGGCTTACGGAGTTAGAGACAGGGTCAGAACCAGCCAGGGGGAGTTTCTGGAAAAACGGATTCAAATGCTTTGCGATTTCAAAATCTGTAAGTATTTTCACTATAATTTACTTTTAAGGTCTTACTTTCATGGATTTAGCCTGTGACAACAGAGGGAATAACACACCTTGCTCGCAGGGAATCCAGTGTCCGGCTCTCTGGGGAGCCTGTACGTCCCCTGCCCGTGCTGCTGAGCCCCAGAGCACAGGGCTGCCCTGGCCGGCCTCGCTCGTGCTTTGCTTTAAAACAGAATGGCTTCGGAGACCTGCAGCAGGCAGGGAGAGGCGCTGGGGCCGTGAGGTTGTGGCTTTTCCCTAGGTGCCCCTCTGTGCTCCCAGCGCTGAGGGAGTGCTCTGAAACTGTCCCTGAGCCCTGGGTGGCTTTGGCACTCTGATCCCAGCTAAAGAAGACAAAAGCAGCAGCAATTTGAGAGTGGCTCTTTAATGAGATGCAGCAGCTGTTTAACAGCACAGAGCAGCCCTGCACAATGGCTGGTGACTACAGGAAGGATAAACCTGATGGGACGGAGGCAGGATCTGCCTGGGCGAGCTGGAGATGGGCCAAGGCTCCTCTGGGCAGCTCTTCAGTGGTGTCTGTGCTGCATCTGGGGCACGTGCACCAGTGCAGTGCGATGCTGCAGAGGGCAATGCAGTGCAGCAGCTGTGTGTGCTGCAGCCCTGGGGATGCATGCAGGACCACAGGGTGCGGGGAAGCTGTTTGAACTGGCAGTTCCTCCAGCAGGGCCCTGAGGATGGGAGATGAGCAGTGTGCTTGCAGGGAGCTCTCAAGCAGATGTAGCTGCATTGCCTCCTGCTGTGCTCAAACTGCCTTGCTGGCATCTGTTAAACACCCAAAGCTCAGGTCTCTCCTAAAAGACGTGCTGACACAGCATCCCCCAGCGGATGCCTGGGTTGAGGTGCGCACGGAGGGGAGCAGGCTGGCAGTGGGAGGCATCGCGGTGCACGTGGGAGGCGAATGCTGCAGTCGGGCGACAGCTGATGGGGCTCCGTCCATCCCCCCGACGCACACAGCAGACGCAGCGCGTGCAGTAGCAAGCCCACAAGCACAGGATGAAAAGTGATGCTTCCTGGGTTAAGCACACAGCTTCTGGCAAAATGAAATGCTACCAGGTGGGGGGAGACAGCTCTGCAGTGACAACATCTGTGCTGTCACAGCTGGGGACCAGCCACAGCAGCCACCCCCAGTGGAGGGATGTGCGTGGGTACCCAACATCGCCACAGCCTAGAGCGTGCCTGACTCGGTCACCACCCCCTCCTCGGGTGGGTCGAGGTCCCTGGAGCTGCCCCCACGCAGGGGGAGGCCGACGTGGTGGCTGTGGCTCAGGATGGTGGTTTTCCTGCTGCAGAGGCTCCCGTTGGAGACCTGCCTGCGCAGCCCGGGCCGGGGGCTGCCCCAGCAGGACAGGCAGCGCGCTGCATCCTGCAGCAGGTGCCCGCTGAAGAACATGTAAATCCAGGGGTTGCAGCAGCTGCTGAGGCTGGCCAGCAGCATGGTGATGGTGAAGGCCACGTTGGTGGACTCTGGGAAGGCAAGGGAGAGAGCTTAAACATCTCCTGGAGTGAGCATGGTGTGGGCAGGGGGCTCAGAGTGCAAAGCACAGGACCCGGGGGGCTCTTCCTGGCTCGGATATGTGCCCCTTGTCCCATTCCCATCCCACCTGGCTGGCACTTCTTTGCTGCAGGGCAGGCAGAGCTGGGCTCTACCTTGGCTGAGGACTGCAGGCAGGGGGTGTGCAGGAACGGGATGTGCTGGAGCTCATCCTGGGGGCGGATGCTGGCAGTGGCACCTGGCAGCTCTCAGACCTGATGCTTTCCCTCAGCCCGTTAGCTGGCCAGAGCACCTCCCAGAGGCCTTTGAATCTGGGATAATGTTCCTTCTAACCACAAACAGGCTAGGAGAGCTACTGTAAATTAAAAAAAAAGTCAACCTATGACATCAGAAATCCACTTTTCAAACCTCTGTGGCTGGCTCAGCAAAAGCCTTACGGGCACTTGATGCTACATGCAAAAGAGCTGCTCCTAGAGGCAATCCCACCGGAGGGTGGGAGTAGCAGGCTCAATTAAAATCCTCCCTGCAGTCACACGCCAAACAACACAGCAGCTCCTGAAGCAAATTCCCACATGAGGGAAGAGACACATATGGCAAAGATGTTCACATAACATCTTTACACGTCCCTACAGCTGCTGGTCAGAAGCTGTTGATTTTCAGCACATTTTCTGGTGAAAAGCAATGATTTGGCTTTGCAAACTATTTTCTACAAATACTATCAGGGAGCAAGTCAGTAGCTTTCCCCATGATTTTTATTACAAGAAAATAAGTCAGCTCCCGCTTGTTAAAAATACAAAGCGCATGCTCTGGACCTTGGGTGCAGTGCCCAGGGCTGCAGTCCAGCATCCCCGCTGCTACTCACCATCATCAGGAGCATCCTCGTCCCACACTGACCACATCTGCATGCTGAAAAACGGTGCCCAGCAGGCGACGTAGGCCACCACGATGACAAAAGTCATCTTCACCGTGCGGATCTTGGCACGGGAGATGGTGCGCACGCTGCTCACGCGCGAGGGCTGCCCGCCGGGGCACTGCCTGCCCCTCTCGGAGGAGCAGAGAGCAGGGGGGGCAGCGGCCGAGGCAGCTGCTGTGGATCCCCCTGTGCTGGGGACACAGCTCTGGGTCTTGCCCTTGAGGTTCCTGCAGATCTCGTAGCAGATGAGGCCGTAGCAGATGGTGAGGATGCCGACGGGCAGGATGAAGATGCACAGCGTGGTCCAGGTGATGTAGGCTCGAGCGCCCCACGGGTACCTGAAGTCCGCCCAGCAGTCCAGCACCCCCGAGCCCTGGCGCACCTCCCGCAGGGAGAAGATGAAGATCTGGGGCAGGCTGAGCAGGCAGCTGAGCAGCCAGGTGGCCCCGATCATCACGTAGGCCTGGCGGCTGGGCTGCTGCAGGGTGCGCAGCGGGTGGCACACGGCCATGTAGCGGTCCAGCGTCATCACGATGAGCATGTAGGTGGAGGCAAACATGCTCAGCACCTGCAGGTACTTGACTGCCCTGCAGAGCGCGTCTGGCCCCAAGAAGCGGTACGTCACCTCCCAGATCATCTGTGGCAGCACCTGGAAGAGCGCAACTCCCAGGTCGGTCAGCCCCAGGTGCAGGATGAAGAGATGCATCCGGCTCATCTTCCTCCTCAGGCGGTACATCGCCAGCAGCACCCCCACGTTGCCTGCGGTTGCCACCACCAGGATGGTGGCCAGCACCCCGACCTCTGCCTTGGCCAGCTCCTCGTCCCGGCTGTGCAGCAGGGTCAGGTTGGGGTCCCCTGCCAGGGCCTGGGGGCTCAGCAGCCCCTTGCCGTGCCCGGACCGGCTGCCATGCGAGCTGTTCCAGCCCCAGCCTGGCTCCATCCCTGCGGGAGCGTCTGCAGGAGCGGAGAGGCAGCTGTGACTCAAACGCTCGGCTCCGACGGCCTGTCAACCCCTCCCTGCATCCCGGGGGCTGCGCTCCCCCCAAGCCCCGCTGCACCAGCTCCCCCGGCCGCGGGGGCTGGATGTGCCTCCTCCAGCGGGCCACCGGCTCAGGCTGTCACCTCCTGTCCCCTGTGCTGCTCGGCCTGGCACCAACCCTGAGCTGTGAGTCCCCTCCTTGGCTGGGCTGCTCGGTGCAGATTTTCCTGTTAAGCAAAGAGGTGCAGGAGCCCCTGGCTCAGCCTTTGATCTCTCTCTCGGCTGCGCTGAAAGTGCCCAAATCCCTGTTTCTCCCTGGACTGCTCATCTTGCGATTTGCCTCTCTCCCCTGTGCTGGTAAATTGGGGGGGAAAGAGGGATCCTCTTTGTTGCTTCTTTTTCGTGCAGTATAAGTAACAGAAAATGCTACAGAGGCTGCATCTCTTTGGCCTTTTCATTCCAGGAGTGGTAAGGAAGTCGGGTAAGCGGTGTCCAAGCGTCCGTGTCCCCGCGGGAAGCGCAGCAGCTGCGTGTCAGTGGCGGCTGTCGGCGAGCGCTGCCCGGGCTGGGTTTTATAACCGGGAGCTCCCCCCCCGGCTGCCTCCTGCGCCCTCGGGAGCTGCAGTCCCGGGCTGTGCTGGGAACCTTCCCCAGCTCCTGCTCTCCCCCTTCTCTGCATCCCCTCGTCAGGGTTGGAGCCTCACAGCAAAGTCTGTGGAAACACCAGCACCATGTCCTGAGGCTGCCTTCTTCTGTCCCTTTGACTGTGTAGGAAGGGGATGCAGATTGTCCCTGGGACGGGACAGAAGCCCGAGTCTGCCTGCTCAGCCCTCAGCTAAAGGCTCTCATTTTACTCCATCCAACAGAAACCCACCCCAAAGGTGGGGAGCAGGATCCCCCTTGGCTGCAGCAGTCTCTGCTTTGGATTGTGAGTATTTATCCCGTCTCTCATCTGCACGGAGCCTGGGGAAAAAAAAATCAGGGAAAAAGAAAAGCTGAAGGGGAGAGGTGAGATACAGCAGTTGCAGACTTTATGCGAAGTGTTAGGTGTGGTTTGAAGCAGTGAAAAGGCAACGGGTGGCTGAGAAACAGCCTCATTAAAAGACAAATGCACTATTAATTGTGTGGCTGAAAACACAGACGGGGCAACAGCTAAAACGCACACGGGTCTTGTCGGCATCAGCACAGCTGGGGCCAGGCAGCGCTGGGTGCCTGCCCTCCTGCCTTGTCTCCTCATCTTCCCTTCCCACTTCTTCAAGCCTTCAATGTGTCTTCCCACACAGGGTGTGATTGCAAAATATTTTCTTTGCATGCATATATAAACATACGTGTATACACAATTTCACTTTTGTTTTGCAACATTAGGGCTTTGGTTTTCCCCTACTGGCTATTGATTTATGCCAGTAAGAAACAAAGAGGTGCAACTATTTCCAGTGTTTTTGCCTTTCTTTACTGGGGAAAGACAGCAGCAAACAAAAGAAATGCACTGAGACAGGCCTCCTTGTAGCAGTTATCTGCTTCACACCGACTTCGCTGCTTGCAGAGCCTGCTCTGGCTCACTGGGTGTGATATTACAATTAAGTTGCCTGTGCGAGGCTATTATTTGCTGAATAAAGATTTGCAGATCACCTCTAATAACCATAAATGAGCACAGTTTGTATCTAATTAAAAGACATTCATCCTTATAAGAGACCCTATGGAAATAAACTACCCACCACAGGAAAGTGCCTCTCTGAGGTGCTGGAGTTAGTGATAGGAAGGCTTTTCAGGAATAATGCAATTTTCTGTGGTTGTGATCAAACAGCTGATCTTCTGGAAGATTAATAGAGGGCAATGCCAAAAAAAAAAAAAACAGCAACAAACAAACAAAGCAATGAAAAGCTAACATGAAGGCAGAGGTGGAAGGGCAGATTCCACAGACAGAAAGAAGCATTTAAAGCATTTTAGGGCAGACTTGGCTTTCTCTGCTACCAGTTTGATTTGGGAGCAATTCCTTTCGAGTTAGGGTTCTACTCCAGATTTACGTAAGTTTAGTAGCAGGGAGAATACTTCTGCAAAGGTGCTTACAGAAAAGTGAAGCTAATTCACAGAAGAAAAATCATCCATCCTAGGAGGACAGAAATTCTTTTTCTCTAGAGAAAGATTGTCACAGCAAGGATATTTCTCAAGCAGATGGATTAAAAAATAAACTCATTTGCTTTCATTGGTTTCCTGCGTATTTCTGAACACGTTGCTAGTGTTTCCAGGCTATATGTGTTCCAGCCAAACCAGAGCTGTTTCTTCTTTGAAGGGTAACTGTGGTGTGATGCAATCCAACGCCTTTTACATCAGACCTGTGCACAGCAGCCGCACACCCGGGGCTGAGCAGGGATGCCCGGCGCTGCCGCCTGCGAAGTCTTTCTGGTCCTCCCTGAGCCGGCGGGACCTGGCCGGGCTCCTGCTGCCACGAGCCCTTCAGCCACTGCACATGGCAATTGTCATGAGCTTGGAATAGCCACAACCCATCCGTAAGGGCTGAACAGCTCGGGAATCGCTTGCCCAGCACGCTGCTGCTGTGGTTGTGCTCTGGGAGCTGGGGGGCGATGGCCCAGCTGTGCCCGAGCAGCCCCAGCTGCCGCTATTTGGGTCGTTTCCCACCGGCCAAGCCCTGAGGGAGCAGGAGTTGGAGGTGTTGTGGAGCGATGGCAGGGCTGCTTTGGCTGGTAATGCCCCTTTCTGTGCGATGATGGTTGGTGCCCCCAGCAGAGGGAAGAAGCCTGCGTGCTGTCAGGGGTGACCCCCGCTGCCTGGGGCTCCGTGGCTGCTGCTGCCACAGGGTGGCCTGAGCCCCGAAGGGCTGTGAGAGCTACGGTGACAGCGTCTGTGTTTCCTCCCTTCCTTCTGGGTGTGATGCTGAGGTATGGGACCGTGTAACTCAATTTCTAAGCTCTTAAGATTTGGTTTGTCAAGGTAACACCGTATCGCATAGCTAATGCTAGGCAGCTGGTAGCATCAGCGCACCACGAAGCACAGCACGTAACATGCTGCTCCTGTTACCAGCCTGTGTTCTCTCACTGTAGGGCACAGGGGTGGAAATTTTATGATGTCTAAATTGTTTGGCACAATAGCAGGTTACTTTGTTTTGTGCATAGATAATTAACGCGGAAAAAAATTAACATAAAACTTACTGGCTTGGGTTTAAGTGCTGATTTGGCTCACTTCTCAAAACAAGTATTTTACTGGTTGTATGGGATGGTGTTAAACTTACATTGCTGACAGCACAGAGCATATTTGGTCTGTCTTCTGTCTTTAGCATTTAATCTCTTAAATGCCTGTTGTCGTTCAGGTCAGAAAAAGCAAGACTGGGTCATTTCACACTGGTCTAAATGCTATAAAATTCATGGTGTTACAACTGCTTACAGCAGTTTGGGATCACCTGCTTGGAAAGGCTGTCTGGGGCCAGGAACGAGAGCTGGGAGATCCTGGTATCCACCAGGTACTTTTAATGCCAGCTGTCTGTCAAAATTAGGCCATGAATGATTTCCCTCCACCCCCTGAAAACACAAACTGCTGAGGGTTTCCAGTTCTTAAAGACCTGAGGACTTTTAAAAACCTAGCTCGGTCTTGCCATTGACCTGACTCCACGTAGGACTGTCCTTTGTTTTCCTCAGGCTTGGGGAGCTGGAAACTGAAAACATGATATAATTTGATTTTTGTTGCTTGTAACGTTTGTGAACAGCTCTCAGAGAAGTGCCCGTGCGGTGCCTTTCCCATCAGAGCAGGGAATGTCTCTGCAGCATAGTCACCAAACGGCTGCGACTGCACCCGTTACCGGACGGCCCAGTCCGTACGGAGCAGCCCTGCCCCGCGCTGGTGCAACGTGAAACGCCCCGCGCGCGCGCGCTCGGCTGCCCCTGAATGCACCCCTGGGTCAGGGCTTGCGCTGGGACCACCATCACCCTCCGGAGGAGAAAGCTCTTCTGTATAATTGGGCAACGCTATCTGTCACGCAGCTCCGGGAACTGACGACAGGAGCAACTATAATTTTAAGGAAATTACAAGCCAGTTGTGTCAGTCAGTCTCCCCTTTCCCTCATCTAGATTTCTTTTTTTCCTTTTAATTAAAACCTCTGCTCCTGCTTAATATTAAAGAGCATGTCTGGGCGCATAAATAAATACACTAAGCACATGGCAAATGCCCCAAAGAGATGCCTGGCAGGGACACTGTTAGGCAGAACAAGCAGTTTTGATTATAAGGGAATTTCCTTGTAAATCTCAGGGGGGGTTGTTTGTTTTTTTGTTTTGTGTTTTCATTTGTTTGTTTTAAAGCTGACAGCATCACTTTAAGGAACTAAACTTTAAATTATCAGTGCTTAAAAACATTGCCTTGGGCATAAACTCGGAGGGCTGACCTACTGTCCCTGGAGGAAATGCTGCCAAGCACCGTGGTGGCCCAGGCTGCCCCGAGCCCTGGGACAGGGAATGGCTGGGTCCGGCGCCTGAAGGAGAAGCTGGGATTCGGGCTCGGTCCCACTTGCGGAGCGAGGAGAAGGCTGAGGGCTCGTGGGCAGGCAGTGGTGCTGCTGGTGGCAGTGGTGGGGAAGGACAGGCGTTCTGGAAGGGCAAAAACGTGCTGCTTTCAGCTGAAATCGATTTCTCACCTTTCGTTGGCACCAAAGCAAGGAGTGAGGGATGATCCTGAAATGCCCCGTGGGCTTGTGAATAGCACCAGGGGATTTCTATTGGATAAAATAAATCCAGCCCTGGGGGTTATTGCAGCCGATAACTGGATCAGAGTTTACTTTCTCCTGGTTGTTTTGCTGTGTCTTTTAATTTGACTCGTATGTGTGGAAACAGTCTGCTTAAGTAGAGGCAACTGCCAGAGGAAAATTGAAGCTACGGGCATCTTCAAGGTAGCAAATTACTTGATTATCATGTTTGCATTCTCCCTGTTGGTTCCCTTGTATAGCCAGGGATGTTTAAAGGCTTTTGGTAGCTGTGAAATGCTTCAATTTGCTTCCCAGCTCCCTCATCTCCTTTTGCTGTTATCATCATTAGCATTTAAAAACCAGACACAGCCAGAGCGTTTACAACCTTAAAATCAATAATAATAATAATACATTTCAAATCAGCGAACAAATGGTTTTTTCTTGTCCTCTCTTGAGGCTGTTGTAGGGAAAATCCATGGCTGTCCAGCTCTGGCATGAGCAGAGAGCGGCAGCTGGCACCGCCGGGGCAGTCGCTGTGTTGAAGTCTCACCGCGGCCAGGTGGGGCAGGGACTTTCTTCAGGTCCTGAATTTTGCCTTAAACAGTGGAGGTCTGATCTGTGCACGTGATTTTCAGACCCTACAGCCTGCAAAGATGAGATGTGGTATTTTAAACAAAAATCTTGCTAGGAAATTGTCATCCGTGGCATGGATAACTCCAGGCTCCAGCCCCGACCTGGCTGCGTGGGGACAGGTCCGCGTGGGTCCTGCGGGCAAGGCTGGGGCTGCACCAGGCATCGGCACCTCCAGCATCTGCAGCTGATATCGGGGCTGTGAGAGGGTGCTGGAGGCAGCCTGCGCTCCGGCGTGGGAGGGGAACGGCTTCTCCTGCCCTCCTCCCTCGCCTCTGTTGCAGCCAAAGAAGAGCGCAGAGGCTTTAAGATGTGTTTAATTCAGTGAAAGGGGAAGTGACCAAGGACCTTTCCATGACCTCAGGTCTGCCTTGTCTACTTGTTCCCCTTCTTGCCTGATGAAAGTAGTGCAGTTATTCAGAACCCATTGCCTCCCAGGTAAGAGAGGCATCAATCAGGATGATGAAAGGAGAGGAGCAGCTGTTTCAGGACAATATATTAGAAGATGATGAATAATAGGAAGGATGTCTGCAGTGATCTGTGCTCCCCCTGCTAAAGCAAAGTTCAAGGCTTCATGATTAAAGGTTGTTCTTGCCTATTTAATAGTCAGGCCCAGGTTATGCCCAGGTATTGGGGAAATTTATTTGGGATTATGCAGCCACCTCTGTGAGACCACTTCTTATTAAAGTAACCAGTACTGAGATCAGCTTATCTCATTCAACTAAAATGGGCGATGCTGGGTATTTCTTACCTGCCTTGCAGTCGCTCCACTAGGCATTATTACCCTGAATGTTCTGGGACTGCCGAGCTATGGGACTTGAAGATGTTGAGAGACAAGCTGACAGTGAGGACTTGGCCACTAGAACTGCTGCTGGACCTAGTGCATCTATTCAGCTGTTTGAGCAGCGTGCTTTCCTTTCCTTGCTGTCTCTTTGTGTATGTAACATGGAGAACAGGACAAAATAAGCCCAATTAAAGTGCACTACTGCAATTACACTAGTAGTTTTGCTCAGCATGCTTAACAGATTGGAAGTGCCAGTGGAATTTCTACCTTCAGCCTGTATGAAATGTGTGTGTGTGTGTATTTTTTTTTTTTTCTCTCCCATCTTAGTGTGTGAAAATCTCCTAGGAAACATAGCCCTAACAGTCTGCCTCCTCCCCACACCACGGTTCCTGCAAATGAAGCAGAAAGCTGTGCTCTAAATAGATAGTCTGGTTCTCCTAATTAAATGGCTGTGGGCAGAGGATACTCATAGTGTTGATGGAGTTATAGCATGGGGTGATGGCTTTGTTTGGCAGTTTCTTTCTGTAGGTCTTGGTTCTTGGGCATCTGCACTTTGTTACTGTGCTTTGAGTGTCCCCGCTGTCCCAGGATCTGCCAGGCTGGAGACCCAGGCATGAAGACAAAACAGCACAGCAAAGCAGACGTTGAGAGATTTGTGGCCCAGGGGAGCAGACTTTCCTGGCGTGAACTGGGAGATTCAGCTTCAGCCGTTCTGACAACAGCGGTGGGTCTGGGGAGCTGTGACTCCCCATCAGGGGGTCCCTCCCCCAGCTGGACCCACCAGCCTGCCTGCCCGAGGCTGCGGGGCTGCTGTCACTGCTGCCACATCTCGTTTGGAAATGGGCAGCAGCTAGTGAGGGCTTGCACAAGCGTGGCTAGTCCTTCCCTTCGCTAGCACAGCCAGCACCTCTTTGTCCTTTGGTTAGGACAAGAGTAGCTAATCCTGAACCGCTCCCCTGCTCTCGGTTCTCTGGCAGGCAGAGCAGCAGGGAGGGAGCCTTGGGCAGGCAGCTAATGCTGCTTAATCCTCTCCCTGCATGGGGTGTGTGAGGAGAAGGTGATAAAGCACAGCGGCTGCACATGATGTACTGCCTGCCTGGGAGACGGATGGCTGGGGTCACGGCAGGCAGCCGAGGGCTGGTACCGGCAGCAGCCTCAGCGCTGTGCTTGCTCTGAGGGTCCTGTAGGCAAGGCTGTGTTTTTCCCGCTGTGCCCCGCGGTCAGGGTCGCATCCTGCAGCAATCGCAGCTCCACCAAGGGGCTCACGGAGCTGCGCTTCGCTGCCTGACGGACTTCGGCGCTGGCGTGCGCTGCGCGGTCTGCGGGGCAGCTCCTGCGCGGAGCAGCAGCTGCAGCGCAGTGGCCTGAGCTGTGTGGTCCCTGCTGTCCCATCCGGGATGGATCTGAAGACCCCACAGACACCGTTTCCCGGCATCTGGGGTGTTGAAGGGGGAGTCGTTGCTGTGAGAATTTAGGATTATGCCCACTAATGTTAGCACTGTGGCTGGGTATGTTTATGATCTAACTCAGACATGTACTCTGATGTTCGGGGAGTTATTCAAATTACTGGGAAACCAGGCTCAAACTTCCCAGGGGTCCACAGGTGAACACTTGAATACTCTTCTGCATCTTTTCTTTTCTTTTTTTTTTTTAATACCTGAAGTTCAACCTCTGATTCCTTTTGGGCTCTTGCGAAGAACAGACAGAAATTGGTATTTTTCAGTCTACAAAGTAGGAAAGTTGTCCATCTATTTCTGAAGAACTTTTCTTAGTCTATGACTTCTCTGGAGAGACAGCAGTTGCAGAATGGTTTGCCGCTTTGGTGGTAAAGCCAACGATCTAGAGCTCTTATAAAAGCAACTTATTGGACAATCACTGTGAAGTGAAACAAGGTACTCAAGCAGCATGGATTAGAAATGATTCTGCCCCCTCCTCAGAAGCTGATTCTAAGAAGTACTTTACTTGGTGCCTCTAAGTGCCTGACAATGGCAAAATAAGGTAAAAGCCATGTCAGGAGCACAACTCTTATTTTCCAGGCAGATCCCAGATTCAAGGGATTATTTCAGTTGAAGGTAGCATTAGCCTGTGGCAGTCTGGTTTGTGTGTCTCTAAAGAACACCACTTGACATTACCAGACAACTGCTTTGTCGCTGACTCTTCCCTGCATGTACGGTGCTAATTGCCAAGGCATCTCTTAAAAGCTATTTTTGTATGCATTTGCACAACAGATTTGAAAGGCCATGAGGATGTACTTAGCGCTGCTGCAAATGGGAAATGTTGCCCCATGTTTCACAATAACGACATTCTGGAACCTGCCAAATGCATGGTTTTATCACTTATAATTCAAATGATCTGTGGACCAGTATTCCTGGCTGTAATGGATTATCACTTCATCATGCAAGCAAATCAGTCTGTAGTGAGAGCCTGCTGGTGGGGAAACCACAGGCTGAAATCAATGGATTTCTTCATTGGCCTCTATGTTATCTCCCTGTCTCACTGAGCTGCTGTCGTCTAGAAAATGAACCAAATTAACATGCAGGTCAAGCATCAAGGGGTGATTTTTCTGTAAGGCTTCTGTATTGTCATGAGAATATCGATATTGCTGTAGCAGCAACAAAAGTTGTATCTGTTCTGCACCGTCTTCAGGGGAGCTCACACGCTGCAGCTTTCCCCCATCACCTGCAGAAGTGTGTGAATGTGGGGAATCAAAGAATGTGTTGAAGGTTGGGGGCGGGAGGGACATGTTTGTGTTTTTCATGTGTTGGTTGCTTGAGGTTTTACAGGGTTTTGTCTAACAAAACAAAAAACAAGAGAGAGCATGCTTTGATCATAGTCCTGTTGTTTCCAAATTAGATGGGGGTCTGTGTGCACGGTTCTGCCCTGGGCCTTTCAAAGCCCTGCATTTGCTTACATTTAGTAGATAGTCCTTGCTTGGTTATACTTAGGGACCTTTGGTGCTCAGTGGCAAGGCAAAAGAGAGCTCTCCACTGAGCGTGGCAGGAGTTTGGGGCTGGCATGATCTAGGGCTGTAATCCAGAGAACCGTTGGCTTTCCTTGCATATCGTTCATATCAATTCAGTGCATCAGGTTCCACCCCGAGGCTTAACAAAGCATCTCGCCTGTCGCACGGAGGTGAGAGCAAGCACGGCCCTGATGAGGGGGGTGGATTTACAGCTAACTGTTGGATTAAGGTGAAATGTGAAAATCGCTGCTAAACCCCTTGTGTTGAGCCAAACAAGGCAGGGAGACTCCAACCTGCCCCTGATACCTTGTGGGTCCAAGGTCCCTCGGACTGGTAGATTCGATGGTGAGGCTTAAAAATAATTAAATGAATTTCTAAGCTAATTGGGACAGGATTATCCTAGAAGGAAACCAGAGATGCAGAGGAAAAGGTACCACTCCCTGATGTGACCTATGCCTACCGCTTGAGCAGGTAATTAGCCAGATGCTGTTTTCCCTCTTGGGTGATCTGTACGTAACAGAATCGCCTGCTCCTCACAGCAGCCAGCTTGGGGGCTCTGCCTCGACTAACCCGAGACTTGACTGACAACCTCGTGGGGAACCTGGCCTTCAGACATTTCACTGGATGCCTCAGGTACCCTGGATGGAGAGCAGTGCAGCAGTTTTGAAGGGAAATTACAATGCTGGTTGATTTTTGCGGCAGGAATTGGTATCTGGCCTAACATGTCTTGATCTTGCAAGTGTGCGTTTACACATAAGTATGGGAGCAGTCGCTCTGCAAGCACAATGCAGCCTTTTGCTCCGCTCAGGGATAATTCTCGTGCTCCTGAACAATACGCTGCAGGGAGCCACCAGAGCTCTTCTCATCCACCCCACTTGAAAGACCTTGTTCAGGATACAAGGGAACGAGGTACTGCTTGGGAAGTTACAAAGGTCCCCAGAGCCCTAGGCAACCCCATTCAACTCTTATCCCAACTTCTGACAACCAATATCCACTGGCCTGCCCCCAAACTAATTAATTTTGTACATGAGTGAATTTAACACCATCATTTAGCTCTGTCTGCTGGAGGAGACTTTGAAGTACAAACTGATTATTCAGGGAACAAGCTGGGAGCTGGCTAATAAGTTCCAACACAGTGTACACTTCTGGGAGGCCATGTTAGATTAAACGTAGAATTTTATTGTTGTTTTGTCTTGGACTCCAGCTTAAAGACAAGGTGGCAGCAGCAGCATTTGTCACCAGAGAGGGAAACCAGTGACAGCATTGGGAAATGTTTAAAAGCTACAAAAGTGTTAATGATCAGGATCTGACTCTACCTCCTCTGAAAACCTCATTCTTCACCTCATTTGTTTAGCTTTGCTTCACCTCAGGCAGGCTGGTTGTTAATGGAGGAAATCAAAATGAATCAGCTCAACAATCCTGCACGTCGTGAATACCGTTTCTTGGATGATCTTAAGTCCCGATGCCCGTGTCTACCTCTGCTAAAGACCTTCTCTCTGAATGACCCCTCAATAGCTGTTTTCTTTTGTTTCAATAGTCTTGAGTGGGTAAGGAGGTATTTAACTGGATTTAAACGGCACTCCATTACCTACTAGTCACTTGGTGACACTTCTGAGGGAAAACAGACCAGTAAGTATGCATTGAACTTCAGCACAAATTCCCAGAGAAGGGGTTTGCCAGTGGGAAGCCAAGTCCCAGTCATCATATTCTCCAGGGACGGTCTTGGTTTGGCCAGTGAAAAAGAGGTAATGGAAGTTACGGGATTTTGAAGTTGTTTGTGGCTATGGAAAATCTACCCCTCACCAAAAGGCAAAACACAGCTGCAAAAAGGTTTGTAAAGTCAAATTAAAGACTAACCAGAAGAAAGCTTCAGCAAAGGCATTAAGCAAACCATTGCTGAGACTCTACAGACTTTATTTTTCCCCTCATTTCTTACTTTGCTAATGAGGACCTCAGAAAAGGTTTATTTGCAGTTCATGTAGAAAGGGAAAGACGCGAGTCATGAATTACATTGCCTGCCTAATACAGACTGTTGATTTTCTTGAAAGCACTGCTCTCCCCTCCATCCTGGCATTGTCAGATACTAGGGCTGTATTTTGTGCAGAAGTGCCACTGAGCTATGCTTGCCCAATCAGTCCATATCTCTACCTCATCATCATGGTAAAAACAGTGGTTAATGGCAGAAAAACACCCACTTGAATGTGGTCATTATAATAACCTTCTATCCAGGGCTTGCTGCATTCACAGGGCAAGGGACTGAAAGCAAAGTGAACAGAAACAGGTCTAGTCCCCTTCAGCTGTCAGTGGGACAAGCAGAGATTTCAAGCCAAAATCTCTTTCCTAGAATAATGCAGTTTAGAAGGCAGCAGAGCAAGAAAATCCAATGGATGAGGAGCGTAAAGCAACTGATGTCTGAAAGGTTAGAAAACCTTTCGTGTGCGGCTGCTGAATGTCTTGGTGCAGAGGCAGAGTAAGAGGGCCACGCAACAGCTGGACAGGACATCCTGTCCTTCCTTTTTTCTCTGTTCCTGGCTACAGTTTAACTGCTTGTTCTTTGCTTTAGCTACAAGCCAGCTTTATCAGGTGTGATTCAAAGAGAGTGCTTTGAAAAGCAGACAGCGGTGACAGTGGGGTGTCACAAAGGCCACAGTCTGTCCTTTCCAGGGTGGCACTGTCCTCTAGTGGAAAAGGGGGCTGCTTGGTTCTTCTCTATACTATCGGTGTGCCTGAAGGTCTTGGGCGTTTTCTGGAAGAGGCTGATCACCGAAAGCAAGCACGGTGTGGCTCCTGGAATTCTTCATTGCAGTGGTGTGGCAAGTACTCGGGAGTGCTCAGGGGCTGCTGTGGCCCCCGGAAAGGTGAGAGGCGGATTTTTTTTCTGTTGTCCACATTAGCAGAAAACAGATGCTGAGCAGGCCTCCTTCCTTGTGCACTGCATTGCCAGCTATGGGATTTTAACTGAAAACCTGCTAGGCACAGGGTGCGTGACGCACGGCGCGGAGTTATGCTGTAACAAACCCGTTGGCGAGAGCTGTCGATGAGCCGGCCTCCCACCCCGCACAGCCGCTCTTCAGCTGGGTGCGCTGCGTTTTCACGCGGCGTGGGCCGGGGCGCGGGGTGCCGCGGGACGAGCCCACGCGGGGCGTTTCCCCGCCGNGGCTCCGCCGCGCAGGGGCGCGCCCGTGCCCGGGGCCAGGCAGCGCCCTGCGGAGGGACGGGACCGGGCGGTGCTGGGGGCAGGAGCGGCTCCGGGGGGGCTGGCACTGCTGGAGGGCGTCGCTGTGCATCTGCTCGGAAAGCCTGAGATGTGTGATTGAGCCACGCAAATGACAGGCGCGCTAGAAGTGGAAGTGATGTTAAATTAGGCTGAAGCGGGCTGATCGCCCTGCTTGCAGGCAGGGAAAAGCCTTTCCAGCTCTGTTGCTGCCCTGGAGGCATCTCTGCTTTCCGCCACAAGTGACAGGGGAATTACCCTTTGGTCTGCTGCTCCCCTTGCAGACGTGGCTGCAGTCGGATGTCGGATGCTGGAAATCGTTTTTGCAGTCTCTGAAAACACAGGGATCAGGGAGAGGGCTTGCAGTGTAATTTTCTCCCTTATTAGCACTACATCTTGCAGGAACAAGTTCCGAGCCTTCTGGTGCTGCAGTTCAGATAGCTGTGCCATTCATTCCCATCTGTTTCTGGTTGTGGTGTGAGGACTATGGTTGTGCCCAGGTATGCTCCAAAATGTGTTGCCCATGTGGCTGTGATAGCCAGGGAGCTGGTACCATGCCTGTCCCGTGGAGGAGGTCAGTGACAGTTACCAGCATGTGGCCAGACCAGGTGTAAGCTGCTTTTTTAAGAAGCTGTACATTGCTTAAGTCACTTCACAATGTTCAAGGGAAAGGGTGTCGACTTCTTCCTGTTTTGGGGCCACACGTAAAGCTGTATTGTGAGCAGATTCTGGCATTATTTTCACCCAGTTCCCCTCATACTTTTGACAAAAACATTTGCTGCTAGTATGTGGGTCAGTTATCATATCACGTGCCCACCAAAGTATGTCTGATGCCACTGGAGGTCAGGATTTCTGGATAAATAAGACTTGCCAAGCAGAGCTGCTACCATTGCTTTTGCACTTGTTAATTCCTGGCCAAATCCCTTGCAAACGAGACAGAGGTCTTTGCCCCAAGAATGCCTGCCATGACATTCTTTTGGTTACACATAAGCAGCTAAGCATTTTGGAGCTGGTTGGGAAATTTTCACCATTTTTCGAAGAGAGATTTGGTTGAGATTGTTTTGGTTTTGCACATATGAAATGTCTGTGGTTTTTTTCTTGTGTCTGGCAGCAGAGTTCCAGTTAGAGAATATACATACTCTAATCTTGCTGACTTTTCTCAAGATGTTTTTATTCCTACCATTTTCTATCCATATATTGCTTTTTTCCTGCTCAGAATGAGACAAGAATAATCTCTTGCATGCTTCAAACTGTGAGAAGAATTGGTAGGGTTTTTTCTGTGGCTGACTGGGCACATGATACACAGACGTTGCCCTGCCTGTGCATTAACCATGCCTGCACAATGCCAGCTTGATTTTTGTCTTTTCACCTTCCTTTGAAGCTTCTGATACAGCCCATGGCCCCAGGAGGACACATGAATAAGGAACAGTAATGCAAGCAACGTTTCTTTTGAGCATAATTGCAGAATTTCTTACCCTTGCTGCATGCCTGAAGAGTGACTCCAGGCTTGGCCGTGCATCTTGCAAAACTGATTTGGCATTCTTAGGAGAGCTGATGTTTTTGGCTAGTTGGAGCTTCTGATAAATGTTGTTGGCACATCTGATTTATTGTCTGACTCTGTTCCCAAGGAGACCACATATGTAGCAGTCTGAGATAAGCAGCTTATAACCTAAAGGTGGATGCCTTAAAATATCAGTGTCCCTTTCTCTGTTTCCATTGATAGTGAGCTCTTGCTTTTTCCCTGCTATCTTTATTTCACTCTATTATCACAGAATTAAATACTTAGTGTTGTGCTGAGGAACCTCTCTGTCTTAAGATCTGGCTGAAGTTATAAATTCAGTTGGATTTTCCATTATCACTCTGAATGCAAATTTCTTGAGTGTAATGCCAGCATCTCTTATTCCGTGGGCTGATGACAGTTATTGTGCTGAGACCCAGAGCTGGAAGACCCCCAGATCACCACGGAACGTGCACATGCATGCATTTGCAGTGCTAACCCCACCCCCACCCCTGCTTGTTCGTGTGCTTCAGCCTCATTCTGCAGAGACCACGTCTGGGTTAGACGGAAGCGCAGTTGTCCTGCCCTGGCTGTAGGACTCTACTAGCTGGAGAAGACATTTGATGCGTGGGGCACAATTTGTGACCATGGTGATCTTACGAGGATGCTTTTGCAGCAGATTCTCAAGCTGTGTGACCTCAGCAATAGGAAAGACTGTCACCTTCAGTGTGCATCAGCACCACGAGGGTACTGAACAGGGATCACAGGGTACCATTGGGTGTCTGCAGGGGCTGACAAAGGGGTATTTTTGGGGCAACAGATTAGCAGCAATTTACACCAGCAAAACTATAAAGGCAGGGGGAAAAAAAGCCAGTTTGGCAAACATGAGACACATGCTATTTAACATGAAACAACTAATGTTTCATGTTTAAAAATGGGAAGAGGAAGGAATCAGATTATCTGTTTCACAAAGGAATTTGGAAGATACTGGGGGAGGCTCCTGTCTGGCTCTCAAAAATACTAAAAAACTGTTACTAGAGCTTCGGAAGCAGAGGACTGCTGTTTGGCAAGATGCTGAGATATTCACGGACTGCAGGAATAAAGGCAGCTGTCTCCTGAAGAGCTGGCCAAGGCAAAGGGACCTATTGGAGTTGGAGGGACCTGCAGTCTGCTCGAGCACAGCAATAGACCCATCATTGGAGTGGCCCAAATGTGCTCCCTTGCTCAGATCGGCATGCCCAGACATCACTTGCTACAAAGACAGCCTCCCCACCTTTCTGGCGAGAGAAAGGGTGAGTCTTGTCAACTTCCTGTATACACCTTTTTCCCCTGAGCACATTCCAGCTGGTTCAGCACCTGGGGTCAGTTCGCTAAGGTGTGCACGGGCCTCGCAGGCTTCTCGATACATTCACCGGACTAAGCCTGTACTTTATTCCCTCCCGCTGCCTTTGTTACACCCCTGCAGAGGCCGCATCTTGCAAACAGCAACCTCCCTTGCAGGAGCGAAAGAAACAAGGGTGTTCTTGATGTCACCCTCTGTGGCAGCCCGCAAAGGCGATGCCGTGCTGGCATGCCGCCTGCACTATGGAGTCCTGCATCGCACGGAGATCCTGGGTCGGCTTTGTCTGATAGCGGCCACCATGGCCCAGCTCTTCTCTGAGACTTAGAACACCAGGTCAGGCTGTGGACCCTCCAGGAGAGTGCTCTGTCTCTTTCTAGCAGTGACCAGAAGAAGATGTCGAGTCTGTGCAGTTTTTGGTTGAAGGGATGCTTCTCCCTCGCTTCAATTAGGCAGAGTTTTGTAAAACATGCTGAAAACTGCTGTCTTATGACATCTCTTGTGAGTTCCCAGCACCGTCCCCTTTTTGTGACTGAGTCAGCAAAAGGAAGATGAGTTTCCTGACTTTCATTTATTTATTTTCTCCAGTCCCTGCATTAGCAGTGTGTATGAAAGTAGCAACCAAATAGTCATTTATGCCCGGATATCTCCCCTTCCACCTGCTGGATAGACCCCTTTGCAGTGACTGTTGATCTGACAACTCAGTGAATAGGGAAGGTAAAGCTTAAGAAACAAGTCACTGGGTCTATGCTATGGCATCAAAGCCTGTGTTGGCTTTGAGTTTCTGCTCTTCAAAGTGCACGTTTTCCAGCCAAGATACACTTGGTTGATGCCTCTTGTCCCTAGGCCATTTGCAGTCCAAGGTTGGTTTCAAGGAGTAAATTGGGCTAGTGTGAGATTTTGTGGGGGAGAGGTGAGGGCAATGACAAGGAGGGAACGAGTTCTTTCTCTAGCAGAGAAATTTTCAGGCCATAATTAATGTCTCCTCCGTGCAAGTATGTGCATGCACACACCCAAACCTAGCTGTCTTTGATCTCTGCAGGGAGGCTCGGGAGAATACAGAGACTATAAAACCAAACTTATTAGGGACAGAGCATGGGGATAACTGCACTGCTTTCCCTTGGGCTTTGGAAAACAGCAGGCTTGGATTCACCTGGCATCTCTCGCTAGCCTTTACAGCACAGGAAGAGATGTGACTGATCTAAATACAGTAGCAAGGCACTGAGAGAGGAAAGTGATGCTGCTTCTGTTGTCAGGTCTGGCAATGCACAGTACAATTAATGCCAAAATCATCTTTGCCCAAGTTTTGAACTCCCTGGCAGGAGCTGGAAGAGGCTCAAGTGATCCAGGATGAGTGGCAGGTTGTTATCAAAGTGCCTGCCACTGTCCAACAGCCTCTTGTTGTTAAGTCCTATGATTTTTGTGGTTGGATTACAGCAAGTGCTGCTCAGTTCACTGAGAATCTTCCATCAGAGTGGCACAGAGTTAAACAGCGATTCAGTCATGTGCTATCACTGGCATGTTGTACCAAATCAAAGTGGGCATCTAGTTAATAAGATAAAAGCCTTCTTACAGTGGCCAGGATCAGGTTCTTTAAGCAGTGTTTGAATTTTGACTCCACATAATGACTGGAACTAAAAAATGGGCATATTCTGCTGAATATATACTTCCTGATGCTTATGAATGCTGCCTTCTAGTAGCAGATGAGGGGAAAAAATGTCTTTCTGATTTTTCACTTCTAAGCTACAAAATTATTTGGATTTTGGGTAAAATTCACTTCGCAGAGTAAAACTTATTTCCAACCTATGTTCCAATAAAAATGTACAAGAGCAGAGCAACATTGTGGAAAGTCTTGTGATGGACCTTAGCACAAGAGCTGATTGCTTCATTTTTTCCAAACATTTCAGGCATTCATTAATATCTGAGTGAATGCTAGGGTGAATCTGTAGTAGCTTTCACAATCATCCCTCAAACGTGGCCCTGTGTTATTCCATCTGTCTTTTTAACCAAATAATTCTCTGATGGTGTAGGCTTCCTTGACCACTCTGTGAGGTAACTATTACAGTTTTGGTATTCTGGTGGCCTAAAACCACGTACCTCTTTCTCTATTTCCACTTAAGCAGTGATGAATCAAGAGAATAAGTGAATCAGTCAAAGGAAGTGGCTCTAAAGTTGTTTAAAAAATCTGTAAGGCCCTAGCTTTTGTATCTAGTAGTGTAACACAGTTTTGCTTAATACAGTTTTTGAAGGTATACTCTTAGTCCTGTTTTGGGCACAGAGCCTATCTATGCTGGTCTTCAAATGTTTTTGGGTTTCTAGCTTCACTTATTGTGCTTTAATTTAGGCCTAAGTCTTCTTATAACGCTTACGTTGAAGATTGGCACTCTTCAAATTCAACGCAGCTTGCTTCATGCTTGAATGCTGACTGCACGCCGTCTTGTACCTCTTCCATTGCCAATGTCTGTTGAAAAAGCTGTCCGGGTGTGTTCCTTTAGCATCACAGAAATAACAGGCCAGATTCATTCTTGCTGAAGCTTTGTCAATCTCAGAGATGAATATATATTTATACTTTTAAAAATTAAGACAAATAATTTTTTAATAAAAGAGAGGAAAGTGGGAAAAGCTCCAAAAGGTGTAGGCAAAGAGTGTGTGAGCTTCCCAGTATTCCCAGTTTTTTCAGTGTCCTTTGGTCCTGAAACCTGTTTGCTTGTCTGGTCAGTCTGTTGCTGGAGTGAGGCATTGACTCTGGGAGGCAGATAGATAAGCAGAGGCAAAATCATATGACTCTATTTATTCTCTATTTATTTAGTTATTTATTTAAAATTCTCCTTAGTTTGTCTTTGTGTATAGAACTGTCAGATGTGCCCAGCAGACACAAGACCTGTTTTCCTTTTGGCTTTATGTTCCTTAATCACTTAGGAAGAGATTCCCAAAACACCTGTATTTCTGGCATTGTCTCCTCTGTTAGTGGAAATTTCCTATCCTAAAACAGGCCATATGCTAGAGTGGGATGAACTAATAAGCTTCTGCTGTAGCACAGCAGGGAAGAATCCTAGTGTGGCTGCAGTTACAGTGGGGCGATACTGGGTTATTTTTAATTAGCACTTTTCTCCAGGAAATAAGCGTAGTCAGAGAAATGCAAAAGATCAAGTCTTTTTTATCAGTCTTGCTTTACAACTGCCTGCACAAATTTCTACATACGTTGACATGCAGATGGCAGTGCATAAGAGTGCTATGGTGCTAATTTCCCTTGAGTGGCATTACCCAGAGACATCAAGCTGTCAGTATTCAGAAGACATAAGAAGTGAAGCACCAGAGATTTTGTTTGGCTTATATTTGACCAGCTTTTTCCCTGTTATTTTTTCCCCTCACTGCTGTCCAAAATGTGAGGCACGCTTTCTAATGAGAAATCAATAGAGTGCAGACTCACTTTGTTAAGCTTGTGTCATGCGTGCAAGATGACAAGACACGCTGCAGACAGCAAAGCAGCTAAAATGTCCCCCTGGCTAATAGCTGCTTGGAAAACGCTGATGCTTTTTCAAAGCATAGCACAGTTGATATTTCCTGATGAGAGGGAGTTTTGGGTTGTGCATCAGCAACTTGGAGTTAATTTCACAGGCGATGTTTGAGGCTGGCATCCTGCTTTTCTCTCTTGTCATTCTTGCATACTGCATAAATTGGAGAACACATCTTAGTTCTATGAATTCTGAATCTATACAGGTTTGGAATAACCTGTTTTCTGTGTAGGCTTCTGATGGGTATTTGGCTATAGGGTGTATCCACTTTGTATGACAGAGCAAGAGAGAAACCTAATAATGCAGTAGAACTCTAGAAATGCTGGCATAGAGACAGCTTCTTGCGTGAAGTATGAGATGATTGAGTACGTGTGCTGGAAGAGCTGAATATATTCATAAACTTGCAAATGCATGTTGGAATAGGAAGGTGAATTGATCCATAGCTGCAGGAACAGGCCCAGCTCAGTTCTCTGTTGCAGTCTCAGAACTAAGGAGACTCCTCTTCAGATCTACACAGTTGAGGCTTTACCTCTGATCCCCTCTGACAGAGCCAATCGTGCAGTTCCCTTACCATCCCTTGGCTATCTTGTCTACAGCGTAAGTTCTCGGAGACTACAAGTCACTACGATTGTACAGGTTCTTGCACAACAGGCACCCATAGTTGTTACACTATACCAGCCTGTAGACACTCCCTTAATCCAAATAATAGTACACAAAGGCTGTTTACTTGGGATGTGCACTGTTCCTTGGGGTATGCTTTCAGAAACCACACAGACTGCAGATGTAATAAACTATGTAACAATGACCTGTCACAATAAAGTAATTAGGTGATTTATAATAAATGACCATTTTACCTGACTTAAAAAAGCATGCCAGCTCTTGCATGCCAGAGAGAAGAGCAGAGATGGCTTAGTCATTTCTGTCTCTTACCATAGGACTGTTCCTCAGATTCAAACCCTGGTACTCTAGGTCCCAGTCCTAGGAGAGGTGACCCATCTGTCATCTGGTTTGAAGTGGATGAACTGCATTCCAGGCTAAGATGAGAGTGCCTTTCGAGTTGAACCTCCCTCAACAACCAACATATCGGTTTGTACTGATAGAGATCACATACTGAATTTCATTACAGAAAGATGCTTACCGTGGTCCTTGCAGCATGCCGTCTACTTGGCAGCTGCTTTGCATCCTGGAGTTGGCTGCTGTTCAATGGTAAAGGCATTCTTAACTGTTTGTCATTGTAAAGCACTTTGGGATGAATGGTGTTACATAAATGTAAGATCATGATTAGGCATTAATCTGCATGGAAATAATGAAGAATATTTAAATGTGCTTTTTCTTCTAGTAAGTCTTATTTAATATGAAGGGGAATCAATTTATCATTGTCTTGGTATGACTTTCTCCTACCCCTCCAGCTAGAATTGCAAATTGTGAACTGCAGAAAAGAAAATGGTTGGCTGTCGATGGCAGTGCGATTGCACAGGGCCCTGTGATCCAAACTGAAGCTATTTATCCTCAGTGGCTTTTGGAATTCTACTTTCAATTGTTTTCATCCAAACAAGTCAGTGACCCTGAACCTACAAGTCTGTATTACACAACATCTCATAGCTGCAGAGCTGCTCTGCGTGGGCCTGGTACATTGTGTGACAGATGAGTGCCCTGTGGCAGAGGTAATACTACGGCATTAAGGCTGACGGCATTGATTTCAACCAAGTTGTTAGTGCCAGGAGACTTTGAAAGTCTTGCGGTAGCACTGACTTTGAGTCTAAAATTTAAGACTCTTTGCCTGTGTTTAATCTCTTCTGAATAAAACCAGGTACGATTAGAGACACTAAAGTCCTTACAATTACTTGCCTTGTGTACCTTAACGAGCAGAAGAGAAAGGCCTTAGGACTGTGTTCTTGTTTTTCAGCCTTGCGCTCTGCTTTTGACTCCATTGGCTGCATGGCAAAGATCACGTAAACTTTCACTGTAAAATCCTTACTAAAGACAACAGCCACTCAGCTTTTCTGTATTAGACTGACCATAGATCCAGCAGGAAGCAGAACCCTGCTGATCCATTCATTCTGGAAGTTATCTGTCTTAATGTTCAGCATGATTATACCGCATACCTTACAACCACAACCTTCCAAGTAATTCACGAGATTCCAGGGTTTTGCTACAACCTATGTATCTTGTATGTTAAAGAGTACAGAGAAAGCAAAAAAACCCATGAAGTAGATACCTAAGTTGTTTTATTTCAAACAAAGCTTTGGGTGGGTGGAAGTATTTTGGAAGATGTACTGATCTAGTTTTGCGGCAGCTGCTTTGTATTAGAAGTATCTAACAACCTGGAAAGTATTTCCCTATACAGGGTAAGCCTTGGAACCTTAACCCAAAATATTAGGGCCCTGTGAATAGGCAATAGTGGCTTTACCACAAATTGCTTAGTCAGTTCTTTTTTAATTTCATGTAGAAAGCAGCCCTAGATATGATTAGTTTGTTTGGTAACACTCATAACAGCTGGAGCAATAGATGTTTCTTTACTTTATATATAATGCATGCAACTTCTTTATCCTCACAAAAAGGATGGAACTTACTTAAGAGTAGGTTCATTTTTTTATTTCAAGCTGATGCCTGGTTGAGATGAACTAGCTCAAACAGGCCTGTGTAATTAAAGTAGTTCACAGTAGAACTTCCAGTTCTATGTGCATGAACATATAGAGAGCAAAATGAGAATTATTGACTTGCTTTGAAGAAATTACAGTCCTCTGCTACTCTAGGGGTAGAGTGAGAATAGCTCTGCAGTCAGCTCTGCCACTGACACAGAATCGATTCATAATTGTGAAGGTGAGTTTTGAGAAGGTTGAAAGTGGTAAGCGTGGAACTTGCAACAAAGCAGAATTATATTATGGGAATTTTTTTTTGAACTGTTATGTTCCTTATACAAGAACAAACAGTATCAGATGTATTTCCAGGTCATGAGTTCTGTTAAAGAAATCTTTGTGTTTAATGTCACCTTGCCAGCTTACTACAGTAGTTACAACATGATCTAATTCACACAGCATGGAAAGGTGGCAAGAAGCGGGATGTTGTGTTATACAGGAGTTAACTAACTAAACACCCTTAAGGCTGAGAAGTTGACAGGTTTCTCAACCAAGAGAAGGGCATTTTTTGGTGTCTAAAACAAAATCATGGTAGGAAGAACCCAATTACTCATTTTTTGATATGAGACACTGTTCCATTGTTTTCACTACCTGATGTCATTATATATCCATATTTATTACAGCCCATAGAAGAGTACATAGTCCGAACCTCTTATTTAATGAGCAAACATAACACAGGAAATCCAAACAAGACATAGATATACATAGGCACGCACACATATATACATACACACCAATATACATTTAAACAATGCAGAAGAGGTAGCACCGTTAATAAAGAAATATGTACAATGCAGTAAAAATACAAGGACAAGTCAGATCAGTCTTCATTGCAGCTCTTCAAAGTATCATGAGAAGCTATAGAATGATTTATTCAGCATCAATCCAAGTTTAGAAATATAGTCTGTTCTCTTACATGATTGTAACTTGAATTTTACAAAGGTGATCCTTGGGGTGACTAGATGAAGGAGATAGTATTTAGTTCATAAATTAAATCCTATGACTGTAACAACTCAGATAATAAACTTTAAATCCATTACTTCCTAGAGGAATGAGATTGTCTCTGTGCTTCAGGATGTAAAGCTAGGCATGAACACTGAATATTTAACTTGATTTTTTTCTCCCTTTCTAGGAAGAGACCCAATCAGATGACTAAGTTCTGTCTTAGAAGGATGCCTATCCTACAAGGTGAAAAAATAACACACAAAACTGGATGGGATTTTATTGCTGATCTTAATAAAAACTCTAGTGTAGTCCTGAAGTTACATTAGACATCAACAAACTTCAATATTTAGGTTTTATTGGGACAGGGGGAACAAAACAAAAAAAACCTGAACTTGATCTCTGCAGAAACATGATCCTAGAAGTACTGAAAGATGAAGACAGGAAGACTTAGTAAGATAGTTCCCCAGTTCACATTCAGGAGCATCCTAGCATGCCTCAGATGCCTAGAGAGCAAGCTGCTAAAAGCAAGAGAGCCAGATTGTAGAGCCAAAGCTACAACACTTTAAGACACTTGTTCAGCAATTCTGTATACTCGGAATGAAAGCGCTGGGCAATGAATGGTCTGGGTGACTACAAAAGCAGAGTTCCTTCAGAGCATCGTCCATCAACCAAACTGACTATTTCTCAAGATTTTTAAGCTGTACTTACAGCATGTGAAAGACTTTGCTCCATTAATACTGTTTTAGAAAAGAGGAAAAATACAGTTAAGAAGGCATCTCAGCTGTTGAGACTTGAGTAAGAACAAACCAGACCTGGACCTCAGTAAATGCACCTGCCGTCTGCATGTCCAGATATCAGAGATGCAGATCTGATCAAGGCATCTCTGCGGTCTGAATGATACACGAGGCAGATGCAACAGTTTAAGGAAGGCTACAGTGAAAGAAGAAGACATCTTTTTTAGGATTGTTTTCCAGATTTGCTAGTTCCCTCTATTGTTTAAGCTCTGGTGGGCCAGCAGGAAGAAGAGTCCCAAACAAACAGCAACACAGTGTATCTAGGGAAGATACTGTAGTATATTGTAGATAAATGTTATCTGATATACTCCTCGTCAGAGACGCATGACATATCTTCATCTGTGTTTTCCTCCAAATCTGGCAAGTTGCCCCAGAGCAACACATTCACACCTGGTGGGAAGGAGGTAAGACAGAGGAGGAAGGAAAAAAAAAAAAAA